>OX419719.1:6682557-7086476 GCA_948474765.1 Patella depressa
GTAGCAAAACATCTAAAGTATAGTTCGGTAGCTCAATGGATCGGCTATGGTATAATAAACTTCCTGTATGATTCCTGAAAGCCGGTTCAGTGCTGCTTGCAGGTCTAGTTAGGCTTTCAGACTTTCGTCTGAAAGCCTATTGAGATTACTAAAATTATTATTTTTTTTTTTATTATTATTATTTACCGCCGGAGCCTATTTCTCTATGATCGAAAAGAGATACCGATCTGCGGTTCATCTTTCTAACGGGAAACCATGTGGTGGCTACTCAATAAAGCAATTTTTGAACTTCTGCGCAGACCGGAAGTGGTCCAATTTTGAACGTTTGTAAAAAATAAAAAATCGGTCGTGGTTTCGTCAATTCTCTACCTATATTCAAACAAATCACATTTTTGGAAAGCCTGAGACATTTGCAAGACAATAGCAATCTCACATTTCGCAATTTCGAAACTTCGTCGCTGACTTCTATCGTTCGAAAATTCAAAACACGTCGCCTACGAGACATTTTTTGTTATTTTTCAAAATTTGCAAATTTGACCTATATTTTTGGATACCTGACGTCAATCCGATTCCAGTAATATAAGTTTCATTCAGAGTTATCGCCCTTTATTTTTCGATTTTTTTCGAATTTTCTTCCCATTTTGTGAGCTGTGGTGTCGTTTTACAGCCAAAATGATGTTTCTGAAACTTACGGAACATGAAGTTATAGTCCAATACCAACTGATAAAGCAATTTCGACAAGAATCCTTTAACCGGAAGTGGTCGAAATAATGTGCAATATTTTGAAAAAAATGCAAAAAATAGATATTTTGGGGAAAAACGCGAATTCTCCGCCCGATATCAATGGATTAAAGAAATTAGGGTACCATTGGATTGCACTAGGATTGTACTATCGTATGATACCCAATTCATACGGATACTATGACCAGGCAGCAAAATATGGCACGCTGAAAATCAAGTATTTTCTGATTTGGAGCGTTTTTGGACGCCTATATTTCGAAAACTTAACCGCAACTTTTTTTAAAATTTTTTCTATCGAGAGTCCTTTCGGAGTTAATTTGCATGAAACCACCCAATAAGCCTTTGAAATATCTGGAATAGGTGAAATAACGGACTGAAAATCGAAAAAAGTCGAAAAATCGTGAAATTTTGGAAAATGCTCTACTATTTTTTTATTTGAAGAGATTTTTTAAAAAAGGCTGTATATTCAGATAGCTGACCTAATTACGATTCTAACGATGTATAATATGTATGTAATTATTGAAATTTAATTTTCGATATTTTAAATTTTTTTCATTTTTGGCACTTTTGAACTTAGGATTTCTCAGGGGCATTTTATCTGATCAGATAATGTAATATATCATTACAGAGCCCTCTGGTTATTTTAGTGCTCAAACCGGCTATAAAACAATTCCGACAATAATAACCATGCCGAAAGTATTCAAAAAATGAAAAAAAAGGTTAAAAACATTGTCTCACTTGCGAAAAACTTGATTGCTCCCTTAGGTAATAGCGGACCAAAAGAACTAAAGTGTCGTTGGATAGCCCTATTAATGGACCATCATATGGTATCTAAATAATACGATTTCGATGGTAAGGAAATACATTATTGTATGCCAAAAATCTAGTATTTTCCGATTTTTTAACATTCTGAGACGCCCTTTTCTCGAAAACGACGCCGCAGATTTTTCTGAAACTTTTCTTACTCAAATTCCTATCGGTTGTCTATATAGTGAATCCAAAATGAAAAGCATTGAAATAATATAGGTGGTCCAAAAATGGCATCAAACTTTAAAAAAAGTTGAAAAATCGTTAAATTTTTGTAAACGCTCTTTAATTTATCTTTTTTTCCAAAACTACTCAATGGATGTTTCTGACACTTCTGGTATAGAAAGTTAAGTATCCAAAGAACTTCGTAAAGCTATCACAACAACGATCGTAAAGACGGAAGTAGTCGAAAAAATGTCCGATATTTTGAAAAAAAAATATTTCTTTTACGAAAACCTTTTTTATTTATGAATATTTTTTAATGATATTTTACACAGGGTTAAAATATCATCGTACTTGACCAGAAATGAGAAAAAAAAATTGTCTCGGTAATTTGCGTTAGCCGCTATCGGCTAATTTAATTTTTCGTATCCAGAAAAATTATTTATTGTTCGATTTGTATAAAACAAAGTTCATATATGCTCCGTGGTCCCAATTGTAATTTTTTTGGTTACGGTGAAATTTTTCTGTTGGCAACGGAAGTGACCTAATATTAACAAAAACTACAATTTTGACAGTTCGGTACCACTTTTTGAAAGCAAATATTATTTTTTTTCAAAAATGATATAACTAAAAGGATGCACCCTGCAAAGGTGCAC
The DNA here is from genome assembly GCA_948474765.1 of Patella depressa. NCBI lineage: Eukaryota > Metazoa > Mollusca > Gastropoda > Patellidae > Patella > Patella depressa. The sequence continues at coordinate 6,684,924 of OX419719.1, forward strand.
AAAATCCTTAGCTCCTATTTTTTAATTTCAATTTCATTTTCGGGCAATTTCGAATAAAATGTAAAATAAAGTGTAAAATTCAGTTATTTACAATTCATTCAGCGTCTTCATATTTTGAAATATTGATTTGTAATTTTCATAAACTCGTAGCAATAATCCAGATGAAGAGAATGTTTGCGAAAATTAGTTTGTAATATGAGCAGTTACCGAGAAATGTGCAATTTTGCATGCATCACTTTTCACGTTATTTTGCCTATAAAAGAGTGAATAATTATTCGATTTGCAATATTCTTTTCCATTTGATGCCAAATGCCAATTTGGACTTGGTTAAGCCAATTTTACATTTTCACTGTGAACGGAAATGACGTCATTTGGGCAAAAACTGTATTTTTAACCTAAAAAACTAATATTTTATTCAAATGAGTCTGCCATATAATATTTTTAAAATTATGATATTTGATTCCCATCAAAGAATAGAATGAAGCCATACGACCATACAGATACAGAGAAATAGGCGATCTTCTATAAGTCACTTTTCAAGGTTTTTGGTCTATAAAAGTGTCAATTATTATTCGATTTTTATAATTTTTTTACCATTTGTTGCCTTATGCCATCTATGACTTCTATGAACCAAGTTAACATTTTCAATAACACCGGAAGTAATGTAATTTTTGCAAAAAACGTATTTTTAGCCTTCAAAACAAACATTTTTTTTGAAGGGATTTATATTTATTATTCGTTTAACTTTATAGCGTCTGACTCTAATGGGCAGTAAGATTGGATCAATACCATCATATTGATATCAAGAAAGGGCTTCTAGCATGTTCCCTTGTCGAATAATAACCAATTTTCCCAGGGTCACTTTTAAGTTTTTTACCTTCTTAATTTCAGCTTATGGGTTATAGGTTAATTATTTATTGCCCGATATGTATAAAACAAAGTTTGTATTTTGTATGTTGCGAATTTTCGACTTATTCTTCACCTATAAAAATTTCTTTCGGCACCGGAAGTGACGTAATTTTGCCATAATTTACAATTTTGAACGGTCTTTTCGCCACCAAATATTACTTTTACATATGATAGAGGGTGTCACTGAAGCAAAACAACTAGAGTATAGTTTGGTAACTCAATGGGTCGGCTATGGTATAATAAACTTCCTGTATGATTCCTGAAAGCCGGTTCAGTGCTGCTTGCAGGTCTAGTTATTATTATTATTATTATTTACCGCGAGGGCCTAGATCTCCATGATCGAAAACAGATATCGATCTGGAATTAGCTTTTCTATCGGGAAACCATGTGGTGGCTACTTGATAAAATATTTTTGAAATTTCTGCGCATACCGGAAGTGACCGAACTTTGTACTTTCTCTAAAAATTGAAAATCGGCCATAGTTTCGTCAATTCTTTATCCATTTTCAAACAAATTACATTTTTGGAATCCCTGAATCTTTTCTGAGACAATGGCTATCTCACATTTTTCAATTTCGAACATTCGTCTATGACTTTTATCGTTCGAAAATTGAAAACATGTTGTTTACGAGACAATTTTTGTTATTTTTCAAAATTTTCAAATTTGACCTACATTTTTGGATACCTGAAGTCCATCCGATTCCAGTAATATAAGTTTCATTCAGAGTTATCGCCCTTTATTTTCCGATTTTTTTCGAATTTTCTTCCCATTTTGCGAGCTCGGGTTTCGTTTTATGGTAGAATTGACGTTTATGAAACTTCTGGAACATGAAGTTATAGTCCAATACCAACTGATAAAGCAATTTCGACACGGATCTTCAAACCGGAAGTGGTCGAAATAATGTTCAATATTTTGAAAAAAATGCAAAAAATGGATATTTTGGGGGAAAACGCTATTTCTCTGTCCGATATCAATGGATTAAACGAATGAAGGTACCGTTTGATGGCACGATTGTTGGACTATCATATGATACCCCATTCATACGGATACTATGAACAGACAGCAAAATATGGCACGCTGAAAATCAAGTATTTTCTGATTTGGAGCGTTTTTGGACGCCTGTATCTCGAAAACTTAACCTGCAATATTTTTTAAATTTTTTCTATCGAGAGTCCTCTGGGAGGTATTTGACATGAAGCCATCCAATAGGACTTTGAAATGTCTGGAATAGGATAAAAAAGGGACTGAAAATCGAAAAAAGTCGAAAAATCGTGAAATTTTGGAAAATGCTCTACTATTTTTTTATTTTAAGAGATTTTTAAAAAAAGGTTGTATATTCAGATAGCTGACCTAATTACGATTCTAACGATGTATAATATGTATGTAATTATTAAAATTTAATTTTCTATATTTTAAATTTTTTGCATTTTTGGCACTTTTGAACATAGGATTTCTCAGGGGCATTTTATCTGATCAGATAATGTAATATATCATTACAGAGCCCTGTGGCTATTTTAGTGCCCAAACCGGCTATTAGAACTATTCCGGCAATAATAACCATACCGGAAGTATTCAAAAAATGAAAAAAAAGAGTAAAAACATTGTCGGACTTGCGAAAAACTTGATTTCTCCCTTAGGTAATAGCGGACCAAAAGAACTAAAGTGTCGCTGGATAGCCCTATTAATGGACCATCATATGGTATCTAAATAATACGATTTCGATGGTAAGGAAATAAATTATTGTATGCCAAAAATCTAGTATTTTCCAATTTTTTAACATTCTGAGACGCCCTTTTCTCGAAAACGACGCCTACGATTTTTCTTAAACGTTTCTTACTCAAAGTCCTGTCAGTTGTCTATATAGGGAATCCAAAATGAAAAGCATTGAAATAATATAAGTGGTCGAAAAATGGCCTCAAACTTTGAAAAAAATTGAAAAATCGTTAAATTTTTTGAAACGCTCTTTAATTTATCTTTTTTTCCAAAACTACTCAATGGATGTTTCTGACACTTCTGGTACGTACAGTTAAGTATCCAAAGGACTTCGTAAAGCTATCACAACAACGATCGTAAAACCGGAAGTAGTCGAAAAAATGTCCGATATTTCGAAAAAAATTAATTTTTTTACGAAAACCTTTTTTATTTATGAATATTTTTTGATGATATTTTACACAGGGTTAAAATATCATCGTACTTGAGCAGAAATGAGAAAAAAAATTGTCTCGGTAATTTGCGTTAGCCACCATCGGCTAATTTAGTTTTTCGTACCCAGAAAAATTATTTATTGTTCGATTTGTATAAAACAAAGTTCATATGCACCATGGTCCCAATTGTAATTCTTTTTGTTACGGTGAAATTTTTCTGTCGGCAACGGAAGTGACGTAATATTAACAAAAACTACAATTTTGACAGTTCGGTACCACTTTTTGAAAGCAAATATTATTTTTTTTCAAAACTGATATGACTAAAAGGATGCACCCTGCAAAGGTGCACAAAAACCTTAGCTCATATTTTTTAATTTCAACTTCATTTTCGGGCAATTTCGAATAAAATGTAAAATAAAGTGTAAAATTCAGTTATTTACAATTCATTCAGCGTCTTCATATTTTGAAATATTTATTTGTAATTTTCATAAACTCGTAGCAATAATCCAGACGAAGAGAATGTATGCGAAAATTAGTTTGTAATATGAGCAGTTGCCGAGAAATATGCAATTTTGCATGCATCACTTTTCACGTTATTTTGCCTATAAAAGAGTTAATTATTATTCGATTTGCAATATTTTTTTTCCATTTGATGCCTAATGCCAATTTGGACTAGGTCAAGCCAATTTTACATTTTCATTGTGACCGGAAATGACGTCATTTGGGCAAAAACTGTATTTTTAACCTAAAAAATAAATATTTTATTCAAATGAGTCTGCCTTATAATATTTTTAAAATTATGATATTTGATTCCCATCAACGAATAAAATGAAGCCATACGACCATACAGATACCACAAAATGGTTTCTAACTTGTACGGTTACAGAGAAATAGGCGATCTTCTATAAGTCACTTTTCAAGGTTTTTGGTCTGTAAAACTGTCAATTATTATTCGATTTTTACAATTTATTTACCATTTCATGCCTTATGCTATTTATGACTTCTATGAACCAAGTTAAAATTTTCAATATCACCGGAAGTGATGTAATTTTTGCAAAAAACGTATTTTTAGCCTTTAAAACAAACATTTTTTTGAAGGGATTTATATTTATTATTCGTTTAACTTTATAACGTCTGACTCTAATGGGCAGTAAGACTGAATCAATACCATCATATTGATATCAAGAAAAATCTTCTAGCATGTTCCCTTGTCGAATAATAACCAATTTTCCGAGGGTCACTTTTCAGTTTTTTACCTTCTTAATTTCAGTTTATGGGTTATAGGTTAATTATTTATTGTCCGATATTTATAAAAAAAAGTTTGTATTTTGTATGTTGCGAATTTTCGACTTATTTTTCATCTATAAAAATTTCTTTCGGCACCGGAAGTGACATACTTTTGCCATAATTTACAATTTTGACCGGTCTTTTAGCCAGCAAATATTACTTTTAGATATGATAGAGGGTGTCACTGAAGCAAAACAACTAAAGTATAGTTTGGTAGCTCAATGGATCGGCTATGGTATAATAAACTTCCTGTATGATTCCTGAAAGCCGGTTCAGTGCTGCTTGCAGGTCTAGTTAGGCTTTCAGACTTTCGTCTGAAAGCCTATTGAGATTACTAAAATTATTATTATTATTATTATTTACCGCGGGGGCCAAGTTCTCCATGATCGAAAGCAGATATCGATCTGAAATCAACTTTTCTTTCGGGAAACCATGTGGTGGCTACTTGATAAAGTATTTTCGAAAATTCTGCGCATACCGGAAGTGGCAGATCTTTGTACGTTGTCAAAAAATGGAAAATTGGCCATAGTTTCGTCAATTATTTACCCATTTTCAAACAAATGACATTTTCGGAAACCCTGAATCTTTTTCGAGCCAATAGCAATCTAAGATTTTGTAATTTCGAAACTTCGTCGCTGACTTCTAGCGTTCGAAAATTGAAAAATTTTGTTTAAGAGACAATTTTTTTCATTTTTCAAAATTTTCAAATTTGACTTATATTTTTGGATACCTGAAGTCCATCCGATTCCAGTAATATAAGTTTCATTCAGAGTTATCGCCCTTTATTTTTCGATTTTTTTCGAATTTTCTACCTATTTTGTGAGCTCGGGTTTCGTTATATGGCCGAATTGGCGAATCTGAAACTTCTAAGGCATGAAGCCAAATGACCATTGCAAGGAATAAAGCAATTTCAACAATGATCCGTAGACCGGAAGTAGTCGAAATAATGTGCAATATTTTGAAAAAATGCAAAAAAATGGATAGTTTTGGGGAAAACGCGATTTCTCCGTCCGATATCAATGGATTAAACAAATTAGGGTACCATTGGACTGCACTAGGATTGTACTATCGTATGATACCCAATTCGTACAGATACTATGATCAGGCAGCAAAATATGGCACGCTGAAAATCAAGTATTTTCTGATTTTTAGCATTTTTGGACGCCTGTATCTCGAAAACTTAACCTACAATTTTTTTTTAATTTTTTCTATTGAGAGTCCTTTTGGAGGTATTTTGCACGAAGCCATCCAATAAGACTTTGAAATGTCTGGAATAGGATAAAAAAGGGACTGAAAATCGAAAAAAGTCGAAAAATCGTGAAATTTTGGAAAATGCTCCACCATTTTTTTATTTTAAGAGATTTTCAAAAAAAGGTTGTATATTCAGATAGCTGACCTAATTACGATTCTAACGATGTATAATATGTATGTGGTTATTGAAATTTAATTTTCGATATTTTAATTTTTTTGCATTTTTGGCACTTTTGAACACCAGATTTCCCAGGGGCACTTTATCTGATCATATAATGTAATACATCATTACAGAGCCCTGTGGCTATTTTAGTGCCCAAACCGGCTATTAAAACTATTCCGACAATAATAACCACACCGGAAGTATTCAAAAAATGAAAAAAAAGGTTAAAAAAATTGTCGCACTTGCGAAAAACTTGATTTCTCCCTTAGGTAATAGCGGACCAAAAGAACTAAAGTGTCGTTGGATAGCCCTATTAATGGACCATCATATGGTATCTAAATAATACGATTTCGATGGTAAGGAAATAAATTATTGTATGCTAAAAATCTAGTATTTTCCGATTTTTTAACATTCCGAGACGCCCTTTTCTCGAAAACGACGCCTACGATTTTTCTTAAACTTTCCTTACTCAAAGTCCTATCGGTTTTCTATATAGTGAATCCAAAATGAAAAGCATTGAAATAATGTAGGTGGTCCAAAAATGGCCTCAAACTTTGAAAAAAATTGAAAAATCGTTAAATTTTTGGAAACGCTCTTTAATTTATCTTTTTTTCCAAGACTACTCAATGGATGTTTCTGACACTTCTGGTACGTAAAGTTAAGTATCCAAAGAACTTCGTAAAGCTATCACGACAATGATCGTAAAACCGGAAGTAGTCGAAAAAATGTCCGATATTTTGAAAAAAAAAATTTTTTTTTACGAAAACCTTTTTCATTTATGAATATTGTTTGATGGTATTTTACACAGGGTTAAAATATCATCCTACTTGAACAGAAATGAGAAAAAAAATTGTCTCGGTAATTTGCGTTAGCCGCCATCGGCTAATTTAGTTTTTCGTACCCAGAACAATTATTTATTGTTCGATTTGTATGAAACAAAGTTCATATGCTCCGTGGTCCCAATTGTAATATTTTTTGTTACGGTGAAATTTTTCTGTCGGCAACGGAAGTGACGTAATATTAACAACAACTACAATTTGGACAGTTCTGTACCACTTTTTGAAAGCAAATGTTATTTTTTTCAAAACTGATATAACTAAAAGGATGCACCCTGCAAAGGTGCACAAAATCCTTAGCTCAGATTTTTTAATTCCAATTTCATTTTCGGGCAATTTCGAATAAAATGTAAAATAAAGTGTAAAATTGAGTTATTTACAAATCATTCAGCGTCTTCATATTTTGAAATATTTATTTGTTATTTTCATAAACTCGTAGCATTAATCCAGACGAAGAGAATGTATGGGAAAATTAGTTTGTAATATGAGCAGTTGCCGAGAAATATGCAATTTTGCATGCATCACTTTTCACGTTATTTTGCCTATAAAGGAGGGAATTATTATTCGATTTGCAATTTTTTTTTCCATTTGATGCTTAATGCCAATTTGGACTAGGTCAAGCCAATTTTACAATTTCACTGTGACCGGAAATGACGTCATTTGGGCAAAAACTGTATTTTTAACCTAAAAAACAAATATTTTATTAAAATGAGTCTGCCTTATAATATTTTTAGAATTATGATATTTGATTCCCATCAACGAATAGAATGAAGCCATACGGCCATACAGATACCACAAAATGGTTTCTAACTTGTACGGTTACAGAGAAATAGGCGATCTTCTATAAGTTACTTTTCAAGGGTTTTCGTCCATAAAAGTGTCAATAATTATACGATTTTAATAATTTTTTTACCATTTGATGCCTTATGCCATTTATGTCTTCTGTGAACTAAATTAACATTTTCAATATAACCGGAAGTAATGTAATGTTTGCAAAAAAATCCATTTTTAGCCTTCAAAACAAACATTTTTTTGAAGGGATTTATATTTATCATTCGTTTAACTTTATAACGTCTAACTCTAATGGGCAGTAAGATTGAATCAATACCATCATATTGATATCAAGAAAAGGCTTCTAGCATGTTCCCTTGTTGAATAATAGCCAATTTTCCCAGGGTCACTTTTAAGTTTTTTACCTTAATTATTTATTGCCCGATATGATAAAACAAAGTTTGTATTTTGTATGTCGCGAATTTTCGACTTATTTTTCACCTATAAAAATTTCTTTCGGCACCGGAAGTGACGTAATTTTGCCATAATTTACAATTTTGACCGGTCTTTTCGCCAGCAAATATTACTTTAACATATGGTATAGGGTGTCACTGAAGCAAAACAACTAAAGTATAGTTTGGTAGCTCAATGGATCGGCTATGGTATAATAAACTTTCTGTATGATTCCTGAAAGCCGGTTCAGTGCTGCTTGCAGGTCTAGTTATTATTATTATTATTTACCGCGGGGGCCAAGTTCTCCATGATCGAAAGCAGATATCGATCTGAAATCAACTTTTCTTTCGAGAAACCATGTGGTGGCTACTTGATAAAGTATTTTCGAAAATTCTGCGCATACCGGAAGTGGCAGATCTTTGTACGTTGTCAAAAAATGGAAAATTGGCCATAGTTTCGTCAATTATTTACCCATTTTCAAACAAATGACATTTTCGGAAACCCTGAATCTTTTTCGAGCCAATAGCAATCTAAGATTTTGTAATTTCGAAACTTCGTCGCTGACTTCTAGCGTTCGAAAATTGAAAAATTTTGTTTAAGAGACAATTTTTTTCATTTTTCAAAATTTTCAAATTTGACTTATATTTTTGGATACCTTAAGTCCATCCGATTCCAGTAATATAAGTTTCATTCAGAGTTATCGCCCTTTATTTTTCGATTTTTTTCGAATTTTCTACCTATTTTGTGAGCTCGGGTTTCGTTATATGGCCGAATTGGCGAATCTGAAACTTCTAAGGCATGAAGCCAAATGACCATTGCAAGGAATAAAGCAATTTCAACAATGATCCGTAGACCGGAAGTAGTCGAAATAATGTGCAATATTTTGAAAAAATGCAAAAAAATGGATAGTTTTGGGGAAAACGCGATTTCTCCGTCCGATATCAATGGATTAAACAAATTAGGGTACCATTGGACTGCACTAGGATTGTACTATCGTATGATACCCAATTCATACAGATACTATGATCAGGCAGCAAAATATGGCACGCTCAAAATCAAGTATTTTCTGATTTTTAGCATTTTTGGACGCCTGTATCTCGAAAACTTAACCTACAATTTTTTTTTAATTTTTTCTATTGAGAGTCCTTTTGGAGGTATTTTGCATGAAGCCATCCAATAAGACTTTGAAATGTCTGGAATAGGATAAAAAAGGGACTGAAAATCGAAAAAAGTCGAAAAATCGTGAAATTTTGGAAAATGCTCCACCATTTTTTTATTTTAAGAGATTTTCAAAAAAAGGTTGTATATTCAGATAGCTGACCTAATTACGATTCTAACGATGTATAATATGTATGTGGTTATTGAAATTTAATTTTCGATATTTTAATTTTTTTGCATTTTTGGCACTTTTGAACACCAGATTTCCCAGGGGCACTTTATCTGATCATATAATGTAATACATCATTACAGAGCCCTGTGGCTATTTTAGTGCCCAAACCGGCTATTAAAACTATTCCGACAATAATAACCACACCGGAAGTATTCAAAAAATGAAAAAAAAGGTTAAAAAAATTGTCGCACTTGCGAAAAACTTGATTTCTCCCTTAGGTAATAGCGGACCAAAAGAACTAAAGTTACGTTGGATAGCCCTATTAATGGACCATCATATGGTATCTAAATAATACGATTTCGATGGTAAGGAAATAAATTATTTTATGCCAAAAATCTAGTATTTTCCGATTTTTTAACATTCCGAGACGCCCTTTTCTCGAAAACGACGCCTACGATTTTTCTTAAACTTTCCTTACTCAAAGTCCTATCGGTTGTCTATATAGTGAATCCAAAATGAAAAGCATTGAAATAATGTAGGTGGTCCAAAAATGGCCTCAAACTTTGAAAAAAATTGAAAAATCGTTAAATTTTTGGAAACGCTCTTTAATTTATCTTTTTTTCCAAGACTACTCAATGGATGTTTCTGACACTTCTGGTACGTAAAGTTAAGTATCCAAAGAACTTCGTAAAGCTATCACGACAATGATCGTAAAACCGGAAGTAGTCGAAAAAATGTCCGATATTTTGAAAAAAAAAATTTTTTTTACGAAAACCTTTTTCATTTATGAATATTGTTTGATGGTATTTTACACAGGGTTAAAATATCATCCTACTTGAACAGAAATGAGAAAAAAAATTGTCTCGGTAATTTGCGTTAGCCGCCATCGGCTAATTTAGTTTTTCGTACCCAGAACAATTATTTATTGTTCGATTTGTATGAAACAAAGTTCATATGCTCCGTGGTCCCAATTGTAATATTTTTTGTTACGGTGAAATTTTTCTGTCGGCAACGGAAGTGACGTAATATTAACAAAAACTACAATTTGGACAGTTCTGTACCACTTTTTGAAAGCAAATGTTATTTTTTTCAAAACTGATATAACTAAAAGGATGCACCCTGCAAAGGTGCACAAAATCTTTAGCTCAGATTTTTTAATTCCAATTTCATTTTCGGGCAATTTCGAATAAAATGTAAAATAAAGTGTAAAATTCAGTTATTTACAAATCATTCAGCGTCTTCATATTTTGAAATATTTATTTGTTATTTTCATAAACTCGTAGCATTAATCCAGACGAAGAGAATGTATGGGAAAATTAGTTTGTAATATGAGCAGTTGCCGAGAAATATGCAATTTTGCATGCATCACTTTTCACGTTATTTTGCCTATAAAGGAGGGAATTATTATTCGATTTGCAATTTTTTTTTCCATTTGATGCTTAATGCCAATTTGGACTAGGTCAAGCCAATTTTACAATTTCACTGTGACCGGAAATGACGTCATTTGGGCAAAAACTGTATTTTTAACCTAAAAAACAAATATTTTATTAAAATGAGTCTGCCTTATACTATTTTTAGAATTATGATATTTGATTCCCATCAACGAATAGAATGAAGCCATACGGCCATACAGATACCACAAAATGGTTTCTAACTTGTACGGTTACAGAGAAATAGGCGATCTTCTATAAGTTACTTTTCAAGGGTTTTCGTCCATAAAAGTGTCAATAATTATACGATTTTAATAATTTTTTTACCATTTGATGCCTTATGCCATTTATGACTTCTGTGAACTAAATTAACATTTTCAATATAACCGGAAGTAATGTAATTTTTGCAAAAAAAAAAACATTTTTAGCCTTCAAAACAAACATTAACATTTTTTTGAAGGGATTTATATTTATCATTCGTTTAACTTTATAACGTCTAACTCTAATGGGCAGTAAGATTGAATCAATACCATCATATTGATATCAAGAAAAGGCTTCTAGCATGTTCCCTTGTTGAATAATAGCCAATTTTCCCATGGTCACTTTTAAGTTTTTTACCTTAATTATTTATTGCCCGATATGATAAAACAAAGTTTGTATTTTGTATGTCGCGAATTTTCGACTTATTTTTCACCTATAAAAATTTCTTTCGGCACCGGAAGTGACGTAATTTTGCCATAATTTACAACTTTGACCGGTCTTTTCGCCAGCAAATATTACTTTAACATATGGTATAGGGTGTCACTGAAGCAAAACAACTAAAGTATAGTTTGGTAGCTCAATGGATCGGCTATGGTATAATAAACTTTCTGTATGATTCCTGAAAGCCGGTTCAGTGCTGCTTGCAGGTCTAGTTCTTATTATTATTATTATTATTATTATTATTCAGATTCCAATTTGAATAGATCTCAGCAACTACGTGTCGCATCGTTACGATTTCTTCGGTTTTACTGGGAAAGTGGGTGTGACTTAGAGGATAAAGCTATTTTGAACGTTCTGCGACAATGCGAAATGTCCGAAATCACCGAAGTTATCGTTTTTAAAAATATTGCAGTAATTTTAACAATAATCATTGGATTTTAACTTTCGATACATTTTGGCATAGCCTGAGACAGGGCACATAGCTACGCTACTTTCGATTTTTGATTTTCGGCAAATCTTCGAAGATATTAGGCGCCAAATTTCGAAAATTTAAAATTTTACAAAAAACTTTTTTATTTATGAATATTTTTTATTCGTATTGTGCACAGAATTAAAGGGTCATCTGACTAGTGCAAAAATGTTAAAAAATTTTGTCTCAGTAATTTACCTTGGCCGCCATTGGCTAATTCAGTTTTTCAGTCCTAGATTAATTTTTTATTGTTCGATTTGTATAAAACAAAGTTCATATGCTTCGTTGTATCAATTGTCGTTTTTTTTATTACCGAAGGTGTTATCTGTCGGCACCGGAAGTGGCATAATTTTACCAAAAACTACAATTTTGACAGTTATTTACGATCTTCATAAACAAATATTATTTTTTTGAAAAATTATATGACTCAAAGAGTGCCCTTTCAAGGCGCAAAAAATGTAGGAAGCAGTTTTTTTAATTTCGATTTCATTTTCGAGCAAATTCGATTAAGAGGCTAAAAATGGTGTAAAATTGGCCTATTTACAACCTATTCAGGCTTTTCAGATTTTAAAATATTTCTTCGTAACTTTTATAAACTTGTAGCTATAATCCATACGAAGAAAATGTATGTTAAAATTCGTTTGTAATATAAGCAGTTGCCAAGAAATGGGCAGTTCTGCATAAGTCACTGTTTTCGTTATTTTGCCTGTAAAATAGTCAATTATTATTGGATTTTTATAAAAGTGACATCATTTGATTCAAAAAGCACGTAGCGTCATATCAAGTTGATTACAATTTAAAATTGACACCGGAAGTGACATCATTTGGTCAAAAAATGCATTTTACACTTTTTTAAATCAATGTTTTATTCAACCAAGAATAACTTAATATGTATTAATAATTTTAACTTTTGGTTTAAATTCACATATAAACAAAACTCATATGGTCATATAGATATCATAAAATGGTTTCTAACTTGTTCGGTTGCCGAGAAATAGACGGTTTTCTACAGGTCACTTTTGAAGGTTTCGGGGCCATAAAAGGGTCAATTATTATTCGATTTTCATAAACGTCACACCATGTTATACCTAATGCCATTTGGGATTTCATACAAGTAATTTAAGATTTTCATTATCACCGGAAGTAACGTCATTTTGGCAAAAACTGTATTTTTAGCCTCCAAAACAGATATTTTATTCAAATGAGTCTGTTTTGAAATCTTTTTCAAATTATGGTATTTGATGCCAATCAACAAATAGAATGAACCCATACGATCATACAGATACCACAAAATGGTTTCTAACTTGTACGGTTGCCGAGAAATAGCCGATTTTCTACAAGTCACTTTTCAAGTTTTTTGGTCTTTAAAAGTGGCAATTATTATTCGATTTAACGTTTTTATTTATAAATATTATTTAGTCGTGTTGTGCACAGAATTAAAGAGTCATCTGACTAGCGCAAAAATGTTAAAAAAATTTGTCTCAGTAATTTTCCTTGGCCGCCATTAGCTAATTCAGTTTTTCAGTCCTAGATTAATTTTTTATTGTTCGATTTGTATAAAACAAAGTTCATATGCTTCGTTGTCCCAATTGTTATTTTTTTTATTACCAAAAGTGTTATCTAGCAAATTGGATTAAGGGGTGAAAAAAGGCGTAAAATTGACCTATTTACAACCCATTCAGGCTTTTCAGATTTTAAAATTTTTTTACTTAACTTTTATAAACCTGTCACTATAATCCATACGAAGAGATTGTATGTTAAAATTAGTTTCTAATATAAGCAGTTGCCGAGAAATGGGCAGTTTTGCATAAGTCACTGTTTTCGTAATGTTGCCTGTAAAATAGTCAATTATTAATGGATATTCACAAAAGTGACATCATTTGATTCAAAAAGCAAGTGTGCGTCATATCATGTTGATTACTATTTAAAATTGACACCGGAAGTGACGTCATTTAGTCAAAAACTCAATTTTTAACTTTTAAAATCGATCTTTTTTTCAACCAAGAATTATGTCACATGTAATAATAAAATTAACTTTTGGTTTAAATTCACATATTAACAAAACTCATACGGTCAAATAGATATCATAAAATTGTTTCTAACTTGTTCGGTTGTCGAGATATAGGCGATTTTCTGAAAGTCACTTTTGAAGGTTTTTGGCCCATAAAAGTGTCAATTATTATTTGATTTTCATAAAATTTTCACCCTTTGAAGCCTAATGTCATAGACGATGTTATAAAACTAATTTAACGTTTTCATTATCACCGGAAGTAGCGTCATTTTGGCAAAAACTGTATTTTAAGCCTTCAAAACCGATATTTTATTCAAATGAGTCTGATTTGTAATGTTTATACAATTATGATATTTGATTCCAATCAACAAATAGATTAAACCCATACGGTCATTTAAATACCAAAAAATGGTTTCTAACTTGTACGGTTGCCGAGAAATAGACGATTTTCTACACGTCACTTTTCAAGGTTTTTGGTCTATAAAAGTGGAAATTATTATTCGATTTACATAAAATTTTCACCATATGATGCCTTATGCCATTTCTGATTTCATAAGACTAAGGGAACATTTACATTATCACCGGAAGTACTGTTATTTTGTCAGGATCAATTACATGTAACAAATGTATAAAATAAAATTGCTGGATTTGTTTGATTCTGTTTCCATTTTATTTGATGTGTGCAATGCTTATGTGGAAACCTGTATATTGGTTTCATTGGTACCGGAAAGGACATATGTTCAAGGGTAACGTAGCACCAAAAGTGACACAAGTTCAAGTTCAAAGGTAACATGGCAAAAGTGAAACCCGTCATTCCTGCATGCAGGTCTAGTTAAGAACTAAGTCTACCAGGTTTATTTCCGAATAGCGTAGACAGGATCACCCAGACTAATTCTACCCGGTTCATCAGCTGTTCCAAGCATACCCAATAATGGTGATTTACCATATTTCTTGTAACATCGTATCCTAAAAAACACCAAACATGAATATTTTAAAGGTGAGGGAAAGACAAGTAGAAGCGTCAAGCAGCAGACGACCACCACCAAGACAAATGCGTATTCATTGTTTTTCTTCGTTTTATTGTGAGTTTGTTTTATTGTGAGTTTGCTTTATTTTACAAGTCAATGAATGCTTAAAAGACAGGACCGCGGACCCATTCACGTGATCTGATATACGTTTGTTGTTTACTGCTTGTCTGCATTTGTGTCTTATTGGCTTTGTTTGTGTGTTGTGGGGTCCTCCTGCACTTACTATTAATACACATTTACCAGAGGCAACTGCAATATTAAAACCACATAAAAACCATTACCCAGGGGTCTGCCTGCCCCCCCCCCCCCCTAAAACACACACTACATGTGGTTGAAATGCATAGAAGTCCACTAAAACGACTCATCCATCTCGCAATTCAACCCTTTTCCCCATGACGACATACTCTTATTTCTAATCCCAACCCCGGTTTCTCGCCCCGAGCGACTAGACACTGTTCCCTGTCAGACACCCCCTCCTGACATGGGGAACATATAGAATAGAATATTTATCTTACGTTGACAGAGTTTTTAATGGTTCGCCATCTTCGCTTTTAACCCCTTTCTCTGGATCCACTGTCGTCACTAAACATCTAGAAATATAAATACACATGACGTAATTCTATGTCCCAAACAGAGTTGTCTTCCCTTGGAGTCCAAGCAAGACTTGTGTGGTGAATGGACGTAATAGGCTTCTAGTTTTTCCTGTTTGTCAATTTCTAGTCGATCCAATGATACCTTTAGTGTCAAGAGTGTCCACGAGATTGGAAGGGCGATAACACCGATAGTAATTATATTGAAAATCAAGAAAATTCTTTAATTCATAAACACACAAGCTAGATAGTAGTTTTAACCTTTAGAGCGGTCATTTTCGAAAGTTGTTGATTTCAATGGGTTAAACACGCAATTCAAAATGTGACAACGGATTCTACGGGACAAGGACGGGCCCGTAGCCAGGGGACTACTGATTATTTTTGGAGGGGCTGAGGATGGGGCCGGCCAAGAAATCATTACTTTTGGCAAATATTTGGTGGGTGGAGGCAAATTCGATTTTTGGGAGGGGCTAAGCCCCCCCCCCCCCCGTGGCTACGGGCCCGGACATGGGTAACGGGTTTATTTGGTGCAATGTGACTGATTTTACGTGACTAAGGTAACGGTTACTGTAATATAACTATTGTCTTTGAATTATAAAAGGTTTATGAAGTGGATATAAATAAAAGTACCTGGTGCAGGGTTCCAACATTCTAATGTTCACCTTTTTACCTATCAATAATTCCTTCCAATTATCCTGAAAATATCCGTAAGTTTATAATATATTCACCTGGACATAAAAATAGTGTAACAAGAGGTCAACATAATAAAAAACCTAACATCATTTAGATGATATAATACCACAGATACAAAACAAAATATCGATAAGTTTATTCACCCAGACATATCACATAATAAAAAAAACCTAACATTTTGATGATATGAAATCTCCCGTAATCAGGAAAAACCTAACAAGTCAAATTTTGGTGAAACTTGAGTTAGACCCATGTAATAATAGGTTTTTGTTCTCCTTCACCGAAAGGGCTTCTAATTATCTTCATCTAAAAAGTCAAAATCAAAATGGTTATATATTCAGTAGCTTAACAAAACAGTTTTCCTTTGTTTACTCAAAACTACATTCAACAGTGTTACTAGGTTTTTCCAGATTACGGGAGAAATGGCAGAATGTTATACAACAGATAAAAAACATTATACAAAAAACGTTCTGTAATAATCGACCCCCCGCAGGTTTACTTTTTGGGTTTTTGTTTTGTGTGTAGTGCAGTCCTCTTGCACTTACTTTTAAAACAATTGATGTTTTTCAACGGTTTGCATTGCTTACGTTATACCCTGGGCCAAGTTATACCCTTGATTGAATGCCCCGAAGCCCCGTACTCAAAACGGTGAGAACGGAAAGACATTTATTTCAAATATGTCAAATCAGATTAAATAATTTTTTTGAAATTAGATAGAATGGTTTTTATAATAAAGTAAACAAATTTTGTGGATCCCTTGGCAGTTGGTATTCGATAGATGAATAGGTCACTGTCCTGGCAAAATGTCACGCATAACACACTAAGGCGTATGCCCGTCTTCATTTATTTATTCATAGTATGGGGCATGGGGCATAACACCCACCTCTTCAAATGCTGTTTTACCATCTATGACAATATTAGGTCTGAAGTTTCTGTATGTCACTGGTTTCTTCAGATGGTTGTTGAGTTCTGTTACAGAAGCTTGATTCATTATCAAGAAACCACAACATTCGTCCTGATAACCACCCTTTAATAAATACAAACACTTAAAGAGATGTTAACACTTATCTCAAGGCTACGTTTTCTAAGAGGGGGGGGGGCAATTGGAAGGAAGAAGGTGAATGATGATGGCCAAGCTGAAATGCGGAGTGGGAAGTATAGCGCGAGTGTGGGCGTGGCGAATCATTTTAAACATGGCGTATTTCTGATTACTGAAATTTGAATGGTGGAGAAGACATATTTTAGGTTACCATGACTACCACTGTCTCTACATCGTAATACAAGTCTAGTAACTGCGTTCTTTATAAATTCGGTATTTGTCCAATATTACAACCAAATGATACCTTTGCAATCAAAATTGGGGACATTTTATGATGATATAAGGGAGAGAAAGAGGGAGCGAGGGAGACAGAGAGAGAGAGAGAGAAATGGGGTTTATCTTCCACTCAAAATAAACTAGGTCATTTCGGGACTAACCTATGGTTCAATTTTATTAAAATAATTCGCTTGCTTGTAGGGGTCTTTAGCAGTGGGAGCAAACCAGAGGACCCGGAGTAAACTCTAGATATTGTACAGGCGTTCCTACTCCTTGTCACGTACAACCGGTTGACTCAATGGCAGGCCGTACGATACAGCGGGCGCACGCTAACCATTCACCCCCCCCCCCCACATGATGATTTAAGGGATTTGTGATGAATAAATGACAGTGGCGATTGAATGTTGCTTTTGGCGATAATTCTGTCGATAACCTTCTGGGGTACTGCAGTGATTCTTTTTACAAAGTGTCCGGATGTAATTTTTAGACTGACGATTTTATGATACATCAGGGAGATAAAATTGAAAATTTCAAATCTTGCTATTGGTAATCCATGGAGCAGAGATTATAACGATATATGTATTACCTGGTCGCCATGCAGGGGCGTATTTACCTGGTCGCCAGAGGTGTATTTACCTGATTGCCAGGGATGTATATACCTGGTTGCCAGGTAAAGCTTAGCTGTATTTACCTGATCGCCAGGGGTGTATTACCTGATCGCCAGGTGTGTATTACCTGGTCGCCAGGATTGTATTTACCTGGTCGCCAGATGTGTATTTACCTGGTTGTCAGGTAAAGCTATATTTACCCAGGTGCGTATTTACCTGATCGCCAGGTAATGCTATATTTCCCCAGGCGTTTTTTCTTGAGTTGGCCTGTGATTTCATGAGTTCGGGTGTGGAGACGAGAAGACGAATTCCATCCACCATCAAATATTGGCTGAACCAGCGACTGGCTTCCTGTCCACAGTCCTGTCCTTCAAGATGGTTGTTCCATACCCTGAGGGAAGAGTAGAGGCAGACTTTAATTCATTCTAATTAAAACATAGATTCTATTTCGTTTCGGTTTTTTTATAGTTCAAAATTTAGTTTAACTCGTCTTTACTACACTAGGATCTGGAAGAGTTGCTATATAACCAGCGTTTTGGGTGATGTGAGAGATTAACCAATGAAGCGGTCTTTTATTGAGACTTCTTGCCGTGAGATGCACGGAAACTGTGGGCATCAGACTAAAAACACCAACGTCATAGGGCCAAAAACCGCTCGTATGAGCCCCGACGCGACCTTCCACTACACTACAACCATCGAAAGTAGAAAAAAACCGAAACGATATATAGATCGATATTTAATCAAATTTACTATAACGATAATTCTAGTCAATCGCGTAAAAAGGTTAACAGTTGAACATGCATTATGCAAGAGCAAAATCTGCCTATTGTTGTAGGTCTTTCTTTAGGCCTGAAATGTTATATAAACTATTAATTAGACATTAATTAACCTATTCAGACCATAATCAACTCTCGAAGAGGCTAGCATGAGATTTTTGTTGAATTGTAGTTCGATTCGCTGAAATATTTTCCTTCGTGATTTACCAATAAAAATGATAACCGAGACTACTGGTTTTGTCCTACCGACTTTAATAACGATGACCGAGGCTAAGCGGAAATTTCATTCGCTTAGTTCTAAGTTAATAATGGATCAATTTGACTGAAATTTTCAGCAAATTGCCTTTACAGCTAGTTTTTAACTATTGTAGTGAGAACAACTCGTTATCTAATATCCCATAATGTATCTTTAATTGAGACATCCAATCCAAGAATGGAATTAAAATTTGAAAAATTTGAAATTATATCGCTGTTTACTTTGTTATACACTCTACTCTACTTAATGTGAATAAAACAAGTTTATAATATCGCCTGTTTTTACTAATTTGAATTGATGGGGACCTTTTATTTCATTGAGAAATGAAATGAAATAGGGTTTAACGTCCTGCTCTTTTGCACCTAACCTGGACTAATGGAAGACGGGCAATGAGGGCAATTTTGCCCGGGCAGCGGCGCTTCGGCCTACTCTTATATCGAATTCCAACTGCCAAGGGATCTTTTACGTGCACTCCAATGTGTACTGGGGACCTAGGTTGTTCGTCCCATCCGAACGACTAGGCAGCTGTCAATGTCAGACCCTCATTCTGTATCACTGACAAGGGGAAATCACGCCGGAAAATCGAGATAAACTTTCTCGGCCAATGCAGGGATCGAACACCCGACCTCAGGGCGAGCGAACCAGCGTCTTACCCACTTAGCCACCGTGGCCCCCTTATTTCATTGAGAATGCTTTTGTCATTGAGAATTCAAACCATACATAACAATGAAATACGGGATACTTTTCCAAACATAAATATTTGTTTACACATTTGTTTTTGGTGGGCATATTTTTCTACCCTGAACTGTATTAAGAATTTCCTGTAAGAATTACCCGCTCTGATTGATCGGAAGCTCAATCATTTCGTACTCGTAGTAATGCTCCAACAATTGTGGGTGTCGAGGAAACCAAAGAAGCTCGAAGCCTAGCAGGGCCGTATGTAGGATTTTAAAAATTGGGGTGAAGCAGAGTGGTGGGGCGCCATAGCCTCCACGTAAGTGATATAAGAAAGTTTACATCAAGACAAACGAACACATTGGCGTGTGGGCGCCATTCAAACCGACCAACTGAGCAATGCCTTCACTTTGTATTATTTTAGAATTGAAAGATTGTCAAATTATTTTGGGGGTATGTCGGACGGGGAATTTCTCGAGGCCCCTTTTTTTCTGTACCCCCTGCACCCCCGCTAGGTACGGCCCTGAAGTCTAGGGCCTCTGCTATGGGTTCTGTCAGATACTCATCCAACTTGACATGGGAGAGAGA
Source organism: Patella depressa (assembly GCA_948474765.1). NCBI lineage: Eukaryota > Metazoa > Mollusca > Gastropoda > Patellidae > Patella > Patella depressa. Next base: position 6,705,209 of record OX419719.1, read on the forward strand.
GAGAGGGAGGGAGAGAGAGAGCTGGGGTTTAACGTCCACTAGACACAATCTAGGTCATTTCGGGACTAACATATGGTTTTATTTTATTTCAATAATTCGCTTGCGCGTAGGGGTCCTTAGCAGTGGGAGGAAACCGGAGGACCCGGAGAAAACCCACGAGGTTGGCAGGCGACCCTACTCCTTGTCACGTACAACCAGGGATTCGAAAACAAAACTTGACATGGGATCAATTTGTGTAACCAAGTTTGATTAAATTACCTGCATCTGATGACCTTAGATCGATCTGTGGATGGACGAAGAGGAACTGTTAATTCTGTCATTCCTGGAGCTGTTATAACCAATTGATCATCAGTATATCTCGTACTGACAGCAACTAACTGCGGATATTGTCTCGCAGTTAAAAAGTCGCCATTTTCTTTTGTCACTAACCAATGTCTAAAAAAGAAATGAAACGTGATTTAACGCTTGTGAACGATAAGGATAAGGTTAAACTAGGTCATTTCGGGACTAACACATGGTTCAATTTTATTTCAATAACTTGCTTATGCGTAGAGGTATTTAGCAGTGGGAGGAAGCCGGGGGACCCGGAGAAAACAAACGAGGTTGGACAGACGACCATATTCTATGCAGGGGCGTTTTAAGATTTATCATGGCGGAGGCTATACTATTTTGAGGGCCCTCTTTCGCAATGGGGGAGGGGTTGGGGTGGTCTTGATTGATGATTTTTATGCCAATGCAATGACTGCATAGTGCATTCTCATTCAGTAATGGAGTCGCGACAGTAAAAGTGTATAGAAAACGATTGACTCGGACTCGGGACCCTTTCCCATAAGCCAGAGAGGCCCTTTTGTCAGAAGTGGGGCCCTTTAGTCTGCCTTTAGCATTTTTCTCCAGTTTTATTTTTCCAATTTCTTTGATTTCTTTCCTGAGGAGGCTGGCGCCTCCAGCGCCTCAGCTATAAAACGCCTTTGACTCTATGCCACGTACGATCCGGGGAATCGAAACCATACCAGTTAACTCAGTGACAGACTTTATGACTTTATGATGGAGTGCGCACGTGCTAACCATTCACCCGCGAGAATATTTCGCCAACACAGCGTCGCTAAGGCCTACTTTAATGTCGAATTCCAACTTTATTCAGCGTATATAGCATTGTACGTAGACGGAACCCAGTTTTTAATACCACATGCGTCAGATCAACCTACTTTAATATTTGATTTACAAAATAAAAGTGGGTCGTAAAATCTGTCCGCGTGGTTTGGCAAAAAAAAGACCGGATACAATTCTTTGGCTCAAAATAATCTGTTACAGGTCCTTGTTGGTTTGGCCCTTTAAATGTAGGGGCGGGGGGAAGTATATCGGTGTATGGGTTAGCCCGGGCCCGTAGCCAGCTCATAAAATTTGCGGGGGAGGGGGCGCGCTACAGATTTTTTTGAGAGGCTGAGGATGTGGCCGGCTAAGAACACCCCTAAAAAAATCATTATTGTTGGCGAAATATTTGGGGGCCACGGGCCCGGGTTAGCCAGAGCGAAATGGGGTTTATCGTCCACTAGACACACACAATGTAATTTCGGGACTAACATATGGTTTATTTTTATTTTAATAATTCGCTTGCGTTGAGGGGTCTTTAACAGTGGGGGGGGGCGGAGGACCTGGAGAAAACCCACGAGGTTTGACAGCAGGCGACCCTACTGCTTGTCACGTACAACGGAGTACTGGGTAATGCCCGATACACCGCCGTGTTGAAATTTGAAACCAGTAATATAATATCTCAAAATAAAACGCAATGAACTGCGGTTTAACGTCCTATTGTTCTGCTCCGAGCTAGGCCTAGTGAAGACGGGCATACGCCATACAGTGTGCTATGAGGGAAATATTGTCATAGTGCTTGATAACGATAAGATGATAAATTGAGCGATTGTTTGCCATCAAACCTGTTAAATATGACATATGCGATATTCCACACATGTAGTCTTGATTATTTACATACGTACTTACCTATCATAAAATCCATTGACTCGTATACCCAGACTGGTAGCATCAGCTGTTTTTAAAGCAATACCACCACATGCCTTGATGGGGTAACTGTTAATATGGGTTATATGGCCTACCAACTCATACTGCTTCTTCTTCGACAACCATGAGGCTATATTAAACGTGTATTTTAAAGCCGATGAAATGGCGAGTGTAGCCAGAATTGATGCAGGATCATCCGTGAAACCAAACGGCATCTTGTTAAAGGTGACTGTTTGCACTGGTCATAGATATAGAGTGCAGTTTTATATAGCCCTGACCTAGAATTAATCTAAAAGTATGGAGTAACGGACGAGACACAATGCGTTGTAAGAAGATTATTTTCATTTAATGTTGGAGGGGGGGGGGGCGAATGGCTTCAGGCCAGATCATAAGGTCTGTCATTGAGTCAAGTGCGTGGTTTCGAATCATGTTCAGCCTACAGCCCCTGTCACGCCAAACTAGTTCTCGCTACGGTCTGGAGAAGGTCCTAGAAAATGTTGAAGAGGGAGGGGGGGGTATGAAACTTGTAAATTTGAACTATTTGTTGATTGGGATTGTGCAGCTAATGACACCGACTGTGAGCAGGCGATAAATTATCGTTATGACTCAAATGAGTTTTCTGATGATTTTGTGTGTGTGTATGTGTGTGTGTGTGTGTGTCTGTGTGAAACAGAGAGAGAGAGAGAGAAAAGAGAGAGAGAGAGTTTAATTTCCACTCGAGACAAACTATTATAGGTAATTTCGGGACTAACATATGGTTTAACATATGGAGAAAACCCACGAGGTTAAACAGGTGACCCCACTCCTTGTCACGTACAAACGGGGAATCGAAACCACGTCAGCTGACTAAATGAAAGACCTTATGATACAGTGCACACGTGCTAACCATTCAACCATCCATCTACGATGCCCCCCCCCCCCCCCAAGTAAAGAAACCAATACGTCACAGAAATCAACGACTTTATTTTTGTGTCAAATCAAAGAGATCCAGAGATCCAGTAATTCCGGGTTGAAATTTCCACATTTAAACCATCAGTCAATCTTGCACGTGTCGGGGAAATTGGCAAACATTTATATATCTTTGATTCCTTGATCAATCGAGGTATGTTCTGAAATTCATAAACTTCGTAGCCTTCTTCGTATAAATCCTCATCCAGCGATTCCTTGCTGATATCCATGCCCCTGTCTTTCAGCCTTTCTACAAATATAATGTATAAAATCCTATAATACAGCGGATTGCCAATCGGATTAACATACTGGTCCGTATTCATAGGTAAAAATATCTGATTTTTCCACTTAGCTGACAATATTACCTTAAAGTGGGAATTTCATATTTTCTAACAAAGTCAAAACATAATTATTTCTATGTCTTTTGCTCAATAGGTTGTCAACTTACTATTATACGATCACGGGCATTATTTCACATTAGTGACACAGGAAATAATAACACAATTACCTCCCTTGTTTTTTCCATTCATCCCCATGGAATGGCTATCTTCAAACGTTTTAATTTGAAGTTGAAAATGATATTTTTGCCAATTTCTCAACTGGCAATAGTGAATTATAAGATTAATAGGATTATTCTTTAACAAGGTAGGACTGTTTATAGATACAATCTATTTTAGGCCTTTATTTTAATACATTTTAAAAATATAACTTAAAAATATAAAATTGCTACTTTAAAGATATATTATGTAAGATTTGGATAAAGATTTAGCCATTCTTGCTATAATAATTCGAAAGTAGATAATGTAGAATGAATAATTTGAAAATCTCATTCAAATTACTCTATTGCAAGCGAAGATATTAGCCTTTGAAGGTTTGACAGACGAATCTAAGTCTCTTTCCTCCATATTTGATAAAATCAAAGTATAGCTGAACCGTTTTAATCTATTTAATATCGGAGAAATCTGAAGTCATCGAGAGTTGATTAAGGCCTGGATCAGTTATTTAATGTCTAATTTATACTTTAAAAAACATTTCAGCTGCAATAGGAAGATTTAGCGCTTGCATAATGCATGTTTAAATCAGCATTCAGAGGTTGTATTTTATATATACTTGGCTATGTTGAAAACCTAACTCCACACTTGGGCTGAAACGCATTATGGTACATGATTCGTGTACTAATGGTAAAATGTTTATTTTGTCTTAAATATTGGATACCAGAAGCCCATCATTTTCCTGTAAGATCACAACATCAATGTTGATTTAAATTGACAAATAATTCGTGTTTGCAAAGTTGAAGATTTTGGATGATATTGAGTTAGAGACTTAGCTACTTTACTTTAACCTGATAAAAAGATGTCGAATCTAACTTTGAACTTTGAATAAGAAAAATAATTTTGTATTTAACCAATAGCTTATTCGCGGGATAACGAAACGAGCCAAATATCAAAGGGTTCATTGGCTTCAGTTCCATCGTTATTACATAATTTACTAACGGAGTGAAAGCTTTTCACATAGAACTGGGCATATAATTGGGTAAGACGCTGCGTCGAGACTTACCGAGGTGATTTCTACTTTCCATTGGTGTAGGACGGAGGGCCTGACAAAGACAGCTGTCTTGTCCTTCAGATGGGACGAAAATACATTGACATGCGCGTAAAAGATCCCCTGGCAGTTGGAATTCGATATAAGAGTAGTCCATTATGTGTGAATATTGTGATCTATCCAATGGGTTGTCTTATTGCAATGGCAAAAATCGGATTTAAATAAAACTTATTATTTATTAAAGTGTATTCATTTTTTACTTTCTCATAGGAAATGTCTGCAACGAAAATAAAACCCGTCCAAACTATAATATTATCACCAGAGAAATGTTCAAACAAAGAAATAAACAAGACAAGAATACAAGCCAGCCATAAATTACAATGAAATTATTGATATCCATATGTCTTCATAATTAAATATTTTAATTAAATATGAATGTATGAATTGTGTGCATCATTTTCCATTTAATTGACAATTGGTAGGAGCTGAAAGATTCATCGCTACACGTATACATGTATATAGCTTTGGAGGATTGGGATGGCCTAGTGGTCATTATTATCAATACAACATTATTGTAATCCATACATAACCCTGAAATAATTTCTTATAATTTACAACTATAAACTTCAAATACAGGCATCGTTTAAAATATACATAGATTTGATTTTAACCTTTCTTTATTAATTAACCAACTTTTAACCTTGTATTATATACAATATGTATTTATTCATTATATACACAATTGTATTATATGATACCTGTAAACGTTAATATTCTTTGTTAATAAAGATTTATAGCTGGTCGGTCACCTCTGGCTTGCGGCTGTGGTTTCGAGCCCTGGTGTGAGCGTATGTGGCATGGAGATAGGGGCGCCTTCTAAACCTCGTGAGTTTCCTCCGGGCACTTCGGTTTCCTCCCACTGCTAAAGACCCCTACGCGCAAGCGAATTATTGAAATAAAATGAAACCATATGTTAGTCCCAAAATGACCTAGTTTGTGTCGAGTGGATGCTAAAGCCCATTTCTCTCTCTCTCTCTCTCTCTCTCTGTGTCTCTCTCTGTCTCTCTCTCGTATATAGCTCTGCTCCAATAATGACATTTTGTTATAAAGTTCTCATATTGCTGTTTCCCCCCCCCTCTTTTAGTTTGATATATTAGCCCAGTTGGAGCAGAACGGTAGGTCGTTAAACCCCATTTCACTTCTCTATCTCTCGCTCACCCAGCTTTGATAAACAACTTATTATATTGATGGACCGCCTGGTTGATTTTGAATAGAATGTTATTATGTGAATGTATATTACACAATAAAACTGGTTTATTACACGTTTGAAATGTGAAATATTAATTTGAAATGGTGATCTTCGGTGCCAATTCACTACAAACAATAAAATATAGTTCCAAATGAACGATGAAAGAATGTGAATTTCAACCTACAGGTAGAACTTGAATACAAGTTCGTCCACAATAGTCCACGATATTGGATCGGGGTTTATATGACGTCCAGGATTTTAATCTAATGGCATGATATCGAATAATTTACAGGTAAGAATTGAATATATCGAATACATATGTAATTTAAAGGTAAGAATTGAATATATCGATTATTTTAAAGGTTGAATATCGAATAATTACCTAACACAACATAACATATTACATTTGATATAGCGCACATTACCGCCATGCATTCAATGGCGCTTCACAGTGTGTTAGACAAATGTTAACGGAATGCTATACGGAAAAAGTGTGTTTTTAGTTTTCTTTTAAAAACCGTCATATTCTGGCATTGTTTTATACATTCTGGAAGGGTATTCCAGAGCCGCGGTTCTAAGACACTATCTGCAAATGTTTTACTTTTTGTCTTTGGAATGAATAACATGTTTTTTGCTGACGATCTCGTATTATATGATGAAGTTTGGGACTGTAATAATCCAGAAAGGTAAGCAGGGCAAGGTTGTGGAGACATTTAAACACCAGGACCAGTAGCTTGAATTGGCATCGAAATTCAATTATATGAAGTTCTTTCAGGACAGCAGTAGAGCTATGGCCGTTATTTACACCAAGAATTAGTGTTGCAGTAAAATTTGGAATTCGTTGGAGAGGCTGAAGAGTGGCTGCTGGCAGATCACAGAGCAGACTATTTCCGTAATCCATTTGGGAGAATATTAAAGAGCTGGCAATTTGAAGAGATGATTCTCGCGAAAGAAACGGTCTTAATTATCGCAAATTGAACATTGCTGAAGCAGCAAGACGAGTCTTCTGGTTACAGTGATGTTTTAAGTTTAAGTTTTCATCCAAATGCATGCCCAGGAATTTAACACGGGGTGAAGACCTAACTACATAATCCCCAACTCTTAATTCGTTGATGGTAGACTTGTGCAGCTGACGGCTTCCATCGAAGATAATAACCTCAGTTATGTCGTCGTTCATCTTTAGTCGATTATGCTGCATCAAGATTTTAACGTCGTGTAAGGACTCAGATAGGCGGGAAGCAATATGTGATTCTTCGTCAAGATCTCCGTCTTTAAAACTGTCATACAAGCTGTGGTCGTCTGCATAGTCAACCAATTTTTGATTATATCTGCGATGCCGGATTCTAGTGTACTGGTGTAGCAGATAAAGCATACTCCTGCGCAGTGTTTCGTTTGATTAGAACTAATCCACTTCACACTGCTATCTTGAGTGAACATTGTTGTGCTAAATTATTATTGGTCAGTAGTGCCATTACCAACCAATGACCTACATTGTAACAAAAAATAACGGGGTTAACCAGACCTCAAAATATGTTACCGCAATGTATCTAGTGACAATCGCGACTTGTTTACGTCATAACCCGCGAAATTTATTATGCTCGATTATCCAGTGCCAACATGTTTTCTTCGTGGGCCATTTTGAAAATTATGCCGAATGCGAGAAGAGAGGAGGGATTTGATTGGACGTTAAAAAGAGACACGCCCCGCCCAATTTCAAGAATATGACTTCTATCCAGCAATGGTAAGAGAGGGATTTCTCGCGCCATTGCTTCAGGAATATGCAGATAAAGTAGATCGGGCCATTTATGCTACCTTGTGGGACTGAAAAGTTTACATGTTTAACATCAGAGAAGTCGTTCTTAATTTTTACACGAAAGGTAAGACTTAAATATAGCGAATGATTTAAAGGTAAGACTTAGATATATCGAATAATTTAAAGGTTGAATATCGAATAATTTAAAGGTAAGACTTGAAGATATTGAACAATTTAAATGTAAGATTTGAATATATCAAATAATTTAAAGGTAAGATTTGAATATATCAAATAATTTAAAGGTAGAATTTGAATTTATCAAATAATTTAAAGGTAAGATTTGAATATATCGAATAATTTAAAGGTAACTTTGATTTAAATACAAAAGGCATCGATACGATGTTTTTTCTTATAGGGGGGGGGTGGCCTAGTGGTCTAGAGTGCCGCGCTTCGACCTCTAGTTGGCCGGTCACCTCTGGCTTGCGGCTGTGGTTTCGAGCCCTGGTGTGAGCGTATGTGACATGGAAATAGGGGCGCCTTCTCAACCTTGTGGGTTTCCTCCGGGCACTCCGGTTTCTCCCACTGCTAAAGACCCCTACGCGCATGCGAATTATTGAAATAAAATGAAACAATATGTTAGTCACAAAATGACCTAGTTTGTGTTGAGTGGACGTTAAACCCCATTTCTCTCTCTCTCTCTTTTTTCTTATAGTAAATGAAATTGGGTTTAACGTCGTACCCTTCTGCTCCGACTGGGCTAATGAAGATGGAAATCTTAGGAACTAAAATATTTTACAATATGTCGGAAGTCACAGAGTGTCGGAACACCCAGTTTTGTCAAAACCGGAAATATTGTAACTTCGAAAACCGGAAGTATTATTACAATGTTGCTTCAAATCACCCTAGCGTTATTTCCTTTAAATTCCATAATATTAGAAATTAAAAACACGAATTACAATTGAATATAATGCATGTTGTTATCTTGCTGCAAAAATACAGGATCATAATATACAATATAATTTAATATTGATTGTATAATAAGTACACGAGTCGTGTACCCTATGGTTTCTGGTGCCGTTTTGTAATGAACAAATAAAAACATGTCCTACAACACAATGTGGAAATAATTAGTAAAGACTGATTCACAAAAAAAACCAAAATGATTTAAACTTGTAGAATGCACGAGCCGGACGTTAATGACTGGCCTTCAATATTGATGTTATTTTATCGCGAAAATATGGGATATGTAGCCTAGTGAACTTTGTAAATCAGTACACGCGTCGTGCACGCGTCGTGCACGCTAATGGTTCCGGACACCATTTGTGTAGAATGACCTAAGCAGGTGTACTGGACTGTTGTTCAGATTCATATGTTCATTAACATATAGATTCAAAATTACAATTATGTTTTGAATACTTACTATTAATCAATTTATATTCATCCAAATTACACTGGTATTTGCTTTTAGACCTATCTTCATCTTTTTAAGGTTCCAAAAAATGAGCCACATACCCTTTAAGATGTATCCATTGTGGGTAATTTGCAGTTTTCTACTCTTACTAAGAACAGTCGATGGATTGTTTCATGTGACGGACAAGAAGTTCAGTTTAATATATGAAGACTATAAAGGACCATCACCTTACACTACCCTAACAGCTGACGATGTTTTATCTTGTAATGTTCTATGTGAAGACAACCAACAATGTCTAACTTTCGCTTTTCATTCCGATACAAAAGTGTAGTCGTGGCCGACAACTAGTTAGCGTGGTTAAACCGTACCGTGTAGATTCTGTAGTAAAAGTGATAGCATAGTGAAGTCACGTGATATCGTCAACAAGCCATCACGTGACATTCACTACACTCCTCCCGATCCAAAGGACTTTGACGTCAGCTTCAAGAGAAATACTAGATGCTGTTTAAAAAACCAGATGAATCAATTAAAAATTAACAAAAATGATGAAAATGAAAGGGATTTTATACATTTTATACAACACCCTTGGGCGAAACATTTTGGTACCATGCTAGCACGGGACATTTCGCGCGAAATCCCCCTCGCCCGCCAGAAGAAAGTCAACAGTCCGTGCGAGCAGACGTGCCAAATATTTACAGTTATTTACAAGGTGTGGAGAGCTACAATGAAAATTGTGTGGACCCTCGAACACCTGTTATTGTATGCGATACAGTTTTTTATGATTGCTGACCGATATTTCCCTTAGCAGGTGAGCAGGCACATTTCTGAAAACAGCGAAGGACTTAATAATACTGGATATTTTATTAGGTGATTGTGCGAGATACGGTGAGTCGGACTCAAATACAATTCTTTCCAGGTCGATAGATGTTAGTGCTATCATAGTAGCTGGATCCTTGAGAGATTTCCTTGTTACACCAAAGTATACATTGGGTAAGGTGGCTTGCCATTTCCTTAGTTCGTTGATGTGGGAATTGGTGAAATCGATGGACGTAGTTAGCTATAACAGAATGGATGTGCTGATGCGGATTTGGTATTTGGAGGTGCCTAAAAAGAGCGGACAACGAGGTTTTCCTGTTGCAGAGAAGAAGCTGAACAAGGTGACAATGGGAATCTGCAAATATCTCAGGCTCCCTAGCTGTGGAAGGTACTAGCACCATTGGAAGGCCACTAAAATCGGCTAATACATCGCATGTTCTGATTTTTTTTTAGGTTATCTCTAGACAGGTTCCTGCCCTGGAGCAAGACAGAGACTGCCCTCCAGTGACAGAACACAAAGACACTGTTTGGTGGATTTAATGAAACTTTTTCAACAGGTAGGTGTAGTAGTGTCTGTCCATTTTTCAGGAGCAGTTCTTCAACGAATGAAAATGGTGCTGATATTGCCAGATTCCTTTGGTTTACACATTCCTGTAGGCATCTCACCAACTCTTGAAGACTTGGAAGTTGTACGATTTCCTTCAGCAGATGAAAGAATCCAAGCATGAGATAAACCCATCTGTTCAAGTTTTGCTGACTAAATCCTGCTCCATGCTGTTGGTGGGAATGACGTGCACAAAACACGGCATGGCTTGCTGACGGTGGCATATCCAACAGGCTGTAAAGGGAGCAAAATACCAAGATAAGTGAGCCAATAACACATGACGCTACAGGTGTTCAAACTTCCTGAGGCAAATTGAACATAAGCTTTTTTTATTTGCCTTTCTAGGGACTTGAGGAGTTGGTGTAGATGATGAACTGGAGGAGCAGGTGGTATAACAGGAACTGTCTGTGTCGTAGGAACCAACTTCTTCAACAGTTAAATACTCAGAGCTGTCCCCCATCGATATGAAAGAATCATTCAGTGCAGCTATGTCCTCGCTATCGTAGGTATAATCTGGAATAAAATCTCCTGTCTCAGAAGCCGTCTAAAAAGGAATAAAATAATAGTTAAAATATAACGAGGACTAGAACAATGCCACCGCCAATTATTTAGTAATGCCTGTGATGTTGGCGGGGCAATAAAAACAGTGTAGATAAAAATAGCTGCGCATAGACGATTATAGAAGATATTCATTATATTTTTGTGGCCGCTTAATCCTTCTTCCAGCTCGCGTTGCTTTGGACGGTGGTGGAAATGAACAAAGTTTCCCGGCTTCTGTTTCGTCGATTATTGGAACGACTCCATTGCTTTCATCCTGATCATCCAGTGGAACTTTATCCCCGATGCCAGGTGGAGCGAAAGACCTTGCACCTGCAAAATGATTGTCCTGATCAACAGGTGAATGATATTCTACAATGTCAGCTGGTGCAGAACACCTTGAACCGACACCAGGATTGTCTGAATCAAAAGATGAATGATCCTCTACGATGCCAGCTGGTGCAGAACACACTGAACCGGCACCAGTATCGATGTTCCATGGGAAACCGGTTAAGTCTTCCACTGGATATGGGGTAGTCCTGGTCTTTGCAATTTCGAACAGATCACAGAAAGCTTGGAACAACGACCCATCAAAGCTCCTCCCCGGATCAGTGTGTACTTCCACAGGACAGCCAAACGTCACAATAAAATGAACGAGAAACTCGTGAGCTATACGTTTTGCGGATTGTTCCGGAAGTGCCGCTAACTCAATCCATTTAGAAAATTGATCTATCATGACCAGAATGTATTTATTTCCCTGTTCACTTGTTTGGTAAGGACCCAGTATATCCAAATGTACCCGCTCCGTGGGGAAACCAGCATGATAGGAATTCAAAAGTGCACGAGCCTTCTTATTTGCCTTTTTGTTTAGATTGCAAGTGGGACACCCTTGAACATAATCTTTACAATCTGTTGTCATCCCCGGCCAGTAAAATGACTGACGAACTTTATTGAGAGTCTTCTCGTTTCCGAGATGACCTGCTGATTTTAGGTCATGACAATAACTAAGCACCTCTTTTCTTTTTTTAGAGGGTACAACGAAGCAGAGGTGATGCCCAGAAGATGTTTCCCATCGATAGTAGAGCACGCCTAAATACAGTTCCAGCTGAGATCGACAAGACCACAAAACCCTTGCAGATGGAGAACTTAACTTAAGCTCTGATTCAGATGGAGCCGTAGTCAACCAAGTGATTACCTGCAAGAGCTCCATGTCTGTATGCTGCATGCCAACAAGTTCTGTGATGGAGTATGCCTGGCACCATGTTTTAGTACAGATCTCACTAACAGCTACTTTCCTGGCTTTTCTTTCATAACTCCCAGAAGCAAATTCCGATTGGTGAGCAGGTGGTGAGACATGGGCCAAGGAAACTACATCAACATCCTCATTGAAACGACCCCACTGATGATGCTCTATTTCAGTATCAGAAGAGGACCAGTCCCGAAAAGACCGATTCTTTGAAAAATGATCAGATTCCTCACTGGAACTAGTGGAGCGATGTCGATGTCTGGACCTTCTAGACTCATGGTCTTTGGAAGCTGTTCCACCATGTCGAGACGAATGCCCTCCCGAGGAAGGATCAATAGGCGGACCTTGATCTGAAGTTGAGGTAGGCCTATCCTCCAAAGGAGGCTCTTTCTTTACCATAGAAAGATCCTTAAGCTTACCTTGAGAGTCTTTTGATCTGGAGCTAACATCTGCACCCTTGCTCGAACCGTATCTACCATCAGGCGGCATTGTATTTAAGATGTTTTCTATTACAGGATCTGTCACGATGGGAGTGGATGTCGGAGGCAAGGGAGCTGCAGGAGCTTGAACCCCCACACCGCCAACAGCACCCAAATCCTGCAAAGAAGAACGCGGTGGTGGACGACAATACGCCCGAAACTCATTACGCAAATCATTAGCCATCTGTCTTATTGCATCCTGAAATTTAATAAAACTGTTTTCAATTTTTCTATCAATCATGTGTTCGATTCTTTTGTCCTCCCCCTCATCCTCAAGAGGATAAAGTAAGGTTTTTTCATCTGTTGGAGGTTCAAAAGTTATGATTCCAGAATCCAACCAATCCTGCCACTGAGTTGCAGGAAGTCCAGTAACCTCTACGAGATGATCCATAGTAATCTTTCCATATTGTTGTCTCATAGCCATTATCCTGTTTGCTCTACCTTCACCAATTGAATGTAATGACTTCAGCTGGTCAATATTTGCAGATTGTAAATTAATTGCCATATTTTATATAAAGTTGAATAAACTATTACAAATGTATTTAATACTAGATAAATAACTGTGTAATGAGAGAACTCCTAACTTGGGCAGTGAACCAACAAAGATGTTAGCTGTCACCCAACCAACAGTAATGGCGTCCCTTTAAATTGTATTCACGCGGGAAATTGAACCAACAGAGAAAGTTAGCTTTTCCGTGACGTGCAGGTGGGTTATTTATAAAGTGACTATTGGTATGAAAATGTGGATGCAACCTTGTTTCCACACAAGCAAATATAAAAAAATTAACTTTGATACACTAATTATCAAAACACTGTCGATCGAGTCAAGGTGAACAATCTCAATGGTGTGACCCAAATACGATCGCTATTATGACTCGCAATATCAACAACGCAGGAAATTATAATGCAATCGCAAATATAATGATCATAAATCAAAATACTCACGATACAATATACTAATACCGACTTTTACAAATCCGTGATTCGGCTTACGCCAAGTGTAGTCGTGGCCGACAACTAGTTAGCGTGGTTAAACCGTACCGTGTAGATTCTGTAGTAAAAGTGATAGCATAGTGAAGTCACGTGATATCGTCAACAAGCCATCACGTGACATTCACTACAAAAGAATGCTATATTTATGAGCGTCTGTTGATGCCATCAGAACTTGAATCTAAGCTTGGAACGAGAGTTTATCAGATTCAAGGTAAGTACCTAACGGATTAGTTTTATAGCAAAATGTAGAGGACGACCCCTAGATGTCACGTGGTATAAACAACATCGGGTTCCGGTTTGTAACGAGCGTCACTTTATGTCCAGAACTCAAGCAGTAAGTAGCCTAAATCTAGTAACAGTGTCGATACGTCCACTCGTTCACTACAAAAATAACAGAGAGAAAGGGGGAAATAACATGAATATGGAGAGAGAGAGAGAGAGAGAGAGAGAGAGGGTCCACTCGACCCAAACATATGGTTCAGTTTGATTTCAATAATTCGCTCGCGCGTGCGTAGAGGTCTTTAGCAGTGGGAGGACCCGGAGAAAACACACGAGAACGGTGAAGCGACCTTACTCCTTGTGACGTACAACCGGGGAATCGAAACCACGTCAGTTGACTCAATGACAGACCTTATGATACAGCGCGCACGTGCTAACCATTCGGTCATCCACCCCCTCCTACCGAATATCGTGGGTGGAGAATCGAATGAAGCGGGCGTTGTAGATCATAAGGTCTGTCATTGAGTCAACTGCCGTGGTTTCGATTCCCCGGTTGTACGTCACAAGGAGTAAGGTCGCTTCACCGTTCTCATGTGTTTTCTCCGGGTCCTCCAGTTTCCTCCCACTGCTAAAGACCTCTACGCACGCGCAATCGAATTATGACACCACCAACTATTGTGTGACGTTGACTGAACGTAACTATATGTGACTGGTGATAGCTAAATGAGTCTTAAGTCGCACAAGTAGATTTCTAATTACACGCTAATTTGTGTCCGAGTGCAGGAATTTTCAAAATTTTGTTTTGACCATTTTTGAATAGTTTGACATGTTGAATTTTGTCAATTCTAGTGGCTGTTTGGCATTTTTAACCATGACTTTTGTCACGCATAGCAGAAATTTTAAACGTAATCTTTAAACAAAGTTTTCTCGAAATAGGACTTTCTGGACTCCCGGACTTTGAACTTGAATATCTCGACGATGGAGTAGAGAAATGATTTTGGTATCATTGGGAATGTTACAACCGGTCAACGCGCTACAGTGTCTGTCACGTGACTCATCATACAAGAGTGACATGTAGTACGCACTAGTGATGGCTTAGGTTATACAGTATTTTGCGCTTGTGCTGTCACAGGTTGCAACCAGAAACGTGACTGGAGGACTAAACTGAGTACTACCTAGTTATTTTCGTGTTTTGCGGGTGGACTTTTTTTTTTAAATATGGAATATTTAAAAAAAAACAGCTTGTGCCTAATTTTCCAGAGAAAGAGAGAGAAATGGGGTTTAACGTCCACTCAACACAACTAGGTCATTTCGGGACTAACATATGGTTTTTAATTTTTATTTCAATAATTCGCTTGCGCGTAGGGGTCTTTAGCAGTGGGAGGAAACCCACGAGGTTGAGAAGGCGCCCTATCTCCATGCCACATACGCTCACACCAGGGATCGAAACCACAGCCGCAAGCCAGAGGTGACCGGCCAGCTCGAGGTCGAAGCGCGGCACTCTAGACCAATAGGCCATGTTTCCAGGGCCAATCTATGTAAACGAACACTTTACAACCCGAACCGCCGTTCTCTGTGTAAAGCAAGTGTGAATACTGCGGAACACTAGGATGTTAAACCCCGTGTAGGCGATGGCACGCACCTAAAAGAATACATCACAACTTAACACGCGTCTGTCCGGGCAAATTATTTTGAAATAATCCTTATTTTACCTCTTTACAAGAGTGCAGGAGCATTTAAAGCTATATGTCTGTGATTCTTAGATTATATTTCTCTCCATTACCAAAGGCGGATCCATGCGCCCCCCCCCTAATTTTCAACTGCCCTTTTTTTACTGCTGAAAGTGTCCTTTTTTACTGCTGAAATGACGGATAATTGTCTTGGGGGATGGCCCCCTCCCCCAAACTTCAGTCAATCCCCCTCACCGCGTGCCCCGTCTCCGCGGTAAGTGCCATCATTTTGCGGCGCCCCCTTTTCAAAGTTCCTAGATCCGCTACCTGATTACAATGTAGGTGCTGGTTCGCTAGCCTGGAGGTCGGGTGTTCGATCCCTGCATTGGCCAAGAAAGTTCATCCAGATTTCCCGGCAAGGTTTCCCTTGTCAGTGATGCAGGACGGAGGGAATGACAAAGACAGCTGTCTAGTCTTTCGGGTGGAACGAAAAACCGAGGTCCCGTGTACACATTGGCATGTGCGTAAAAATTCATTTGGCAGTTGGAATTCGATATAAGAGTCTGCCATAGGGCTGCTGCCGGGGCAAAATTTGCCTCATATCACACTGTATGGCGTATGTCCGTCGTTATTCACCCAGTTTATGAGCAGCACAGTAGGAAGTTAAACCCATTCTCATTATAGGTGACAATATAGCATATCAGAAGCCAGTCACTGGTTCATCGATATCTGCTGCTAGCCACGGTCCTAAAAGTATAGTTGACGGTAACCTGGCATTAGATCGGTATTTTCAAACCGGAGAAGGAGATTTTAAGCCTTATATTGTCATAGATTTGTCGGCTACGTATGAAGTAATATACGTCAATATATACAATTCAAATACCAACCGTAAGTTTGTCATTTATTTTTTGAAAACCACCTACGCGCATTTTTGTAATTCACTCTCGTGTATTTATTGTAATTCACATGCGCGTATTTATTGTAAATCTCCCACATGTATTTTTTCACTCACGTGTATTTATTGTAATCCAATCACGTGTATAAATTGTAATTCACACACGCGCATTCATTGTAAATCATTCGCGTGGGTTTTTTGTAATTCACACACGCAACTTTATTGTAAATCATTAACATATATTTTTTTTTGTAATTCACTCGCGTGTATTTATTGTAGTCCAATCACTTGTATTTAATGAAGTGTACTCAAGTGCATTTTTGTAATTCACTCTCGTGTATTTATTTTAACCCACCCACGTGCATTTATTATAATTTACTCGCGTGTATTTATTGTAATTCATCCACATGCATTTATTGTAATTCACTATCGCGTATTTATTGTAATTCACTCGTGTGTATTTTTGTAATTCACTCGCGTGTATTTTTTAAAATCCACTCGCGTGTATTTTTTGTACACTCGCGGTTATTATTATAGTCCACCCACACGCATTTTTGTAATTTATCGTGGTTCATCTATTGAAATTCATTCACGTGTATTTATTGTAATTTACTCACATGTATTTATTGAAATTCACTCACGTGTATTTATTGTAATTTACTCAAAGTGTTTTGTGCGGGTTAACACTTATATAATTAAATAATTAGTATCAATTATAGTTTAGTATTGTTTATATTTTAAAAATTTTTTTTTATATTTTTCAACAATGTTTTGTATTTTTTTTTATAATTGTTTATATATTTTTCTAATAATTGTTTATAGTTTTTTTTTATATAATTGCTTATATTTTTTATATAATTGTTTATATTTTAAAAATAATTGTTTTTATTTTGAAAATAATTATTTACATTTTAAAAACAGTTTTTTATATTTTAAAAATAATTGTTTAAATTTTAAAAATATTTGTTTATTTTTTGAAAATATTTGTTTATTTTTTGAAAATATTTGTTTATTTTTTGAAAATATTTGTTTATTTTTTGAAAATATTTGTTTATTTTTTGAAAATATTTGTTTATTTTTTAAAAATGATTTTTATTTTTTAAACAAAATTGTTTATTTTTTAAAAGTAATTTTTTATTTTTTTAAAAATAATCTTTTATTTTTTTAAAAATGATTGTAATGGCTATAATTGTTTATATTTTTTTATATAAGTGTTATGTTTTTATATAATTGTTTATATCTTATTTTATAATTAATATCGATTATAATTTATTATTGTTCATTAGTATTTATATTTTTTTATGATAATTATTTATAATTATTTTATAATTAATGTTTTATAATTTTATTTTCTATGTTTTTAGCGGAATTTTTGCATGATGTTAATATTGACCTCTACAACGAAGATCCTCTTTCCGATCCAATGGCCGATGCTGCATGCTGTGGCTCTATACCAGGAGTTCTACCTTCGGGACCGACCCAAATCATGTGCCAGAATTGGGTGCAGGGCAGCTATGTTAAATTATTCATGGAAAATTCAGAGAAAATGAACATTTGTGAAATAGAGGTAGTAGGAAACAGAGGTGAGTAAAGAGTCGTTCACACTAGGCAGGGTGAGTCAACTGTACATTCACATACATAAGGCAAGGTGAGTCAAGAGTACATTCCCATGTGTTGGGGAGAACTTATAGATAGAGGCCTTTGCCTTTTGTTCATTCCAATTCAGTTTATTGAATAGATTTGGGTTAAACTAAAACACAAGGTATCGGAAACGAACCTGAAACCGCATAAACCAGCCATTCCAAATTTAAATTGTTTTAATGGCATTTAGTAATAAAGAGAGAGAGAGAGAGAGAGAGAGAGAGAGAGAGAAATGGGGTTTAATATCTACTCGACACAAACTAGGTAATTTTGGGACTAACATATGATTTCAATTTTATTTCAATAATTCGTTAGCAGTGGGAGGAAACCGGGGTGCCCGGAGGAAACCCACGAAGGTTGAGAAGGCGACACATATGCCACATTTATGCTCTCACCAGGGATCGAAACCACAGCCGCAAGCAAAAGGTGACCGGCCAGCTAGAGGTCGAAGCGCGGCACTCTAGACGACTAGACCATCCCAACCCCCTTAAATAATTGAACTGGAGAATACACTATACAGGTGACAAATCTATGGAATACATTTACTGCTTATTAAAGAGCGACGTTTAGACTTCTCTAGTCATAATAAATTGGTTCAAAATTCAAACCACTTAAAAGAAGCTAAGTTTCTTTGAGTATTTCACGAAAGAAATGTAAATGAAATGGCTTTAACATCCTATCCCGACTGGGGTAATGAAGACGGGTTTACGCCATACAGTGTGCTATGAGGGGCATTTTGCCTGGACAGCGGCACAACGGCCTACTCTTACTGGATTCCAACTGTCAGGGCATCTTTACACGCGAGACCTTCGTTTTTCATCACATCCGAACGACTACATATTGTCTCGTGCTAGGCATTCTGTCCTGCATCACTGACAAGGGGGGACCACGCCGAAAAATCCAATGAACCGGGATCGAATACGGGACTGTCAACGTCATACTCGCTCTAACTTTAAATGGCCAAAACCTTAGCTATGATAAGTCGATTGAAACAGAGAGAGAGAGAGAGAGAGAGAGAGAGAGAGAGAGAGAGAGTAGGTCATTTCGGGACTAACATATGGTTTAACTTAATTTCAATAATTCTCTTGCGCGTAGGGGTCTTTAGCCATAGGAAGACCCTACTGCGTGTCACCTACAACCGAAATTTTCGAAAAAGCGCCCGTTAACCGAATTACAGGCGCTATGATACCCCCCCCCCCCCCTTATAGATAGAACTCAATCCTATGGTATCAAATTCAAATACATATTGTTTATATGTTTTAGTTGCCACTGGTACCGATGAAGATTCGTGTGAACCCTTGAACTGCCCACGACCTAAAAGTAAGTCATCGTTCAAATAGTCTCTATCATCCACACAAATATTCTACGAATATTAGTCAGGATGGGTCCTCAAAATTTGACGGAAAATAGGTCATTGTCTGGATTATCCAGTCTTTTAAGTTACCACGTACTGAATCTATCAAAACAGCTCGCTTGTCAACAATGACACTCTTTAAAATTTTGTTTGTAAAGGTTTCAATTGAAATGGTAATTTTCTGTCGTCATGATTCAGACGTATGGCTTCTCACAATCTTCTTAATTCTTCATCGCGATTCATGCTTATTCCTCGCCTCTATTTTGTTTCTAATAATAGATGTGCCAAGTGAATTGTGGGATATATTTCAACCACGCTTTATAGAATCTAGCAAAATCGGCCCGGCTTCATAGCACTTACCGAGACTTTAGCCAAAAGGTTCCATTGCCCATGCGTAACCAAAAGTTTGTTTTTTCATGTGGTAGATTATCCAGTAATTTTCGTCAAAAATTGAGAACCGACCCAGACCCTCCGTGCGTTGAAGACTAGGGGGTTCTGGTGGCCGAGACTATTGTTCAAATAGCAATAGTTTTATCAATTTAAAAAAATGAAGTTCTGGCTCTATATGGTGTTTTAAAGCATACTGCTATATTATTGCTACATATGGTGTTAAACGTGCTATATAATTCATGTCGTCACAGATAGTCTCAGATTACCCCTTGTAATCTAGAATCATT
This sequence comes from Patella depressa, assembly GCA_948474765.1. NCBI lineage: Eukaryota > Metazoa > Mollusca > Gastropoda > Patellidae > Patella > Patella depressa. The sequence continues at coordinate 6,725,259 of OX419719.1, forward strand.
TGGTTAACCAATCAGCGTTGATGTTCTAGTGAATTATCCACAGTTCCGCCAAAAACTCGCCGTAACAGACCGTTTCATTGACTAATCGTGAATTAATTTCATTGATGCAATGAATTCATTTTTGTATATGTAGCTGAGCAGGGTGGGGTTTGGACCCCCCCTCCCCCTTCTGGATCCGCCCCTGTGTGCGTTGCGTCATGAGGTCTGCAATTGAGTCAAGTGGTGTGGTTTCGATTCCCCTCTTGTACACGACAAGGAGTTGGATCGCATGTCCTACCTCGTGGGACTTCTCCCAGACTTCTCGTTTTTACCCACTGCTAAAGACGACTACGCACAATCAAATTATTAAAATCAAATTGAAATGTCCTAGTTTGTAATAACCCTCCCCCCCCTCTCTCCCTCTCTCTCCCTCTCTCCCTCCCTCTCTTTCTGTCATAATGGCATCTATAGCCCCTGAACTTTTTCTTACCTCTTTATTTCGTTTTTGAATTACAGGCGGGGGCGGAGGCGGAATCGTAATCGGAGGCGAAGACGGAAACGGAGATGGAGGTAACATTGCATTGCATCAACCCACTTCCGAAAGTTCAACCCACTCTCTCTCTCGCTCTCTCTCCCTCTCTCTCTCTCCCTTCCGGGGGCTTGGGATGGCCTAGAGTGCCGCGCTTCGACCTCTAGCTGGCCGGTCACCTCTGACTTACGGCTGTGGTTTCGAGCCCTAGTGTGAGCGTATGTGGATGGAGATAGGGGCGCCTTCTCAACCTTGTGAGTTTCCTCCGGGCATTCCGGTTTCCTCCCACTGCTAAAGACCCCTACGCGCAAGCGAATTGTCGAAATAAAACTAAACCGTAAGTTAGTCCCGAAATGACCTAGTTGTGTTGAGTGGACGTTAAACCCCATTTCTCTCTCTCTCCCCCTCTCTCTCTCTCTCTCTCTCTCTCTCTGTCATAATGGCATATATAGCCCCTGAACTTTTTCTTACCTCTTTTTATCGTTTTTGAATTACAGGCGGAGACGGAGGCGGAATCGTAATCGGAGGCGAAGACGGAAACGGAGACGGAGGTAACATTGCATTGCATCAATCCACTTCCGAAAGTTTAACCCACTCTCTCTCTCTCTCGCTCTCTCTCTCTCCCTCCCTCTCTCTCTCTGTCATAATGGCATCTATAGCCCCTGAACTTTTTCTTACCTCTTTATTTCGTTTTTGAATTACAGGCGGAGGCGGAATCGTAATCGGAGGCGAAGACGGAAACGGAGACGGAGGTAACATTGCATTGTATCAACCCACTTCCGAAAGTTCAACGTTACAGAGTGCTCCTTATGAGTCATACGTGCTGGTGGATGGAATCGATTCTGCAGAGAATTATTTTTCTACTGGAGATGGTGATACCTCGCCATGGATACAAATTGATCTTGGAAGTTATTACAACGTCCGGAGTGTTGTCATATTCAACTACAAAGGTACGCATCTGTTTTTTATTTTTAATTTTATGCGAACGAATTGGGGTTTGAACACCACACAGTTCTACATCATCGAGGCCATTTTGGATTGTGACGTCATATGCAAAATGGAAGTCCGTCAGTGAGTATATTGGTAAGCGTTTTTTTCCAACCACTGGAGCCTGGTCTTATGACGTCATATGTGGGTTAGGATAAGAGTTAGGATAAGGGCTGTGGCCTGCAGATTTCGTCACAGTCTCGAGATGTAGACAATGCTAGCCCTAACCCTAACCCTGGGCCAAGCCTAACCCTTATCCTAACCATCCTAACCCACAATCCACATATGACGTCATAAGACCAGGCTCCGGTGGATGGAAAAAAACGTTTACCGAGTATATTGGCCGTGGGCTACTCGAATTGTCTTTTTTGTGAAGAGTGTCAGTGAAGAAGAAGAAGAGCAACAGCAAGAACGAGAAGAGGATTAGCACCACCCCACCCCTTCGCCAATCCTCGAGTTTAATCCGAGAGTTAGTCGAGGGTTTATCTATAAATTCTCCGACTTAGTTTCCCCTTGTCCCTGATGGATAACCGGTGGCTGGTTGTTCGGATTGGACGAAAAACGGTGTCTTGTGCCTCTGACAGTTACAAATTATGAGTAGGCTTTCGAACCGTTGCCCGGGCAACAATTCTCTCATAGCACAATATATGGCATGTTTCTTAAGCAACGTCCGCGAGATTTACAATATCTAATCGTTGTTTCAACACTCGTGCAATGTTTACTTAACACCTAACTGCTTGGACAAAATATGCATTTTACCCATTTTAATACCCATTTACATTAAATAGGAAATATTTTTTAACTACAAATACTTCAAACGTCTTTATTTATTTTTCTTTTACCTCAAAAAAATGTTCGAGAATTTAATTTGTCGGAGTAAAAAAGTTAATATGCCGCACTCATTAAGCCTCGTCGATGTCATGCTTATCAGTGATTGTAGCGGCCAAGCGAATATTCACTGCGAGATCAGTTTGGTGATTACTTAGCGCATAACACACTGTAATCAACATGGCGGCCTCCATAGTTTACAGCCGTTGAATGTCTTTTTTTAAAATTGAGAAACTCACGGAAAACCAACAGCCTTGAAATTGATCGATCTTTGAACTAAAAGTGCGAGTCTTGGTATTCACGACGACCCATGAATCTGATAGGTTCCCAAGCTGGGCTTGTTACCCAATCGAACTTAGTAGCCCAAAATGCAGGATATTACGTGAAGGGCGTGATAAGATGTACGTAGTTAAGGCGAGATCAAGCCTTCTATTGAAGATGAATGTATGGCATATTCCTGTCTGCATGAGTCCAATCAGAGCAGCACAGTAGAAGGTTAAACCCTATATCACGATCCACTCATGATTTAATTTTACTTAAAGTTCCAATAGCATATTTTTAAGTTATATTTTTAAAATGTATTAAAATAAAGCCCTAAAATAGATTGTACCTATAAACAGTCCTACCTTGTTAAAGAATAATCCTATTAATCCTATAATTCACTATTGCCAGTTGAGAAATTGGCAAATATATCATTTTCAACTTCAAATTCAAACGTTTGAAGATGACCATCCATGGAGAGGAATGGGAAAACAAGGGAGGTAATTGTGTTACTATTTCCTCAATCAGCCTGTAGCAGCGATTTTAATGTCTGTGAAATTTTGCCCATGATCGTATAATAGTGAGTTGACAACCTTTTGAGCAAAAAACATTGAAATGATTATGTTTTGACTTTCTTAGAAAATATGAAATTGGAACTTTAATTAGGTTGTCTGTGTACAGTTAGCTCCCCTTGAGAACAGACACGAAGGTAGTTGACAGACATTTTAGTCTCGAATTATGACGTAGATGGATCTCTGTGTGCTGGAGGAATCCCAAGGAGACACGTCACGTGTCCAATCTCGCGGGTTTTCTCCTATTTCATCCTATCCATGTAGGTAGCATGTTAATCCCGAAATGACCTAGTTGATGTCGAGTGGACACCCCCCCCCCTCTCTCTCTCCCTGCACCGTCTCATTTACTCACTCTTTTCACTCTACCCACCTCTTGTCGCTCTCTCGCTAGAAATGGGGTTTAGCGTCTACTCGACACAAACTAACATGGTTCAATATAATCCCAATACCTCGCTTGTGCGTGGAGGTCTTTAGGACCCGGAGAAAAGCACGCGAAAATGGACAGGCGACCCTACTCCTTGTCACGTACAATCTGAAAATCTAACGAAACCACGTCAGTTGACTCGATGACAGACCATGTAGTGCAGCGCGCACGTGCTAACCAGTCGGCTATCAAATGTGTTTCATTTTGTTTTCAGATGTCAACATGCTCGATACGAAGATAACGGTGTATTATTCCGACCCAGGCATGAACGCGATATGTAAATACATACCGGGTAATTTCGGGATAGGTGTTAAAACCGTTGAATGTGAGAATGACATGACAACAGGTCGTTACGTCAGAATTACTAAAGATGGACTCTATTTACAACTGTCGGAAGTGCGAGTGACAGGTGTTCTATTGCCAGGGTGATCCACGGCCTCGAATATTTCTGGGCCCGTATTCAACGGATATCTTAACTCCAAGATAGCCACTGAACTAATAGCTTTCACTTAAATATACGTAACTTCCTGTAAGTTAAGGGCAAGTGGTATTCAAGGCCAATGTTAAGTATCAAATTTTCCCTTAAAGTTAAGCTTATAGTGATATTCAAAGGCGAATTTAAGTGTGAAAAATCCAATTAACTTTAAAGTTCTTCGAGTCCCTTGTTACAAATGGGGCTGAAATGCATTATGGTACACGATTTGTGTACCATTGGTCAAATGTTTATTTTGTCTTAAATATTGGATATTAGAAGCCCATCTTTTTCCGGTAAGATCACACCATCAATGTTGATTTAAATTGACAAATAATTCGTGTTTTCAATGTCAAGGACTTTGGATGATATTACATAAGAGCCTTGCTGTCTGTTCCAGGTGATACTCCGACTCGAATATTGCTTGCCATGTCTTAATTTTTTTTATTTAAAATGACTAAAACCTTGTGGCGTACCTTGAATTCTCAACCCTTGGATTTCGTCCCTTATCGTAAATGGCCAGAAGTCCCATAAAACCGAGTATTCTCTTGTAAATTTCACATCATTTCGACATTGTCCCTTTTTCAGAACATTGCCCCTTTTAGCGTAAATGGCTAGAAGTTCCATAAAACCAAGAGTTCTCTTGTAAATTTCACATCATTTCGACATTGTCCCTTTTCAGAACATAAACATTAGGACTACGTCTGCGTCAATAGAAAACTTGCATATCACATTTGGGTAGACAGGTACTAACAATTTGGAAGCATTCGGTTAGAAAATGTCTAGTGAAGGCGAATTCGACCGTTGTTCATTAGGGTCGTATGCTACTATCTACAAGGTAATAGCTAGTATGTAGTCTCTGTCACCCAGAACCCCCTAGTCTTAAACGCACGGAGGGTCTGGGTCGGTTCTCAATTTTTGACGAAAATTACTGGATAATCTACCACATAAAAAACCAAACATTTGGTCACGCATGGGCAATGGAACCTTTTGGCTAAAGTATCCAATGAAAGTATCGGTAAGTGCTAGATCTTATGAAGCCGGGCCGACTTTGCTAGATTCTATAAAGCGTGGTTGAAATATATCCCACAATTCACTTGGCACATCTATTATTAGAAACAAAATAGAGACAGGAATAAGCATGCATCGCGATGAAGAATTAAGAAGATTGTGAGAAGCCATACGTCTGATTCATGACGAGAGAAAATTACCATTTCAATTGAAACCTTTACACAACAAAATTTTAAAGAGTGTCATCGTTGACAAGCGAGCTGTTTTGATAGATTCAGTACGTGGTAACTTAAAATACTGGATAATCCAGACAATGACCTATTTTCCGTCAAATTTTGAGGACCCATCCAGACTAATATTCGTAGAATATTTGTATGGATGATAGAGACTAGCTAGTATGTAGTAGTTATGCTTTATTACGTCATGCAGCCTCCTTCCAAAGTTTCATCACGTATCCGTACAATAGGTTATATCTATAAAAGGTTACAACGGAAGGCAATTAAATATTCCAAGATGTCAACAAACAACGCTTTTGCAAGGGAGAAAAGTTACATAGCTTGATCTGAACTTAGTTCCCACAGGGCAGAAAGCAATAAGATGATCATTCCAGGTATTTCACAAAATATTAACCATCTTAAATAAAAATCAAAGAAATGGCAAGTAGTAGTTGAGTCGTAGTATCATCTGGAACATACAGTAGCTATTTTTAAGTTTTTCACATAGCCAACCAAGTATATGTAAAATTGAACCTTTGAATACCAATTGAAATAAGACGCTTGGTTAAATATGATTTTTACTTAATTTTAAGAAAATCTTTGAATACGGACCCTGGTATTTGTAATATTTTTCCAGACACTTATTAGTATTTCACACTACACCAACTTAAATTTCAAATCACCGTCAAACGACTCAAGAGTGCGACCGTTATTGTATTATTGATTGTATTTTTGATAATTCAAAAATACAGCAATCCGATTAATACACAGATTTATATTTCAAACTTTCCTTTTTATTTGTCTTCACACGACTAGGATCTGGAAGAGTTGTTATATAACGAGAGAGAGAGAGAGAGAAATGGGGTTTAACGTCCACTCAACACAACTAGGTCATTTCGGGACTAACATATGGTTCAATTTTATTTCAATAATTCGCTTGCGCGTAGGGGTCTTTAGCAGTGGGAGGAAACCGGAGTGCCCGGAGGAAACCCACGAGGTTGAGAAGGCGCCCCTATCTCCATGCCACATACGCTCACACCATGGCTCGAAACCACAGCCGCAAGCCAGAGATGACCGGCCAGCTAGAGTTCGAAGCGCGGCACTCTAGACCACTAGGCCACCCCCCCCCCCCGTTATATAACAAGTGTTCTAGTTGAAGAATTAGCCAATGAAACTGTCTGTTACGGTGAGTTCTTGGCGTGCGCTGCACAGATCTTAGTCTCGGTCACCCAGAACCCCCTAGTCTTCAACGTACGGAGGGTCTGGGCCCGTTGTCAATTTTTGACGAAAATTACTGGATAATCTACCACGTAAACAACCAAACCCCCTTTACGCATGGTCTCGGTAAGTGATAGAAATTATGAAGCCGGTCCGATTTTGATAGATTTTATAAAGCGAGTATGAAATATATCCCACAATTCACTTGATACATCTTTTAAAGGAAAGAAAATAGAGACGAGGAATAAGCATGAATCGCGATGAAGAATTAAGAAGATTTTGAGAAGCCATACGTCTGATTCATGACGACAGAAAATTACCATTTCAATTGAAACCTTTACACAACAAAATTTTCGAGAGTGTCATCGTTGACAAACGAGATGTTTTGATAGATTCAGTACGTGGTAACTTAAAAGACTGGATAATCCAGACAATGACCTACTTTCCGTCAAATTTTGAGGACCCATCCAGACTAATATTCGTAGAATGCGGAAATCAAAAATTCGTTTCAGATTAACTTGTTGAAATTTTAATGTCACCAAGGACCTTAACTCTTTGTGACAAAAATGATCAAAATTTGAACAAGATGAAAACGAGCTTTCAAATGTTGAAATCACACAAAAATCTAACTCAGCAAATACTTTAAACACAATTTTTATCATGTATGTTCAATTAGGCCCGAAATATAACTTGTATCGAAGAATGAATATTAATTCTTTGAGAATATTTTATTTTATTAATTGTTCGTTTCGTTTTTTTTTTGGTGAAACAAATTTGTAGATCAGGGGGAATGCTCTGCTCGATTCACAGTCCAGAACGTCCCGATTGACGACAGTCTTGGAATTTAATTCCGGAACTGTGAATCGAGCATCCCCCAGTTGTCATAGCGGTTGAGGCTGGATTCGCCACGATTGAAAAATAGTTAGTTATGTTTGATGTATGGTGTTTAATACATTTTGAATAATCAGAAGTTTCAATGAATGACTTGTTTTTGATTATTTCTATTGTTTCAATGTGAACCTAGTAAGTTTAATTTAGTCATTTAATCGTATTTTATGACAGCTTGTTTATTGCATACCTGTCTGTATGAGAGGGGGGACCATATGTTAGTCCCGAAATGACCTAGTTGGGAGTGAGTTGAGTTTAAGCCCGTTTCTCTCCCTTCCTTATTCGCTTTAGCGAGAGAGAGAGAGAGAGAAATGGGGTTTAACGTCCACTCAACACAAACTAGGTCGTTTCGGGACTAACATATGGTTTAATTTTATTTCAATAATTCGCTTGGTCTTTAGCAGTGGGAGGAAACCGGAGTGTCCGGAGGAAACCCACGAGGTTGAGAAGGCGCCCCTATCTCCATGCCACATACGCTCACACCAGGGCTCGAAACCACAGCCGCAAGCCAGAGGTGACCGGCCAGCTAGCGGTCGAAGCGCGGCACTCTAGACCACTAGGCCATCCCGACCCACCCTTATTCGTGAATGAATGGGATTGGAGAATAGGAAGGAGGTATTAACTGTTCATACATTTTTCAAGGGAGACAACACCGTATAATCAACATTTCCAGTTGTGTCTATTTTATTCACTTTTTGTTTCCTTTTCTCGTTAACATAAATGAAATTGTTCTGTTCCGTTCTGGGCTAATGAAGGCCGGCATATGCCATACAGTACAGTGTGCTGCGAGGGAAACTGTGCCGATACAGCGGTACTTAGACCTTCTCTCTCTTGCTCCAATGAACAATAACTCCCACTGCTAGTTTGTGTCGAGTTGACGTTACCCCCCCCCCCCTCTATTTCTCTCTGTCTGTCTCTCCAACATTAAACACGGTAACAGATATAACACCAAAGAAAACAAGTGAAAATCATACATAATTTATTTAATTTCAAAATACGCAGATCATACTTAAAGTTACATTATGGGAGATAAGATAAAGAGATGGCAGTTCTCACTACAATAGTTAAAAACTAGATAGTGTAAAGATAATTTGCTGAAAATTTCAGTCAAATTGATTCACTATTAGCCGAGAAAAAAGCTTTTGAAATATTCATAGCCTCGGTCATCATTACTCAAATCATTAATATAAACAGCATAGTCTCGATTATCCACTTGATTGATTTAATTATCAACCGCCATTAAGCGGCATATACGATTTTAATCTGCCAACATCGAAGGCTAGCCTTGACGTCAAGATTTTATTATGGTCTGAATATGTTAATTAATGTCTATTTGATTATTTAGATAACATCTCAGGCTTAAAGAAAGACCTGTAAAAATCAGATTTTGCTCTTGCATAATGCTATTTTAATTAATATATCTTATCTTAAAGTGGGTTCCTCCTGTAATTATGTTCCTACATTGGTGTGCACGTAAAAGATCTCTTGACAGTTGGAATTTGATATAAGTGTAGGCCGCAACGCCGCTGTACAAGCCAAATGTTCGTCACGGCACACTGTGTATCGTATGCCTGTCTTCATTAGCCCAGTCGGAGCAAAACAGTAGGACGTTAAACCCCTTTTGAATTCATTTTGTTCATTTGATATTTTATCACATTTTGACGAGTTCAAACATCTCAAGGGCATAAGATCAAATTATTACCGCTTCACGTCATACGCTAGTTCTTTGCCCCGCATAATAAAACGGTAATGTTTTTTTTTAAAAATTTGTGTTATGAATTTTATTTCATTTGCGTTTTTCATTGTTTTTGTTCTTAAAGTTATAAATTTATCTCCTATGATGTTTTGTTTTTAAGATTATTAATTTATCGTTTGTGAATAAGTTATTTTTACTTCCTTCGGCGTTTTCGCTTGTAATGTTTTTGTTTGTTCAATAAAAATACCACTGGAAATCATTATGCCCATACATTACTGATTTTAAAATGCTTATTGTGTTTTTAATATTTGATATTCGGAACCTATATTTCCATTTAAGATCACAACGTACATATTGATTGAAATTAATCTATAATGAATTCTAATTCGTGTTTTTAATTTCGAACATTATGGAGTTTTAGCTCCTTCAATTGTGATTATTATGGATAATATCAAGTTAGAGGTTTAGCTCCTTTAATTGTGATTAAAATGGATAATATTAAGTTAGAGGTTTAGCTCCCTTAATTGTGATTAAAATGGATAATATTAAGTTAGAGGTTTAGCTCCCTTAATTGTGATTATTATGGATAATATCAAGCTAGGTGTTTAGCTTCTTTAAATAGTTAGATACATAGAAATTAATTATATATATATATATATATTGAATATACATTATGGAAGATTAGATAGCTAGTTGGCAGTTCTCCCTATAAGTGTTAAAAACTAGATAATGTAAAGGCTATTTGCTGAAAACTTCAGTCAAATAGATCCACTACGAACCGAGTATTAAGCAAAGGAAAGTTCCGCATAGCCTCGATAATCATTACTAATCATTAATTCGTGAATGAAAATTATGCAGCAAATCGAATCATAATCCAACAAATATCGCAGGCTAGCCTTGCCATCGAAAGTTCATTATGGTCTGGATAAGTTAATTAATGTATAATTAATGATTATATAACATTTCAGGCCTAAAGAAAGACCTTCAATAGGCAGATTTAGCTCTTGCATAATGTATGATTAATTACTTATATCAATTTTTGATTATATTTACTGTCTGTAATATTTGTTTTTATTCATGTCTATAAATATATTTTAAAAATGATATTGTTTAGCTTGACGGCTGGATATGATGACATGCTATAAAACTCTATTCCATTTCCTTTTATTTTCTTATTCCATTACGCCCCTTCCGGCGTAGTTTCCTCTTGTCAGTGATGCAGGGCGGAGAATCTGACACGGACAGCTGTCTAGTCGTTCGGATAGGACGAAAAACCGAGGTACCGTCTACAAATTGACGTTTAGCTGGAATTCGACATAAGAGTAGGCCGTAGCGCCGCTGCCAGGCCAAAATTTCCGTCATAGCACACTGTATAGCGTTAGCCCGTCTTCATTAGCCATGTTGAGGAACAAAACATTTGGGCGTTAAACTCCATTTCATTCCATTTCAATTAAGCCCAAAATTAAAACAGATAACAAATTTAACGATACAAAATCCAATACTGAACGAAAGCAGATATTTTAAGGATTATTTATGCATAATAACATCAATTATGTATTAAAAAGGATAGACCCCCCCTCCTGTCATTTGCAACTCGTTATAAAACCGGAAATTATACCTCCGTCAAGACCGGAACATGTCATTGAACGATTGAGTCAATAGATTATAGAAAAAGACTTAAACTGGGACTAGAATGGAAGTAAACAAAACTGAATGTCAACATTGGCATACAAAATAATGTACCTACGTGGACAAACAAACAAACAAAATGGTTTCCGGAAATCGGATTCAAGATGGTGACTGATGGTTGATTTGAAGCTTTATTTTGTAAAATCCAAGATGCCATATGACGACCATATGACGACCATATGACGACCATATGACGGCTAAAACAAATTGAAAACATAACGTGTCTCGTACCGAAAAGTAAATAAAGCAATTCTGCTTGATAGAAGATGGGAAAAAAAATTCTTGTGACCAACAAATGATGGATTTTTGTCACGTTCGCCATCTTTACCAAAGATATAAGATTCTGAGAAAATTCGTAACGTTCAAAGAAACCCCCTTTTTTTAGGATTCCCAGTATTCGGTAAGCTTTCATTTTGCATGCCTGCCTGCACCCATCCTATTTCTGTAATTAAGATTAAGTACACCAAGAAACGACTTCAACTTCCTCTAGATTAAGATAATGATTTGGTTGATAAATAAAAACGTATCTCGCATCAAACTGTGTGTTCGGTTGGGAGCATTTGTTGATGGTATAGATGTTCTGTGCTGTATTAGTGGTATGTCTGTGACACAGTGTTGATGATGAGAATCCTGTCTCAGAACATCCACCAGTTTCTGCTAGCCATATCTCATATCCTTTAAGCCTGTTTTTAAGGTATGCATCTACAACAGAAACACATTTAAGATATTTTATAAGATCTAAAGCTACCTAATACAAATCTTTATTAAATCGTCGGGGGTGGCGGGGGGGGGGGATGACCGTATGGTTAGCACGAGCGCGCTGTGTCATAAAGGTGTGTTCCCACTATGCCGGCGAATCCTTTAATTAATCTTAAAACTATACTCTGTTTAGGGTGATCACTCAAGTACTGTTCACTAGCGTTCAGCTTTAACTCCGGTTACAAAAATACCGAAATAATTTAATAAAAAAAAAGTTAACACCTCCAAGCCGCCATACTTTTTTCGAATTTGTGAAATGAATATGGCGGACAAGGAGGCTTATGACCTGGGTAGGTTAGCCGATCTCACTTCCAGTTTGCTTCTTGTCAGCCAGCTATACACATCCGGCGTTATTCTCTACACACGCTTCACTGATTATTCTATTTCTTCCCAAATTATTGAAGATTGCAAAATGTCTGATCAGGTAAGCCTGTAAATTATATATGAACCCCGGGAGACGGTTGGGCGAAATATAGAGGGTAGGCAGGACCGGAACTTTGGGCAACAGGTTTCAGGAAGGCTACATTATATTCATCTGTAATGAAAAACGAAGAGATAAAGACGGGAGCCGCGGTGATTCAGTGAGTTAGACACCGGCTTGCTAGCCTGGAAGTAACGGGTGCACTTCCCCTTGTCAGTGGTACAGATCCTGACAAGGATAGACACGGTTTACACATTGGTGAACATGTAATAGAAACCATTGCAGTTGGAACTAAACGTAGGCCGTAGTTTTGCTGCCCGTACCCACATAGCACACTGTATGGCGTTCAACACTATTTTATTCGTTCTACGGAGATACTGAGGGGCATGCTCAAGAATGTGAGCGTGGGAGGGGAGGAGGGGGTTTAGTGGTCTGGGGGATTAATCGAGAATTTGATAGAATTAGAAGCTCTTCTGAGACAGTATTTTCGCTCATTTGGTGTGTACATGTAACGGCTTAGAGAGCGGTTTGGTCAAAAAGGTCGTAACGCCTCGTACGTTTGTTTTATCAACGTTAGTTCCACGAATGAACTGGGGTTTAACGCCCCACTGTTCCACCCCGACTGTGATAATAACGTGGAGGATACGCCGTACAGTGTGCCATGAGGGACATTTTACCTACTCTTATATCGAATTCCAACTGCCAAGGGATCTTTAACGTACACGCCAATGTGTACACGGGACCTCGGATTTCCGTTCCATTCAATTCACTAGACACTAGACAGTTGCATGGGACCTCAGTTTTTCATCTCATCCGTATGACTAGACAGTTGCCCTTGTCAGGCTCTCCGCCCTGCACCACTGACAAGAGGAAACCACGCCTGAAAATCCCGATGAACTTATCGGCCAATACCGGGACCGAAATTCAAGGCCAACGACGCAGCCTCTTACCCACTTAGCCACCGTGGGTCCAAATATGACTGCGAGAGAAAACAAAATCAGCTTTGAAAATGCACGGTACTCGATTTCGTTGGTTGTATTGCCCAAAGACGCAAACATCTGAAAGTAAAATATTTTAAAGTTGTAAAACAGATGAAGTAAATTAATGCGCCCATGCAATGCGTCTTACTCACTTAGCCACCGTGCCCCCCCCCCCCCCGAGATGGATGCGCCGGGGGTTAATGAACGCACGATATATCAGAAAGCAAAACTTACTAAATTCAAAACTATACGTTTCGGTTCCATTATCAACATGAGTGCTGTCCTCTTTATGGATCTGCATGTCGTAAAGATAGCACTGAGCTCTTCCTGGGTGATAAGCGTAAGAAATACACGGATAAGTTGCATGACATTTTCTGGCACAATGCCTTGAACTGGCTGAAGGTGATACGTTAGTTGGAGTCAATGTAACAATCTTATTTGTATGAAGCAGTAGGTAGTTTGACGAAACTCTCCTGGTCACAGATATTACCAGCATCATCACGACTATCAGATGGACCATGCTTGCACTAACACCAAGACTCTCAATAATAATTTAATCGTCTCGAATACCAGACTTGTCTCCAGTCTATGGATTATGCTAGTTGGTCGTTATTTCTTGTCTCTTTGGAAGCAGTAGAAGACAAATCCTGTGTGGGCAATGCTTGACCAACACCAATTATTGTCTTAATAATACTAATAGCTGTTGGATCTTGGTCTTCTATATCCTTAGAACTGCTTTCGTTTGACTTAATCCTTAATCTCACTCAAAACGTTGTGAATACCAGACTCGTCTCCAGTCTATGATTTTCTACTCGTTGGTAGGCATTTTTTTAAAAAAATCTTTTTTGTAAAGCAGAAGAAAATACAACTTGGGCGGAGCTTTTCATAATTGATTAACATAACCATTATAAATTACTAATCCGTAAAGCTGAGTTACGAGTTTTACATACATTATGCAAGAGCTAAATCTGTTCATTGTAGGTCTTTCTTTAGGTCAGGAATGTTGTCTAAATTATTAATTAAACATTAATTAACTCATCCAGACCATAATCAACTCTCGATGTCATCGCTAGCCCGCCTAATTTACTGGATTAGAATCCGATCTTCTGTTCAACGCTCATTGATGATTAAATCAAAAATAGATAATCGAGAATATGTTTTTGTTTTTTTTTATCGTAGCGACTTTAGTACTGATGATCGAAGATAGGCCTAAAATTCAATCGCTAAATTCTCGATCCAGTGTGGATCATTTTGACTGAGATTTTCAGCAAATTCCCTTTACATTATCTAGTTTTTAATTTTATCTATCTCCGGTATTGTATCTTTAAAGTATCTGATCGTTTAACAAGGATTTTTATTTCTTGTTAAAAGGAATATCGGTCCATAAATGGCTCAATTATTTCAAATCTCTGAATGTTATGACTGTGAATCTCTAAAGTTCGCTACATCGAGTTTTGTTCTTAACTATATCCATTCTATCGCGCTCCTGTATTTAAATGCAACATGGGATTTATGAGAAAACATTGGACTTATGAGAAAACATTGGACTTATGAGAAAACATTGGACTTATGAGAAAACTAATAAGGACACATTGAAGTGGAAAGGTAACATGGAACTGAACAGGAAATGTGGGTGTATTTTTTTAAGGATTGGTGGAGAAATTTAACGTCCATTCCACACAAAATAAGTATTTGGCAGTGGGAGGTTATTGCGAAGACTTGCGGAAAATCCACGAGGTTTGACAGTTGGTCGAGTATTTGTTATGTACTGTTATATTATAGCAGTTGCGCCTTGTTCATTTGAGCGTAACAGTTACCCGGGGCAAATCTGATAAACTGCGAAAGATATCGTCATCAAAATTTATACACTTTGTATATTGTCTTTATGTCAATATCATCAAAAATCTTCGACAATAGAAACACAAATTATTTGTCAATTTAAATCAACTTTGATGTTGTGATCTTACCGGAAAAAGATGGGTTTCTGATATCCAATATTTAAGACAAAATAAAAAAAAAATATTAGTGCAACACGAATCGTGTACTCGGGCCCATTTTTAACAAGGGACTTGGATAACGAGTCTAGACGGTGGTGCATGGAGAGCATACGCAATATTGTAGACTGGAATAATCAGACGCTAGAGATTGGCATGCTATTGAGACTTCATGTGTATTTCGCCGAACACGAGTGATTTGGAATTAAAGTAAAGACGGAAATGAATGAATGTAAATCAGTTTATGTACATTCATATAAGATTATTTTATGCGTTGCGACCCATTTGGGTAAATGTCTAGGCCCCAAATATATTAGCGATTTAGCTCCTTTAAAGCAGGGGGATGGGACGGAAATGAATTGAAATGGAGTTTAACGTCCTACTCTTTTGCACCTATCCTGGGCTAATGGAAGACGGGCATACGCCATGTAGTGTGCTATGAGGGAAATTTTTGCCAGGGCAGCGGTGCTACGGCCTACTGTTATATCGAATTCCAACTGCCAAGGGATGTTTTACCTGCACTCCAATGTGTACACGGGACCTCGGTTTTTCGTCCAATCCGAACGACTAGGCAGTTGACCTTGTCAGGCCCTCCTTCTGGTTTGGGATGAACTAGTGGTCAACTGTGCCGCACTTCGACCTCTAGCTGGCCGGTAACCTCTGGCTTGCGGCTGTGGTTTCGACCCTGGTTTGAGCGTATGTGGCATGGAGATAGGGTCGCCTTCTCAACCTCGTGGGTTTCCTCCGGGCACTCCGGTCTCCTCCCACTGCTAAAGACCCCTACGCGCAAGCGAATTATTGAAATAAAATTAAACCATATGTTAGTCCCAAAATGACCTAGTTTGTGTCGAGTGGACGTTAAACCCCATTACTCCCTCTCTCTTTGCTTAAAGTAGCTCAGTCTCTAACTCAATATCATCCAAAATCTTCAACATTGAAAACATGAATTATTTGTCAATTCAAATCAACATTGATGCTGTTATCTTACCCTGGAAAGGTAGGCTTCTGATATTCAATATTTAAAACAAAATAAACATTATACCAGTGGTACACGAATCGTGTACCATAGTGCGTTTCAGCGTCCTTTGTAACAAGTGACCAGAATGAACAAGACTAGACAAATTCCACAACTCGGTCCACTCGGCAAACCTCGGAAGATTTCGGACAATCTAAACTCGGCTGTATGATGAATTCCGCCATATTGGAACTACTTTAAAGGTCCCGGATGAAACATGGCTGCGCCCATTCCAAACACAAGTTGGGGACCTATTTGTCTAGCGACCTATTCGACCGATCCATCTGTAAAATAATGACGAAATTACACTTCTATTCTGAGCTGACGGAATGGGTAAAAAATAATATATTCTACTTTCATTTGATAGACATAACGTTGGATTTTATTGGTTGATAAAAAGAGACTCTAAATAGGTTTCCAACGAACAGGTCGCTAGCCGAATAGGTTGCCAATTTGTGTAATAGCGTCAAGTTTCCCTGTTAAAGTAAACCGGTAGCCGCATCGCAAATGTATGGGCGTAGGTACATATCACTTACTGTCATACATCCGAGACTAGATGTAGTTTACGGAATCTGTCGAGATTAGCCGAGTGAACTCGGTCAAGCGGCGACAGCATAACTTATCTAGAGAGCATGCGCAATAGACTGGAATAACCAGACACTAGAAATTCCTATTCGGTTGAGACGCATGCCGTATTTCGCTGGACATCACTGATTTGAACTTATAGTCAAAATGGAAACAATTGATTGTAAATCAGTTCATATACAATCAAATTACATTATTATATGCGTTGCGACCCATTTGGGTTAATTTCTAGGTCCGAAATATTAGCGATTTAGCTTCTTTAAGGTGATGTTGATAAAACTAGTTGATATATTATGATGGATATGATTTTTGCCCCATACACACTTGAATAAGTTATGTGTTTCTCTTAAACATAAACCCCGTTTTTACTGTGTTAAAATGGCGTAAACATATCAAAATGCTTTTAATTAATCATAATAAGTTTGTTGTAATGCTTTTATACTTTCGGTGGCTGGGTGGGTGGCTGGGGATTGGGAGGGGGCGGGGCGAATAGTTGTATCATGGGGTCTTGTCATTCAGTCAACTAGCGTGGTTTAGATTCTCCGGTTGTAAGTGACAGGGCGTAGGGTCGCCTTTTCAACCTCGTGGGTTTTCGTCCCATTCGAACGACCAGACAGCTGTCCTTGTTAGACCCTCCGTCCTGCAACATTAACAAGGTAAAACCACGTCGGAAAATCTAGGCCAATGCAGGGATCGAACACGTGGCCTCAAGCCTCACTTATCCACCGTGGCTCCCAACTCTAAATACAGTCTATTAGCGGGTTTACATGGTAGCCACGTGGCCCTAACTCGAAATACAGTATATTAGCGGGTGTAATGGTAGCCACGTGGCCCTAACTCTAAATACAGTCTATTAGCGGGTGTAATGGTAGCCACGTGGCTCCCAACTCTAAATACAGTCTATTAGCGGGTGTACATGGTAGCCACGTGGCTCCCAACTCTAAATACAGTCTATTAGCGGGTGCACATGGTAGCCACGGTGGGTCATTGAGTAAGACACTGACTCGCTAAGCTGGAGGTTCCCGTGTTCGATCCCAGTATGTATTAGCCGAGATAGTTCCAATCTTATTAAATCACAGATCCTATTTCGTTTCGTTTTTTCTAGTTCACAATTTCGTTTACTTGTCTTTACAACGTTAGGACCTGGAAGAGTTGTTATATCACTCGGCAAACCTCGGAAGATTTCGGACAATCTAAACTCGGCTGTATGATGAATTCCGCCATATTGGAACTACTTTAAAGGTTCCGGATGAAACATGGCTGCGCCCATTCCAAACACAAGTTGGCGACCTATTTGGCTAGCGACCTATTCGACCGATCCAGCTGTAAGATAATGACGAAATTACACTTCTATTCTGAGCTGAAGGAATGGATAAAAAATAATATATTCTACTTTCATTTGATAGACATAACGTTGGATTTTATTGGTTGATAAATAGAGACTGTTGTCTTTACTCTAAATAGGTTTCCAACGAACAGGTTGCAGCTCGATCGGTCGAATAGGTCGCTAGCCGAATAGGTTCCCAATTTGTGTAATAGCGTCAAGTTTTCCTGTTAAAGTAAACCGGTAGCCGCATCGCAAATGTATGGGCGTAGGTACATATCACTTACTGTCATACATCCGAGACTAGATGTAGTTTACGGAATCTGTCGAGATTAGCCGAGTGTTGTTATATAACCGGCGTTCTGGTTGATGTGAGGAGTTAGCCAATGAAACGATCTGTTACGGCCAGTTCTAGGAATTGTAGGTAAATCCCTAGAAACGTCAACGCTGATTGATTAATCAATGTTTAACGTCATAGGATCAAAAGCCGCTCTTATGACTCCCATTACAACTGGTCAGATGTTCATGTAGTGTAGGCGATCGAAAGTATAAAAAAACGAAACGAAATATAGATCTGTATTATAATCAGGTTGAGAAAGTTTATGGTTCCGCCTTATAGTCGTTCGGATGGGACAAAAAACCGTCATGGACTGAAACCGATATGGTTACAACCTCCAGAGCACAGTGAAAGTGAAAGTTAATGACGAAGTCTGCTAGTAAAAACATACCTTTAGTCAAATATTGTCAAACAAATCGCTTTTTAATATTGAATGATATTCGGATCCCCCTGGTCGGTAAATTTTCATTTTGTGACGCAGTAAATAATTTGTAATAAAAAATAGCCATAGACGAAAAAATAAATAGACCGCCATATAAAATAGACAGCCACATAAAATGGACTGCCATATCAAATCGACAACCATATAAAATAGAGAGAGAAATGAGGTTTAACGTCCACTAGACACAAACTAGGTCATTTCGGGACTAACATATGGTTTCATTTTATTTCAATTCCTGGCGCGTAGAGGTGTTTAGTAGTGGGAGGAAACCGGAGTACCCGGAGAAAACCCACGAGGATGGACAGGCGACCCTACTCCTTGCCACGTACAACCGGGGTTTTGAAACCACGCCAGTCTCAATGGCAGGCCGTATGATACAGCGCGCGCACAGTCACATAAAATATCCGTATAAAATAAAATAGACTGCCATATGAAATAGACATACCTGCACTATACTGTATAAATGAAGACAGGTGACAATTTACCTGGAAGCGTTATTACTAACTTTAATAAAAAAAAACAATGAACAGATCTTGAAGTGAAATATAATGGAATTTGGTTTATGTGTCCTCATTGGGCTAGGGCCATACCATGTGCTATGGGGGACGGGGGGTTGGGATGGCCTAGTGGACTAGAGTGCCGCGCTTCGACCTCTAGCTGGCCGGTCACCATTGGCTTGCGGTTGTGGTTTCGAGCCCTGGTGTGAGCGTATGTGGCATGGAGATAGGGGCGCCTTCTCAACCTCGTTGGTTTCCTCCGGGCACTCCGGTTTCCTCTCACTGCTAAAGACCCCTACGCGCAAGCGAATTATTGAAATGTTAGTCCCGAAATGACCTAGTTTGTGTTGAGTGGACGTTAAACCCCATTTATCTCTCTCTCTCGCTATGGGGGACATTTTACCCCGGTACTCTTATTCCAATTCCAACTGCCAAGGGCTCTTTCGGATGCACGTCAAATGACCATGGGTTTTCGTCCTACCCAAACGACTAGACGATATTCCGTGACAGAATCTTTCCTGTACCACTGACAAGGGGTCGGGTGGGGTATAGGTCTCGCTTGAACATTGTGGCCAACATCGCGAACGCACCCTTAAAGCGGGAATTTCATAGTTTCTAAGACATTTATTTCTACGTCTTTTACTCAACAGGTTGTCAACTCACTATCATACGATCATAGGCCTTATTTCCTACACTTAAAAATCATTGACACAGGAAATAATATCACAATTACGTGCCTTGTTTGCCCCCCCCCCCTCATGCAATAGCTATCTTCAAACGTTTGAATTTGAAGTTGAAAATGATATATTTGCCAATTTCTCAACTGGCAATCGTGAATTATAGGATTAATAGGATTGTTCTTTAACAAGCTAGGACTGTTTATAGATACCATCTATTTTAAGGCAGTGGGTATTTGTAATACCATTGGCCTTTTCTGTCTGACGTGGAGAGCGGACATGTACCAAAACCGGTCGCCACATCCTTCGTATGACCCATGCATCTTTTCTTACTACATATTTCGTAGCCTTGTGATCGTCTAGCTGTCTTTGCTTCTCCTTCACGTTGTGTATTTCTTCTTACTGGTTTCTTAAGACGTTAGTCTTCTTCAGTTATAACAATGCAACAGTTCGTTTTTACCGTTTATGTAGCATAGGTATACATACAAGCATAGTACATATTACAATTACAGTCAATACTAACTAAACTCTTCTCAACCTAGACACCTCGCGGTGTCTAGGACTCTTAGATGGTAACCCTCTGGAATCTAATCGAAGTCTGCTGAATTCTCACGAGAATCCTAATTTTGTATCAACTGGTTATGGACATTCAATTATCTAATTGGTCAAACATGATGTAAATAATTAGAGAGATTGGTCAATTGAGCCCAATGACGCCAAAACCCACCCTTAAATGGTCATATGGAAATTTACAAGATAAATTTCCCATGAGATATTAATTATCATGTTGTTGACATATAGAGCAAGTTATGTTTTGGCTAAACTACTCTTTTTATAGAGAGAAAGAGAGACTCTTTTTATAGAGAGAAAGAGAGATAAATGTGGTTTAACGTCCACTCGACACAAACTTGTTCATTTTGGGACTATACTCTATTTATAAAACAATATGTCATTTTACTCTAAGTGATATTTAGTGCATACTACATATTATGTGAATATGTTAGAAACATAAAAATATATCTTATCTCCTCATTCCTTGTCTATAATCTTTAAAAACAATGTCACCACGACTCTATTGCTACATATTTAACCGAATTCGGCACTTGACTCTAATTTACTATTTTGCCGTAACTTCCGTTTGACATGCGCAGTTCTCTGATTCATAGACTTGGCCGTTTTCGCTAAGGCAATGATGCCGGCTATTTTGCCGTCTGACATTAACCCATAACACAAACCCTAACCCTAACCCAAAATCTAAACCTAACCCAAACCCAAACCGTAAACCAACAGTTCTATTCGTCCTTTGTCTAACATTGCTTCTTTCTCCGTTTCTTATAAAGGGACGAAATAGCCAACTTGAATTTCTATGGTAGAATTATATTTAAAAGAAAATAAGATAATAAATGTAAATTGTAGAATAACAATTAGAATATTATTATTCTATTTTGGTCGAGGGCGCATTTCTGCGGATTTTGGTTTTTAATTTAAGTACTAAGACTGTCAGTGGTGTTTATGTTTTTCCAGTAAAATCGTGCTTTGCGCCAAACTTGAAAGACAGAGTAATCAAAATGGTGGAATATATCAAGAATCGCACAACTGCGCATGTCGAACGGAAGTGGATATTAAACCAATCAGAAACGATGTACGGTAAAACAGCGAAAGTAGATACTTTGCCGAATTCGGCAATACGTTATTGGAATACATTATAAAAATATATAACTTAAAAATATGAAATTGCAACTTTAACTGAAATGCGGGAGAGAAATAGCAACCGATTGTTGCTAATTGAAAATAAAGATGTGAATTTCTAGCCGTGTAAAAGATAATTGAAACTAAATGGAGCTTAACCAAGCCTATATAATGAAACCTGCAAACATAGAAATTATTTGAAATTTTTTTGTTTGAATTATTTAGATCATGATATTAATGTTGTCAGTAAGAGAACAATGTGGGAATAACGAAAGGGGTGGGCGAGAGTTAGAGTAAATTGCTGATAAAACTTATAATCCGGTGGTTAAATGGAGAGTTGCACCAGTCAACAGGAGAATTTATTAGCCCAAGTTTTTCCAGACTATTTTCTGGCGTAGATTTTTATTCTTGGTTGGTGATCGGGTGTTTGAGGGACTTTTTCGAGATACAAGTGGTCCATGCACTGTCTGTTGGAGATCCGAAATTAGGTGAGAATATGATGATGTTGATTTTTTCCGTCATCAGTAAATTTTTAAATAATAGCACTGTAAATAAAGTAAAATATTGTGGAGTAGGGTATAACGGCCATGCATAAAATTGGCAAGAAATATGAAAGGCGGTTTCAAAATGTATTTTTTTTCAAAACAAAACACGTCCTTCTAAATCGGTCTCGGTTATCCTCATATATATTGGTAAAAGAAAATTGTTTTCTAGCACTGTGGATCTTTATAATAGTAAATAAGGTATTATTGGACAACTGGTTTGCTTTCTTAGGGAGGTGTGAAGTTCCTTTGTCGGAATAATATTCATCGGACTATCCTTTTCAAAAAGTCATGTGCACTCGAAACAGGGTAAAGTTTTCTACAAATTTTTGTTCGATTGGTCTATCAATATTCCACATACTGCGAACTTTTTTAAAAACAAATGTTGTTGTTTTTTTTTAAATTGTATGAAACCTTTTGTTTATGAGACGTCGAATCCTATCAATGTTCATAGTTCTGTAACCCTCTGTGCCAGAGTTACCCCGCTTTGCGAAAACCTTATTAACTGGATAGAGGCTACATTGTTTTACAGATTTAATAACATTAAATTTGAAGCATTGTGGCAATGTGAGAATGACCCTTATCGATTTTCTCAGTTCTCCAGCGTATTTTGGATGACATTCGTCCAATTGGCATTCAATTTCAATTACCAAATACCCGGTTGAAATAAAGTACTACTAAAGTTACATGGACTCAGATTTTTGCCTTCTTCTAAACAATATAAATCAGTTTCTTTCCCTCTAACATAAGCTGCATGTCGTCCGATCCCACTAAAACTTGTTATCAGAATATCACACGTACTTAAAATATGCTGATCCAATATCACCTTCTTGAACGCATCACACGTTTTGTCCGTTTCCGGTCCTAGATCAACGTGTCCAAGAGGACCATTGCTTTCTATCAACATTCCAGAGAAAAGTCGTTTAGCATCTGATCGGACTCCCTCGTCATCAGTAGTCAGGAATAATTTGTATTTCGCAGGGTCTTTGTACTTCCGGAACAGATCCCATACCATAAGACTTTGTTCCGCAGACATTCTCGGGTTATCCTTCAAAAAATCCGAATTACCGCGATTGCGACCGACTCGTATTTGTGCACAAACTAATTTTTTACCACTCACTTTTGTTTCCACGAACTGCTGGTACCGTTTTTGTAATTCCGGAGAGAGCACCATGGTATCTCGCCAGATTGTAGCAAAGATTTCTGCCATACTCAAGTCTTTCAACCAGGCGAGATTCTGGCTGTATAATTTATTCTGTCGGATATAATGACTAAATTCACTATTAATCATCAAGTGTGTAACGTCCTTTGAAAAATATCTTGTGAAATTAGCTGTTGTGAACTTTGCCCTCAATGTTATTCCGTATTCGTTTCTGAACACTTGATATGTACTGGATCTGTTTAGCACCTCATCCTTGTTGAACCTCCAGTTAAAAGATTTAGGTCGGAGGGCTGCGGTAAAGTCACAGGGTTTTTCTAAATGAATCCGGAATTTACTGTTTGTGGCGTTGGCCATCAAATATACGGCCACGATACCCTTCTGTCGATCTCCCCATCCCCCACACGAGACCCCCTTTCTGCAGGAATAGACAAAATACTTGTCGTTGCGAGATTTCTTCGCGGATGGCAGTACGTCATCATAATAAACCATATAAAGAATGATAAGTGATAGGACTGAAAGGATTCCGATCTTTAACTGAAATGCAGAAATACAACATTCATAATATAATTACCTCCAGAAAACCATTACTTTCACTACAGACGAACCAATGGTCAACATGTACACGGGAGAATTTTCGTTCCATCCGAACGACTAGACCTTTTCGTTCCATCCGAACGACTAGACCTTTTCGTTCCAT
Organism: Patella depressa; assembly: GCA_948474765.1. NCBI lineage: Eukaryota > Metazoa > Mollusca > Gastropoda > Patellidae > Patella > Patella depressa. The sequence continues at coordinate 6,749,149 of OX419719.1, forward strand.
CCGAACGACTAGACCTTTTCGTTCCATCCGAACGACTAGACCTTTTCTTTCCATCCGAACGACTAGACCTTTTCATTCCATCCGAACGACTAGACCTTTTCGTTCCATCCGAACGACTAGACCTTTTGGTTCCATCCGAACGACTAGACCTTTTCGTTCCATCCGAACGACTAGACCTTTTCGTTCCATCCGAACGACTAGACCTTTTCGTTCCATCCGAACGACTAGACCTTTTCGTTCCATCCGAACGACTAGACCTTTTCGTTCCATCCGAACGACTAGACCTTAGCTTCCGTTCAATTTAAAACAAAAGTGGTCTTATTCCAATCTTGTATCTAGAGTTGTGTACCTTTGTAAATGTGACAAATTTCTCAATTCCACTCACCTTCAAATTACGGAACATTTTCTATAGCTTACAAAGCTGCAATTAAAATGTAAGCAAATTGATTAATCATCCACTTTAACGCAATGTCAGCCATAGTATAAAAATAACTGGCAGATAGTTGACAGACATTTTAGGTCTACTTCGGGAATTAGTGATATCAATAACAAAATTATTAATATAATTTAAATTTCATTGAAGATTGTTTATTATCGAAGCAACGGGTCTGGACAAACGCGATGAGGTCTCGGACATCCGTAGTCTCGGTCACCCAGAACCCCCCAGTAGAATATTTGTATGGATGATAGAGACTAGGACAACAGGTGATCTAGATATTTGATGCTAGGTTTGACATGTGCATAAATTATAATTTATATAGTTGAATCCAAAATATAGACCTGCACGAAGTCTTGTATAACGCATCTTAAATTAATCTGTGTATAGCCGACGTTATTATAATAAAATACAAAACTTACGATCCTCTGTTATACTCCGGTACGCCTGGGTTAAATGGGGTTTAACGTCCTACTTTTCTGCAACGACTCTACTCGTGATATAATTATTCTTCTGTAAATATTTCCCTAGTAACATTTGTATTGATAAATCATGTGAATGTTTTATCTTGAATATTAATAATACAAATTAAAATCAGTATAAAGTAGGATTGCCATGGGCAACCGTTAATAATATGAATATGTTTTTAGTTCAAATATATCATCAAATCACTCAGTGTGTACATGAAACAACAGCAGGGTGGCCATGGGCAACAATCGGAGATGTAAAATGATATAGTCTGTCATCATCAGTAAAATCATTTTAAAGGAACAACCGTCAATGTTTTAGTTCAAATATTTCATTAAATCACACAGTTTGTGCAGGGTAAGACATCCTTAAGGTAGAAACCACTACACGCAAGCGCATTATTGAAATAAAATCGAATCAAATGTTAGTCCCGGTACTAACTAGTAATTGTGTCGCGACGTTAAAACCAATCTCCACCCCCCCCCCCTCTCTCCGTCTATCTCTCAATTGCATATTCAAGAAAACAATTGTCCTATGCTAGATGTAAAGTGCTTTTAAGCTAAATATGCCCTTTGTAAGTCTTTCTTTAGGCCTGAAATGTTATCTAAATTATTAATTACACATTAATTAATTTATCCAGACCATAATCAACTCTCGATGTCATCGCTATCCTGTGATCTTTGGTGGATTATGATCCGATTTGCTGCATAACTTTCATTCGTGATTTAATCATAAAATGAATAATCGAGACTATGCATTTTATCGTACCGACGTTAGCAATGATGATCGAGACTATGGCATATCCTTATATAGAATTTCATCTGCCAAGGAATCTTTTTCATACATACACGGAACCTTAACAGACCCCCTTTCTTGCACGTGTAAATAAAGACGATTCTACTATAATTATGACAAATGATTAATATTTCTCAGGATTTGCCGCTTCTAATTTTATTAAAATCATTCTCATTCAATCGGATTAAAACACAGGTCTTTTTTCATTTCGTTTTAATTGTCTTTATTACATTAGGAGAGAGAGAGAGAAATGGGGTTTAACGTCCACTCAACACAAACTAGGTCATTTCGGGACTAACATATGGTTTAATTTTATTTCAATAATTCGCTTGCGCGTAGGGGTCTTTAGCAGTGGGAGAAAAACCGGAGTGCCCGGAGGATACCCACGAGGTTGAGAAGGCGCCCCTATCTCCATGCCACATACGCTCACACCAGGGCTCGAAACCACAGCCGCAAGCCAGAGGTGACCGGCCAGGTAGAGGTCAAAGCGCGGCACTCTAGACCACTAGGCCATCCCAACCCCCTATTACATTAGGATCTGGATGACTTGTTATTATTGACGTGTTCTGGGTGATGTTAGAGATTAACCAATGAGACCCTCTGTTACAGCGACTTCTTGGCGTTTTCTGCGAAGCTACGGGTCCCCTAGAAACGTCAACGCTGATTGATAAATCAATGTCTTATGTCATAGGGTCAAAAACCACTTGTCTGACCCCTGACGTGAACTCCCACTATAACTTGTCAGATGTTCATGACCAAACTGATCCCGCAGTGAATATTCGCTTGGCCGCTACAATCACTGATAGGCATCAAACTGATCCCACAGTGAATATTCGCTTGGCCGCTACAATCACTGATTAACATGACATCGACGAGGTTTAATGAGTACGGCATATTAACTTTTTTAGTTTTACTCCGACAAATTAAATTCTCAAACATTTTTTAGAGGTAAAAGAAAAATAAATAAAGACGTTTGAAGTATTTGTAGTTAAAAAATATTTCCTATTTAGTGTAAATGGGTATTAAAATGAGTAAAATGCATCATTTTGCCCGAAGCAGTTAGGTGTTAAGTAAACATTGCACGAGCCGTTGAGCCAATGACTACCGCCGCGTGCAGTCAACGCACGTGTTGTGGACAGTCATCTGTTACAGAGATAATTCGTAAGTAAGCCATAAAATATAAAAAACGAAACGAAATATAGATCTGTATTTTAATCAGCTTGATTTTCGTTATTCCTGGTGTATTTGTTTATGGTAGCTTTAGATTAGATCATTTTCTCACATTCAAATAATATTGACAAATGATGAATATATTTTTCCCCCTAGGACAATCACCTAAAGACATGTGATAATAATCCGATAAGCCAAAGGGAGATAATAATTCAAAAAAATAAAACCAAGTACGAACAATCAAACCATTAGTAGGGTGCCCCGAGCTAAAAAAAATCTCGAAAACTATTTACAGTTATGGAACTATATCTATACAAACAACAACCCCAGATAATCCCTTATTATTACTCTACTGCAGCATTAATTGTAACCACCTTACACTGTTTGAAATCATCGTAAATTTACTACAAATTTAACTGTAAAAAGTATACACTAAACTTGTAATATTACTGTTACTAAGTATTTTAATACAGAATGGTTGTTATCGCGATGATTTACAGGTTATCGCTATGTAAACTCAAAGAATGTATGCGATACTGTTGTCGTAAAATATAAATGAATTTATAAAAATCATTTTACACCCCGTTTCTGATTCTTATTCGTGTTTTTTTTTACGTCAGTTAGAGAAGTTTAGGGATTTACGTCTGTTTCAAAACTAGAAACTGTTGTGTACTAAAACTATGACAATTGTATCAAGAGATTTACTATGTCGCAAATTTCTGAACGACCACGTTTCAACGTCGGATTCGTGGCGTGAATCATCGATGGACAATACCAGGTGAATGATTCTTTTGATATTTTTGACATTTTTCGCTGTGATTATATCATTCAATTCATTAAAAAGTGAATTGTTTAGTAATTTTTGAACACGCTGGCGACTAATTATACGATATCCTTCAAGATTCCACAACCTCACAACCTCCGTGCTGTGGGCCTAATAATTTCTAACGTCACATATGCGCCATTACGTCTTTGGCCATTAGGTCAAGTGACGTCATGGAAATTTCCTTGTTGTAATTTCTGGCATAGCCTAGATTGAAACAATGCAGAGTATAGACAACATATAGATTGCAATTTCCTTAAAGAATATTTCCAACAAATGCTAGGTGTAGGCTACTAAGACTAAGATATACTAGTCCTTTTAAAAAATATACGAAGTATCGATTTTTGCCAGGCCACACACACTAATTCCCATTACTTCGCGGTGACCCAGCGATAGGATAGGCCTATATGACTACTTGTCAGTGCATGTTTTGAGCTTTCATGGTAGCCCCCTGGTAATGGTTTCTATTAATCTTTTTTGTTTTACAAATACTGCAATATTTCAACCAATGGGTGAGTCGAAATAAGTATTTAGTTATAAGGGCTTATACATCTTAGTTTTTATTGTACACAATGTTGTAAGCCTAAATAAGGATTATACTTTTATGTTAATTTCTTTCAATAAAACTATTTTATTTTGCGTGTTCTTTTTTATTCATGATTAAACTGTGCCTGTATTGATCATGTAACAAACCATTCAGTTAAAATAATCTACCAGTGAAATAAAATTGTGAATATTTTGAAAAATATGTTTCCAATTCAAAATGTTACATTGTATTTTTACACATAAAATGACTGACAGCAAAGTTACTGTAGCAGCATGTTAAAATCTCATGTAATTTTACTTGATTACAAGTTTTTTTACATATGTAGCAGTAAATTTACTGTGTCAAGTATTTTCACAGAATAAGTGTAAATATACAGGTGTGTGTAAAAATACGGGTAAATTAACTGACAACTTTGTTGCCAGTCATTTTATATGTAAAAAATACAGAATTACTTTTAACAGTGTACAAGGCTGTTCGAAGCAAAGTCTCGCTTCTCCTATTTTAAATTAAATCAAAATATGGCTGAACCATTAAAATCTACTTAATATCGGATTATGGTCTTGTTATGTTAACAAATGTCTAATTAATAGTTTATAAAACATTTGAGACCTTAAGAAAGACCGACAGATTTAGTTCTTGCATAATGTAATTTTAATACAGATCATTCAAACATCATGTAAATCTGACAATATTCTGCAAATCGTTTTATTAGTTTATTTATTCTCAAGATTAAACAATATATTTAATAATATTTTAAATGCAAAGTTTAATTCCAATCCATTTGGAGTGGAGCCAAAACAATTAAACATCCTGCGAACAGTACACAAACACAATGGAATAATCGAATATGTCAATGTGAATAAGAAGTGCTTTTTTTGGTATATCGAACTGCGTGTTGCACTAACAAATATTTGTTTATATAGGTCTTTGTCAACATCCATATGTTAAATAGATTTCAAGTTAAAACCACTTAATGTTTATAATAAGTTGAATTTGATCAGCTGATTGGTAGTACTCTATCTGGGTCATAATCTATGTATTTGTGTATAAATGTACATGTTAAATCATCTTTTACTAGATATGTCTTATGATTTATTATTCTCTTGATTGATAAACCTGATTCTACACTGATTGTTGGTTCTATTCTTAAAGCTAACGGTTTGATAATGAGTTTAATATTACTGTTAAGAAAATGGTATCTGTACGAGAAATAGATGTACCACCCCAAATGTCTCAATGCGACCAATCTGGAGTACGTCGCTAACAACCACTGACTATAAGCTGCCTTATTTGAGGTACTGACAACTGTATATTATTTTCCTGTGTAAAGAGTAGCAGTACTGCCTTTATTTGTAGGACAAATGGTATGGGCAGTTCAGGATTATTGATAAACCAGTTTTATTCTGACAAGATTATAACACCCGTCTTTTCCAACTCTCTAGTCTACGATGTACATGTACATTTACCAAACCAGCCTACAATCAAATTATTATGACTATGGAATAATTTATGATCGAATATCTTACTTTAGGTACATTTGGGTCCAGCATTATATTATTGTATATCATAAGTAAGATATACACGGCAATTCTCCCCTTCAATGTTATTAATCGTAGGACAAGCACTGACCTACATACTTGTAGATCAAATTTATAGGCCTATTTCAATTCGACCCATAATACATATATACGTATCAATAGGAAAAATGTAATGTAATAGGAATTAATGTCCTATTCCAATCGGGCTAGTGTTGACGGACATATTGCTAAAGGTTCTTTTACGTGCACAACAATATGTACATCTATAGGACCTTGGTTGTCTGTCCCAAACTAACGACTGCGTATTTTCCCCCTCCAGGTCCACTTTCCTGACAAGGGGGGACTCCGCTGAGATATTTTGGTGAAGTATTTGCCAACACCAGGATCGAACATGAAACACCCGGATTAGCCAGCCAATGTCTTATACGGGCCTGCTTTACATGGTAATAGTAAAAATAAATTTCAGTTTAAAAACAAAAACGACTATTAAAACAGGCATAATGGCCTATCTGTTCACTCGACTTACACTCTAGTTTATTAACTCGACCAAGTGCACAATAGAGTTGAACATGTGCACCGAGCAACTTAAATCGCGAAAGTAAAAGTAGCAAAAATACATTTCAATTTAAAAACAGGCCTAATGCTCTATCTGTTCTTTCGACATACACTATGTTATATATAGTTTATTAACACGACCAAGTGCACAATAGAGTTGAACATGTGCACCGAGCAACTTAAATCACGAAAGTGAAAGTAGCAAATTTCATCACTTTTTACACGTACTGATGATATAGAAAGACGGAGACCCCTGTGATAGTATTATATGAATTAAACGATATTTATATATTTATTCAGCGATTTGCATGATAATCTTTTTATAAATGTTCATAATGATAAGCCAATGATATTTTTTCAGTCAGAAAAAAGGAACTGACGATCTACACCGAGTGGTCACCGCACACTGGACAGCCTCGCATGTACGTATTATTAGGCCTAGCTCACGCTGTCATCCAAAGAGCACATATACCTCACGCACACGAAAAATCTTGTTGTATTCCATGATGTTTAAAAAAATAGAAGAAACACGACAAACTTTGTCAGATACGTAACGTTACTTTATACTAGGACAACGCGGCATCGATGGGTTTTGACAGACCAGGGGCCTATTTCACGAAATTTTAACTAAGATAAGATCCCAATTTTAGTAATTTGATTGGATAATATTAGATTGATTTTAGTGCTTAGCCAATCAAAGTTGAAGTATCTACTAAAATTGGATTTTATCTTAAGTTAAAATTTCGTGAAACAGGGCCCCGAGGACGAGTCGTGTCACAGAAAAATATGTAATAAACAGACGTAACTTGAATTGATACATACCTTATTATGTATGGTGGCTGATTCAGGACACGCAAAATATATACTATCTCAGCTGTCGAGATACCTTGTCATCAGCATCAATTCTCATCAGCACCACGAAATCTAGCCTATTTCAAGTTAATGAGATGCCTTCTCAATCGTGTGGTTTTACCTCGTGCCCTTCTGTTTCCCCCCACACGGCAAGAGAGGGTTGAAGAGGGTAATGAATCCACATCTAGAACTCTCCACTTGAGTAAATATAACGAATATATTTAGAGGGGTGGTGATGAGCAGTGATGGGGTATGTGAGGTGGGGGGGTGGGTGTATCGGCTCCGTCATTGCAGCTTTGGATGTGCTGTATAATCGAACAATTGAATATTTTTATTGTGTAAGGAACTGTAGGTAAACCCCACTTATTGATTGATCGAATGTTTAGCAACATAAGGTCAAAAGCTACGGGGGACATTTTGCCCAGGCAGCGGCGCTACGGCCGACTCTTATTCCAATTCCAACTGTCAAGGGATCTTTCAGGTGCACGTCAATATGTACACATGGCCCTGGATTTTCGGCCCACTCAAACGACTAGACGATATTCCTTGACAGAAACCCTTTCCTGTATCACTAACAAGGGTGGGGGGGATATAGGTCTCGCTTGAAGATTGCTATGTGATGGATAATAGCCGAAGACTGTCCATTATGTAAATAGAAAGAACAACTGGAGGGCGTTAGTAAATAATAGCACTGTAAATAAAGTAAAAGATTGCAGAGTAGGGTATAACGGCCATGCCTAAAATTGGCAAGAAATATGATAGGTGGTTTCAAAATATTTTTTTTTTTTTCGAAGCAAAATACGTCCTTCCAAATTTGTCTTGTTATCCCCATATATATTAGTAAAAAAATAATTTCTAGCACTGTGGATCTTTATATTAGTAAATTTCAATTACCAATAACTCGGTTGAAATAAAGTACTACTAAAGTTACAGGGACTCAGATTTTTTTCTTCTTCTAAACAATATAAATCAGTTTCTTTCCCTCTAACATAAGCTGCATGTCGTCCGATCCCACTCCAGCTGGTTATCAGAATATCACACGTACTTAAAATATACTGATCCAATATCACCTTCTTGAACGCATCACACGTTTTGTCCGTTTCCGGTCCTAGATCAACGTTTCCAAGAGGACCATCGCTTTCTATCAACATTCCAGAGAAAAGTCGTTTAGCATCTGATCGGACTCCCTCGTCATCAGTAGTCAGGAATAATTTGTATTTCGCAGGGTCTTTGTACTTCCAGAACAGATCCCATACCATAAGACTATGTTCCGGAGACATTCTCGGGTTATCCTTCAAAAAATCCGAATTACCGCGATTGCGACCGACTCGTATTTGTGCACAAACTAATTTTTTACCACTCACTTTTGTTTCCACGAACTGCTGGTACCGTTATTGTAATTCCGGAGAGAGCACCATGGTATCTCGCCAGATTGTAGCAAAGATTTCTGCCATACTCAAGTATTTCAACCAGGCGAGATTCTGGCTGTATAATTTATTCTGTCGGATATAATGACTAAATTCACTATTAATCATCAAGTGTGTAACGCCCTTTGAAAAATATCTTGTGAAATTAGCTGTTGTGAACTTTTCCCTCAATATTCTTCCGTATTCGTTTCTGAACACTTGATATGTACTGGATCTGTTTAGCACCTCATCCTTGTTGAACCTCCAGTTAAAAGATTTAGGTCGAAGGGCTGCGGTAAAGTCACAGGGTTTTTCTAATTGAATTCGGAATTTACTGTTTGTGGCGTTGGCCATCAAATATACGGCCACGATACCCTTCTGTCGATCTCCCCATCCCCCACACGAGACCCCCTTTCTGCAGGAATAGACAAAGTACTTGTCGCTGCGTGGTTTCTCCGCGGATGATATCTCAGACACAGGCCACATATCAAATACGTCTCCATAATAGACCATATAAAGCAGGATAAGTGAGAGGACTGAAAGCATTCCGAGCTTAAACTGAAAAACAGAAGTACAATATTCATAATATAATTAGTTCATGACAACCCAAAAGATACAATCAGAAGTAAAACTAGTTATAGCAACCTGCCTCTCTCTCTCTCTCTCTCTCTCTCTCTCTCTCTCCCTGATGAGGCAGAAAATGTTAATTCAAACCCTGCTCGTCGATTCTAGAACAACAAATCAACAAAAATGGGCATGAAAAGGGAGAGAAAAGAGACAGACAGAGAATTGCTATAAATAGACGAACTACAATTTGAGGTAATGATCTTTAAATGGCATTTAGTAACTGATAGAGTAACAACAAAACACATACTTATGGAAAACATTAGCTTGATAACGTTCAGAGACTATTCTACGAAACGTCCCTAAAATACACTAGTAACTGTTTTCCATAAGTATGTGTTTTGTTGTTACAATTTGAGGGTACCGAAATGGTGAAATTTAATAGTGGTCTGCTTCCCGATATGGTGTAGACAACGGGATGGTGACGTCAGTGGGAGAGGGAATTACCCAGAATCAGCCCAGTATAGCTTCTGCCGAATAGGACATGAAATAAAACGTCTTTCCGTTCTGCATCGACTGGGCTAATGAAAACGGGCATACGCCAAATTGAATGTCAACTGTTCAGGATTCTTTGACATGCACGCCAACATGTACACGTGACACTTGTCGTTCCATCCGAACGACTAGACCATGTGTTGTCACGGTTACCATGACTTCCGTTCAATTAAGGGTTGTGATGACCTAGTGGTCTAGAGTGACGCGCTTCGACCTCTAGCTGGCCGGTCATCTCTGGCTTGCGGCTGTGGTTTCGTGCCCTGGTGTGAGCGTATGTGGCGCCTTCTCAACCACGTGGGTTTCCTCCGGGTACTCCGGTTTCCTCCCACTGCTAAAGACGCCTACGCGCAAGCGAATTATTGAAATAAAATTAAACCATATGTTAGTCCCGAAATGACCCAGTTTGTGTCGAGTTGACGTTCAACCCCTGTCGAGTGGACGTTAAAGCCCATCTCTCTCTCTCTCTCTCTCGCTCGCACTCCGTTCAATTAAAAACATAAGTGGTCTTATTCCAATCTTGTATCTATAGTTGCGCACCTTTGTAAATGTGACAAATTTCACTCACTTTCAAATTACGGCACATTTTCTGTAGCTTACAAAGCTGCAATTAAAATGTAAGTCAATTATTTAATCAGCCAGTTGACACAATGGTATAAAAATAACTGACAGGTTTATTTATAAATACGTGTTTATATAGATTTGGGAACTGAACAACTGAAAAATTAATCTCCGTCTCAGAGATAACTTTAGCCTTCGTATATCAGCTAAATCTACTAAACAAAAATCTGTCTATTCCAGATATTTTAGTTCTGAAATGTTATCTAAATTATTAATTAAACTTTAATTAACATATCTAGACAATAATCAACCCTCGATGTCATCGGTAGCCTACGATCTTTAGTCGATTATATGCCCATTTACTGCGTAACTTTCCTTCGCGATTTTATGATTAAATGGATAATCATACCATTTTGTTTATCGTAACTTTAGTAATGATGACCGATTTTCCGGCGTAGTTGCCCCTTGTCAGTGACACAGGACGGAGGGCTAAACAGGGACAGTTGTCTAGTCGTTCAGATGGGACGAATAACCGAGGTTCCATGTACACTTTGAGTACACGTAAAAGATCCCTTGACAGTTGGAATTCAATATAAGAGTAGATTGAAGCGCCGCTGTCCGGACAAAATGTCCCTCATAGCACACGCTATGGCCGTCTTCATTAGCCCAGGTTAGGTGCAGAACAGTAGGATGTTAAACCCCATTTCATTTCATTTCATTTCATTTCAATCGCTTGATTCTCGGTTCAGAGTAGATCAAAATTTTCAGCAAATTGCCTTTACATTATCTATTTCAAAACTATTATAGTGATAACTGCCAACTCGTTGTGTAATCTCCCATAATGTATCTTTAAGTAATACAATCTATGACAATAGGTATAGGTGATAATAATTACTGTCTAATAAAATCTACTCAATCACATTTTTGTTTCTTTAGAATGAGAATTTTCGCGCGCATCTTTTCATCTGGTTGTCGCATTTCTAAGCCAAAAAAGAGGTTTCATAGAAATTGTTTCAAAATGTCGTATATGGTTTGTTCCAAAAACAAAACAAAAAAAATCTTAAGAGTGAAAATGTCAACTATATGTCTAACCGAATTAGTATAATCAAACGAAATATAAACAGCATCGTTTTATGGTTTAATGCGTTGATGTATTATAGAAACTATTGCCGAGGCTCTTATGTGTGAATTCTATGAAATTGAAGCAGATAAAGGCGAACATTTTCCGGAGATACGTCTTTGCTGTATAAAATTGCAAATAACGAGCTTTCACTCATTATTTCTGTACTAGATGTTGAGCTTCATATGTGCAGATAGTTACATACTGTTTAAATGGCTACACATACATTTTGTAAATAGATATTCGAGAAAAGTCTCAGAAATACTACATTTTACATACGATATTTTGAGGTGACGATTTTATAAGACATTTTAATAAGCAGCCCCCCCCCCAAATTATTTGACAATCTTTCAGTTATAAAATAATACATTTGATTATGATCACACAGTGGTGGTCTTAAGGCATTGATTAGTCGGTCGGTTTGCAGTGATCCAAACTTATATATCAAGTACGTAGAGGGCAGGGCGCCCCAAAACTCTGCTGCACCCCCACAATAAAAATCCTACATACGGCCCTGGCTTGAGAAGAGACACTAAGATAGTTGACAGACATTTTAAGTCTATGTCGGGAATTTGTGATATCAGTAACAATATTATTTATATAATTGAAATTTCATTGTAGATCGTTTATCATAGTAGCAACGGGTCTGGACAAACGCGATTAAGTCTCGAACAACCGGTGATCTAGATATTTGATTCTAGATTTGGCATGTGCATAAATGTCTCATTATGATTTATATATTTGAATGTAAAATACAGACCTGCACTAAGTCTTGTAGAACGTAACTGACATTAATCTGTACATGAATGGCATCACAATAATAAGATACAAAACTTACGATACTCTGTTATATTCCGGTACTTCTGGGTTAAATGGGGTTTAACGTCCTACTTTTAAGCGCAGACTCTGCTGGTATGCCTTGATGTAATGGGGTTTATGTCCTACTTTTCTGCGCCGACTCAACTCATGAGGTATACATACGCTTTGATGTAAAGTTTAATGGCCTACTTTTCTGCAATGACTCAACTCATGAAATATTCATACGCTTTGATGTACATTTTAACGGCTTACTATTCTGCATCGACTCTACTCGTGAAATATTCCTATGCCTTAATGCAATGGATATATTTTTCTTTTGTAAATGTTTCCCTATAATAGCATTTTAATCGATAAAAAAATGTGAATGTGTATCTTGAATAATAATCTATCTTAAAAACTGAAATCAGTATACAGTAGGATTGCCATGGGCAACGATCAGTAATATGAATATGTTTTTAGTCAAATCTCCCAGAGTGTAAATTATACAGATGGTTGGCCATGGACAACAATCGAAGATGTTATTTGATATGGTCTGTCGTCATCAGTAAAATTATTTTAAAGGAACGACCGTCACTGTTTTAGTCCATATATATCAAAAAATCACCCAGTTTGAGTACGGTAAGCCATCTCTTAGGTAGAAACCACTACACGCGAGCGAATTATTGAAATAAAATCGAACCATATGTTAGTCCCGCAATTACCTAGTTTTTGTCGAGTGGACGTTATCCCCCCCCCCCCTCTCCCTCTCTCTCTCTCTCTCTCTCTCTCTCTCTCTCTCTCTCTTTTTTAATTCTTTTTTTTTCATAAACTATTATTTTTAATTTGGATTTATAAATTAAATTATTTAATTTTTTTTTATTTATTATAATTACATTTTTTGTATTTAAATTCCTTTTTAAAACGATTTTCCTTTCTGAAAACGATTTTTTTTCTGAAAACGATTTTTTTTCTTAAAACAATTGTATTTTAATTTCTAAAAATTATAATAATAAAAAATTCATGAACAACCTGAAGAATTTTTTTTTATCTTCTTAAAAGTATTTTCTTATGACGTCATGTATAGATTTTGTGTGTGTGTGTGTGTGTGTTTGGGCATAGATAATACCGTATGATTGCCGACTCATGAATTCTCGACGTTATGCTGCGAAAAGCGTGAAACGGCGAGAAAGGGGATTGATCACTTCCGGTTATCTGTTCACGTTGTTTGTTTACTATAGTATAGGCCCTGTAGCGATATTTTCATTTAGCGCTTTTTCGTAGTTTTAAATATGGCATCATATGGTTAAATGGAAACGAGAAATAGAAGCAAGGTATGAATAGAAATTAATATCTTATAATTTTGTTATCTGATATTGATCTTATATTGTATAGTATTACACGTTATGAGAATCTCGACACGTGTGTACTCAGTGAAGTCTAAGTTTGACAGCTCTGACCTACTTTTAAAAATAATAATATTAACTGTGTGTCGAACGTGCAGAATTCTTCATTCTGGAAAGAAGATAATCGTTAAAGTAAAATTAATGTCGATATAGTGTATAATTTTTAATTTATCAGGATTGTGTCACAGTCAAGTCAGTGTATGAATCAGAATAATAAGTGTCAACTGAGATCATTAATAATAATAAATCACAAATGTAAAATATAGTTTGGTATGAATAATAATATTGCTGGGTTGACTTTTACTTACACAATTTTTTGTATTTTCAGCAGTACTATGGTAGACCTGTGTTTTGTTTGCTACCCAGGGGGGTGCCAGCTTGTTAAGCAAATATATTTCATTTTGATTTATTGTGATACTTTGTATGTTTTATTTATTTTATTTACTTCTCCTTTTCAAATTGTGTAGGTGTGTGTGTGTGTGTGTGTGGGGGGGGGGGGGGGTATAAATATTGTGACACTACTATATTGATATCTGATCTGTTTATATATATTTTATTTTATTATTTTTGGAGAGGGGGGGGGGGTGATATTATTATTTTCATTATTTTATTTGATTTTTTTAATAATCACTAAGGAAACTTTATTTAAATATTTTGTATTATATCATTATTGATTTCAATTTTGTATAGTTGAATAAAGCATAATTATTTAATTTTCTGTATTTCAAACATCAGAAAATAAACCATTCAAGCTGTGAGTAATATGTTTTTGTATGGTTATGTTAATGCTTAAAGGGACAATAACACTCTTGCTGGCTTGGCATTCTAAGTACTAGATGTTTAAGTGTCCTACCTGTTGTGTAAATTATCCATTACGACCTATTTTACTTGTTCAGAGGGTTTGAAAATATTTTGAATCAAAGTCACATTTGAAAAGGTTTACGTTAAACTTTTCAAATCAATTAGTTGAATTTTTCCAATTTATTAAATTAGGTGTGTTAAGATGAAATTTATATCATCAATTAATTGGAATATTGCAAAATAATACAATTTGTTAACCAGAATGAAGATTGGGACATATTATTCAGTTACAACAAGGGTGTTATTGGGGCTTTAAATAGGTTGAAAATTTAGGCCATATAACCAATTTTGTGAAAAAGGGGTCTGTCAGTTGGTGTATGTATGGCTTTCAGGAAATAACAAGGTTCTGGATAAAAATTAATATTTGAAAATAGCTGTCGTTCGCTGTTTAAAGATATGTTTTTACTGTTCCATGTAAATAAATAATTTATTAGAAATACAACCTACAGTTTTTGTTTCAAGTAAATGAGGTAATCTTAATAATATTAGACTATTGCATTTTTTGATTTAAATAATTTAATTTTATTATCATTTGTGAAAGAATGAGAGTTGGTATTTCAAGCTAAAAAAGTGCCTATAAATTATATTTTATTATTCATCCATTTATGTAACATTAACATTGATCTCTTTATTATTTAATAATACATTTATTAATTTATCATAAAAGTATTGTTAAGGAAAGATGTGTTTTTAAATGGCATTATGTAAGAGCTAAAAATGCCTATTGCAGGTATGTCTTGGGCCTATAATGTTATATAAATTATCAATTAGACTTTTATTAACATGAAAAGACCAAAATCGACTCCTGATGCCATCTGATTGCTCAGATTTTAAACGGTTTGGGCATTTAATGATTTAATTTACAAATGGAGAAGCAAGACTAAATATGGTGGTTACAATCACTGCACACATCTTGTCAAGCTTACAATCATTGATAACTTTGCTCAAAGTAATTTGGATGAAATTTTCAATATTAAATTTACATCAGTTTTGAAATGTTATAGTTAATAGAGAGAATGACCAGTTCTTTTTTTTAAATCTTACGTAATTCCCATTTATGTCTATTGTTATTGTATTACTTAAATTAGGACATATAGAAATACATTTTGGTTCTCAGATAATACCAATGACCTGGATGACCTGTTTTAATTTAAAAAGGGCATTTTAAAAATTTCACCCCGGTTACAAGAAGTAACTCTGTAAAAAAAAGTTGAATGAATCTATTGGCTAATTTGTCAAGTAGGCAAACAAAATAAATGTTAATGACATTAATGATATTATTCAACATCATGAGATAAATGTATTGCCTTGCAATTTTTTAAAAAAAACTCATCTGTTTCAAACAAGTTATAACTCAGAGCTAACGGCTTCAAGTAGATATGTTTTGTCAAGTGCTATAAGCACAATTTTTGCAAAGTTTTGGCGCTATAGAAATGGACATTTATTTATTTCTTTGGTTCTTCTGGAAAAATACATACTTGTATTTAAACACCAAAAGTATGTCGTACAGTTCAAAAGCTTCAAAATTTTAAATAAAAAATCTGTCACATGTATTAATTGGCTATTTCTTTTTTATATCAAAGAGCTGAAAATCAAATTGGTGTGGCTAAAATTGAAATATCAGATATCAAGGATGAAGCTGCCTTTATTTTCAACTATCATTCTAGAACAAAAATTCATTTTCATTGACAACTAAAGCAATTTTTTCATTTTTCTTACAAAATATAATTATGTCTACTGAAGCTAATTTTAAATATAATTTCTCAGCATAAGCCTGGATCAAGACTATGAAATAATTGCTTACATTGGGGTGGATTTATATAAGTAAGTAAACTTTTTGCCAGGTGTGCAAGCGGAAAAAAAGAATGTGTGGATGAGGGGACAAGCTGCATTTATAAAATTAACTAAATTAAAAGACCAAGACAAGACAAGGGGCTTAAAATAAATAAATGGCCATTTTTAAAGATTATTAATTAGGCCTAGATTGGAAAAGAATTTTGTAGGGATGCTTTTAACAACGAAAGTATACAAAGTTGAATTTATTTTAAAAAATGAGCATTTGAATATATAAGCAAGATTTTTAAAACTGTTATACGCAATTGATGATAAAATCCCGATGTACGCAGTACTAGTAGGGCCTACAGTAGGCCTACTGCTAGTAGCATAATACTACGTAGGCCTATATAGTATATATTAATAGTATATAGGTGGCACAACTCGCAATATTATAACCCTTTCCTTCTCCAAATTGAATTCTATAACATTTGTTGAAGTATTATAAAAATAAAAGTGTTTGAAGTATTACTTAGATAAAACATATTTCCTAATTTTAGAGTAAATTCACACCGGGAGGCCCACGGTACACGAAAAGGTCATTTTTTGCAGATTTGTTACCTTTTTTTCAACTTAACGTCACACAGTAGATCATTAATCCTTTGTAAGAATCTAAAAATATCCTGGAAGGAAATATCTTGTTCTTTTATGTCATATAATTAATATACACGCATTCATTTTATATTGATTGCATAAACAAGTTTGAAAAACATTAATTTCTCTTGTCACTGTGCATACGTACTGTCAAAAGCTAAACCGGGAGTAAACAATCCCCCTTGCGCAATAAAATATGTGCACGAACTTGAACGCAACATCACGTAATGGGCTTAAGGCGAGTCGGCAATCATACGGTATTATCTATGGTTTGGGTTAAGAGCTAGCACCTGTAGATTTCGTCTCGATGCGTAAACAGGGCTAGTTCTTACCCTAACCCTTACCCTAACCCACAATCACGTACTATGGCAAAACACGGACAATGGCAAACCACGGGAAAAAATACTTTTTAGAAGATAAAAAAATTTCTTCAGAGAATCAAAAAAAAAAAGAAAAGTTGTTCATGACAAGGAATACAGAGAGAAACAAGCGGAATTGAAGTTTGAATGGGGAGTTTATCGTCAGGACATTCGGGATTTTCAACTGATTCCTAAACGTGATAACGCCACGGTTCGAGCTTTGCGCAATATAGGTCTCTCTAATCAACAGAATTTCTTTTCTACAGCGCCTAACACTTACAATAATTGGAAACCCAGTGAGTGCAGAATTAAAGGACCTTTCCTTTCGGACGGTCGTGAAATATGCAGAAACTTCAATTACAACCTTTGTTCCAATAACAATACCAAATTCCAATACAATGTACTTTTTATCTAGTGGTCAATTCATACTACACTACATGAATAAAAAAATATATGCAATCTATATCGTTATTTTTTGTGGTAGGGGTTGGGGCAATATTGGATACCTCTAGTCAAAGAGCACAAGCAAGCATTTTTAAATTTCCCTTGGGTGCTTGCTTAATAGAAGTTCTACTGTATAAAATACATCTAGGTCTACGTGTGTTTTTGAATGTGTAAAAGCGAAATGTTTTGATCTCTTGAACTGTAATCTTTAAAATACATGAATAAATTGTAACATTTCTTATTATGTTTTATTGAATTGGTACAGAAAATGAAAACAGATTAACGACACTTGTAGGGATATTTCTTTCAAATATTGTGAAAGGGTTGGTAATAAAATTGAAATCATCATTGTGTTATTAAACATTGTGTTGTCAAGGGTTACGTCTGCTAAACAATTCAACAGAAACGAGTAATTTATTATAAGAGAAAATTTGTTTACAGATTAATTCATAAATATTTATGTATATGGCGAAATATTAATAGATATATTGATAAACAATAGAATATTGATTAGAGGTAATACTACTACACACTGCTATTATGAGTGGATATTGTTGTTTTAAATTTTGATTGGTCAGTAGTCGTCTACCAACCAATCATTAGCTGCCCTATAAAAGCTTTACATTTAAAACGAATTCCAGTATTGGACCAAATATGTTTACATAACGTTACGTCATGACCCACGATTTTAGTATGCCTAATTAACCTGTGCATAGCAGAATACTTTCACCGTTTTTAATACCTTAAATAACTGTCCAAAGTTTTAGGGAAGACCCAGATTAAACGAAGGACTGTCATGTTGCTGTACTTAAGTGATAGCTTTCATTGAACGGAAAGAATAGACACACCCCCGCATAAGTTCAAGAAACAGACGCTATTCCAGCAATGGCCAGAGAGGGATTTCTCGGGCCATTGCTTCAGGAATATGATGAAGACGGGCATACTCTTATATCGAATTCCAACTGCCAAGGGATCTTTTACGTGCCATGCCAAAGCGTACAAGGGTCCTCGGTTTTTTGTCCCCTCCGAAAGACTAAACAGCTGTCCTTGCCATGCTCCCCGTCCGGCACACCCATTCTCCTATATACTGGATAAAAACATCAAAGGGTGACGTCATAACTATGGCCAACATCACGAACGCACCCTTGAGTTCACGATTTGAATGCCAGCCATTACATTAGTGTGGCGTCATAACTATGGCCAACATCACGAACGCACCCTTGACTTCACGATTTGAATGCCAGCCATTACATTAGTGTGACGTCATCACTATGGCCAACATCACGAACGCACCCTTGACTTCACGATTTGAATGCCAGCCATTACATTAGTGTGACGTCATCACTATGGCCAACATCACGAACGCACCCTTGACTTCACGATTTGAATGCCAGCCATTACATTAGTGTGACGTCATCACTATGGCCAACATCACGAACGCACCCTTGACTTCACGATTTGAATGCCAGCCATTACATTAGTGTGACGTCATCACTATGGCCAACATCACGAACGCACCCTTGACTTCACGATTTGAATGCCAGCCATTACATTAACTGGGATGAAATAAACATGCGAGAAAGAAATAACAACCGATATTGTTGCTAATTGAAAATAAAGATGTCAATTTCTAGCCGTGTAAAAGAAAATTGAAACTAAATGGAACTTGACCAAGCGTATATAATGAAACCTGCAAACATAGGAGCAAGGCGGGAATAACGAAAAGGGTGGGGAGAGGTAGGGTAAAACGTCAATGAAACTTATAATTCTGTGGCTAAAAGGAGAGTTTCACCAGTCGGCAGCAGTGGCGGATCTAGGAATTTTGAAAAGGGGGGTGGGGTGTCGCAAAATAAGGGGGGGGGGGATTCTCCCAAGACAAATATCCTTCATTTCCGTGCATCTGTAGCATCCCAAGAGCTATTTTGCTGATATCTTCGTGTAAGTAAACGCTCGGAACGGACATATTTGGGTCTGAATAAAGGCACTTTCAGCAGTAAAAAAGGGCACTCCACCTCTGAACAGGAGAATTTATTAGCCCTGTTTACCCAGAGTATATTTTGACGTAGATATTTATTCTTGGGTGGTGATCGGGCGTTTGAGGGGACTTTTTCGAGATACGAGTGGTACACTGTCGGAGATCCTACATAAGTAAATTAGTAAATAATAGCACTGTAAATAAAGTAAAAGAAATATGATAGGTGGTTTCAAAATATTTTTTTTTTTCGAAACAAAATCCGTCCTTCCAAATTTGTCTTGTTATATTAGTAAAAAAATAATTTCTAGCACTGTGGATCTCTATATTAGTAAATTTCAATTACCAAATACCCGGTTGAAATAAAGTACTACTAAAGTTACATGAACTCAGATTTTTGTCTTCTTCTAAACAATATAAATCAGTTTCTTTCCCTCTAACATAAGCTGCATGTCGTCCGATCCCACTCCAGCTGGTTATCAGAATATCACACGTACTTAAAATATACTGATCCAATATCACCTTCTTGAACGCATCACACGTTTTGTCCGTTTCCGGTCCTAGATCAACGTGTCCAAGAGGACCATTGCTTTCTATCAACATTCCAGAGAAAAGTCGTTTAGCATCTGATCGGACTCCCTCGTCATCAGTAGTCAGGAATAATTTGTATTTCGCAGGGTCTTTGTACTTCCGGAACAGATCCCATACCATAAGACTTTGTTCCGCAGACATTCTCGGGTTATCCTTCAAAAAATCCGAATTACCGCGATTGCGACCGACTCGTATTTGTGCACAAACTAATTTTTTACCACTCACTTTTGTTTCCACGAACTGCTGGTAGCGTTTTTGTAATTCCGGAGAGAGCACCATTGTATCTCGCCAGATTGTAGCAAAGATTTCTGCCATACACAAGTCTTTCAACCAGGCGAGATTATGGCTGTATAATTTATTCTGTTGGATATAATGACTAAATTCACTATTAATCATCAAGTGTGTTACGTCCTTTGAAAAATATCTTGTGAAATTAGCTGTTGTGAACTTTTCCCTCAATATTCTTCCGTATTCGTTTCTGAACACTTGATATGTACTGGATCTGTTTAGCACCTCATCCTTGTTGAACCTCCAGTTAAAAGATTTAGGTCGAAGGGCTGCGGTAAAGTCACAGGGTTTTTCTAATTGAATTCGGAATTTACTGTTTGTGGCGTTGGCCATCAAATATACGGCCACGATACCCTTCTGTCGATCTCCCCACCCCCCACACGAGACCCCCTTTCTGCAGGAATAGACAAAGTACTTGTCGTTGCGAGGTTTCTCCGCGGATGATATATCAGACACCGGCCCCCTATCAAATACGTCTCCATAATAGACCATATAAAGCAGGATAAGTGAGAGGACTGAAAGCATTCCGAGCTTAAACTGAAAAACAGAAGTACAATATTCATAATATAATTAGTTCATGACAACCCAAAAGATACAATCAGAAGTAAAACTAGTTATAGCAACCTGCCTCTCCCTCTCTCCCTCTGATGAGGCAGAAAATGTTAATTCAAACCCTGCTCGTCCATTCTAGAACAACAAATCAACAAAAATGGGCATGAAAAGGGAGAGAAAAGAGACAGACAGAGAATTGCTATAAATAGACGAACTACAATTTGAGGTAATGATCTTTAAATGGCATTTAGTAACTGATAGAGTAACAACAAAACACATACTTATGGAAAACATTAGCTTGATAACGTTCAGAGACTATTCTACGAAACGTCCCTAAAATACACTAGTAACTGTTTTCCATAAGTATGTGTTTTGTTGTTACAATTTGAGGGTACCGAAATGGTGAAATTTAATAGTGGTCTGCTTCCCGATATGGTGTAGACAACGGGATGGTGACGTCAGTGGGAGAGGGAATTACCCAGAATCAGCCCAGTATAGCTTCTGCCGAATAGGACATGAAATAAAACGTCTTTCCGTTCTGCATCGACTGGGCTAATGAAAACGGGCATACGCCAAATTGAATGTCAACTGTTCAGGATTCTTTGACATGCACGCCAACATGTACACGTGACACTTGTCGTTCCATCCGAACGACTAGACCATGTGTTGTCACGGTTACCATGACTTCCGTTCAATTAAGGGTTGTGATGACCTAGTGGTCTAGAGTGACGCGCTTCGACCTCTAGCTGGCCCGTCATCTCTGGCTTGCGGATGTGGTTTCGTGCCCTGGTGTGAGCGTATGTGGCGCCTTCTCAACCACGTGGGTTTCCTCCGGGTACTCCGGTTTCCTCCCACTGCTAAAGACGCCTACGCGCAAGCGAATTATTGAAATAAAATTAAACCATATGTTAGTCCCGAAATGACCCAGTTTGTGTCGAGTTGACGTTCAACCCCTGTCGAGTGGACGTTAAAGCCCATCTCTCTCTCTCTCTCTCTCGCTCGCTCTCCGTTCAATTAAAAACATAAGTGGTCTTATTCCAATCTTGTATCTATAGTTGCGCACCTTTGTAAATGTGACAAATTTCACTCACTTTCAAATTACGGCACATTTTCTGTAGCTTACAAAGCTGCAATTAAAATGTAAGTCAATTATTTAATCAGCCAGTTGACACAATGGTATAAAAATAACTGACAGGTTTATTTATAAATACGTGTTTATATAGATTTGGGAACTGAACAACTGAAAAATTAATCTCCGTCTCAGAGATAACTTTAGCCTTCGTATATCAGCTAAATCTACTAAACAAAAATCTGTCTATTCCAGATATTTTAGTTCTGAAATGTTATCTAAATTATTAATTAAACTTTAATTAACATATCTAGACAATAATCAACCCTCGATGTCATCGGTAGCCTACGATCTTTAGTCGATTATATGCCCATTTACTGCGTAACTTTCCTTCGCGATTTTATGATTAAATGGATAATCATACCATTTTGTTTATCGTAACTTTAGTAATGATGACCGATTTTCCGGCGTAGTTGCCCCTTGTCAGTGACACAGGACGGAGGGCTAAACAGGGACAGTTGTCTAGTCGTTCAGATGGGACGAATAACCGAGGTCCCATGTACACTTTGAGTACACGTAAAAGATCCCTTGACAGTTGGAATTCAATATAAGAGTAGATTGAAGCGCCGCTGTCCGGACAAAATGTCCCTCATAGCACACGCTATGGCCGTCTTCATTAGCCCAGGTTAGGTGCAGAACAGTAGGATGTTAAACCCCATTTCATTTCATTTCATTTCATTTCAATCGCTTGATTCTCGGTTCAGAGTAGATCAAAATTTTCAGCAAATTGCCTTTACATTATCTATTTCAAAACTATTATAGTGATAACTGCCAACTCGTTGTGTAATCTCCCATAATGTATCTTTAAGTAATACAATCTATGACAATAGGTATAGGTGATAATAATTACTGTCTAATAAAATCTACTCAATCACATTTTTGTTTCTTTAGAATGAGAATTTTCGCGCGCATCTTTTCATCTGGTTGTCGCATTTCTAAGCCAAAAAAGAGGTTTCATAGAAATTGTTTCAAAATGTCGTATATGGTTTGTTCCAAAAACAAAACAAAAAAAATCTTAAGAGTGAAAATGTCAACTATATGTCTAACCGAATTAGTATAATCAAACGAAATATAAACAGCATCGTTTTATGGTTTAATGCGTTGATGTATTATAGAAACTATTGCCGAGGCTCTTATGTGTGAATTCTATGAAATTGAAGCAGATAAAGGCGAACATTTTCCGGAGATACGTCTTTGCTGTATAAAATTGCAAATAACGAGCTTTCACTCATTATTACTGTACTAGATGTTGAGCTTCATATGTGCAGATAGTTACATACTGTTTAAATGGCTACACATACATTTTGTAAATAGATATTCGAGAAAAGTCTCAGAAATACTACATTTTACATACGATATTTTGAGGTGACGATTTTATAAGACATTTTAATAAGCAGCCCCCCCCCCCAAAAAAAAAAAATTATTTGACAATCTTTCAGTTATAAAATAATACATTTGATTATGATCACACAGTGGTGGTCTTAAGGCATTGATTAGTCGGTCGGTTTGCAGTGATCCAAACTTATATATCAAGTACGTAGAGGGCAGGGCGCCCCAAAACTCTGCTGCACCCCCACAATAAAAATCCTACATACGGCCCTGGCTTGAGAAGAGACACTAAGATAGTTGACAGACGTTTTAAGTCTATGTCGGGAATTTGTGATATCAGTAACAATATTATTTATATAATTGAAATTTCATTGTAGATCGTTTATCATAGTAGCAACGGGTCTGGACAAACGCGATTAAGTCTCGAACAACCGGTGATCTAGATATTTGATTCTAGATTTGGCATGTGCATAAATGTCTCATTATGATTTATATATTTGAATGTAAAATACAGACCTGCACTAAGTCTTGTAGAACGTAACTGACATTAATCTGTACATGAATGGCATCACAATAATAAGATACAAAACTTACGATACTCTGTTATATTCCGGTACTTCTGGGTTAAATGGGGTTTAACGTCCTACTTTTAAGCGCAGACTCTGCTGGTATGCCTTGATGTAATGGGGTTTATGTCCTACTTTTCTGCGCCGACTCAACTCATGAGGTATACATACGCTTTGATGTAAAGTTTAATGGCCTACTTTTCTGCAACGACTCATGAAATATTCATACGCTTTGATATACATTTTAACGGCTTACTATTCTGCATCGACTCTACTCGTGAAATATTCCTATGCCTTAATGCAATGGATATATTTTTCTTTTGTAAATGTTTCCCTATAATAGCATTTTAATCGATAAAAAAATGTGAATGTGTATCTTGAATAATAATCTTTCTTAAAAACTGAAATCAGTATACAGTAGGATTGCCATGGGCAACGATCAGTAATATGAATATGTTTTTAGTCAAATCTCCCAGAGTGTAAATTATACAGCAGGGTGGCCATGGACAACAATCGAAGATGTTATTTGATATGGTCTGTCGTCATCAGTAAAATTATTTTAAAGGAACGACCGTCACTGTTTTAGTGCATATATATCAAAAAATCACCCAGTTTGAGTACGGTAAGCCATCTCATAGGTAGAAACCACTACACGCGAGCGAATTATTGAAATAAAATCGAACCATATGTTAGTCCCGCAATTACCTAGTTTGTGTCGAGTGGACGTTATCCCCCCCTCTCTCTCTCTCTCTCTCTCTCTCTCTCTTTTTTAATTCTTTTTTTTTCATAAACTATTATTTTTAATTTGGATTTATAAATTAAATTATTTAATTCTTTTTTTATTTATTATAATTACATTTTTTGTATTTAAATTCTTTTTTAAAACGATTTTCCTTTCTGAAAACGATTTTTTTTCTGAAAACGATTTTTTTTCTGAAAACAATTTTTTTTCTTAAAACAATTTTTTTTTAATTTCTAAAAATAATAATAATAAAAAAATTCATGAACAACCTGAAGAATTTTTTTTATCTTCTTAAAAGTATTTTCATATGACGTCATGTATAGATTTTGTGTGTGTGTGTGTGTGTGTTTGGGCATAGATAATACCGTATAATTGCCGACTCATGAATTCTCGACGTTATGCTGCGAAAAGCGTGAAACGGCGAGAAAGGGGATTGATCACTTCCGGTTATCTGTTCACGTTGTTTGTTTACTATAGTATAGGCCCTGTAGCGATATTTTCATTTAGCGCTTTTTTGTAGTTTTAAATATGGCATCATATGGTTAAATGGAAACGAGAAATAGAAGCAAGGTATGAATAGAAATTAATATCTTATAATTTTGTTATCTGATATTGATCTTATATTGTATAGTATTACACGTTATGAGAATCTCGACACGTGTGTACTCAGTGAAGTCTAAGTTTGACAGCTCTGACCTACTTTTAAAAATAATAATATTAACTGTGTGTCGAACGTGCAGAATTCTTCATTCTGGAAAGAAGATAATCGTTAAAGTAAAATTAATGTCGATATAGTGTATAATTTTTAATTTATCAGGATTGTGTCACAGTCAAGTCAGTGTATGAATCAGAATAATAAGTGTCAACTGAGATCATTAATAATAATAAATCACAAATGTAAAATATAGTTTGGTATGAATAATAATATTGCTGGGTTGACTTTCACTTACACAATTTTTTGTATTTTCAGCAGTACTATGGTAGACCTGTGTTTTGTTTGCTACCCAGGGGGGTGCCAGCTTGTTAAGCAAATATATTTCATTTTGATTTATTGTGATACTTTGTATGTTTTATTTATTTTATTTACTTCTCCTTTTCAAATTGTGTAGGTGTGTGTGTGTGTGTGGGGGGGGTATAAATATTGTGACACTACTATATTGATATCTAATCTGTTTATATATATTTTATTTTATTATTTTTGGAGAGGGGGGGGGGGTGATATTATTATTTTCATTATTTTATTTGATTTTTTTAATAATCACTAAGGAAACTTTATTTAAATTTTTTGTATTATATCATTATTGATTTCAATTTTGTATAGTTGAATAAAGCATAATTATTTAATTTTCTGTATTTCAAACATCAGAAAATAAACCATTCAAGCTTTGAGTAATATGTTTTTGTATGGTTATGTTAATGCTTAAAGGGACAATAACACTCTTGCTGGCTTGGCATTCTAAGTACTAGATGTTTAAGTGTCCTACCTGTTGTGTAAATTATCCATTACGACCCATTTTACTTGTTCAGAGGGTTTGAAAATATTTTGAATCAAAGTCACATTTGAAAAGGTTTACGTTAAACTTTTCAAATCAATTAGTTGAATTTTTCCAATTTATTAAATTAGGTGTGTTAAGATGAAATTTATATCATCAATTAATTGGAATATTGCAAAATAATACAATTTGTTAACCAGAATGAAGATTGGGACATATTATTCAGTTACAACAAGGGTGTTATTGGGGCTTTAAATAGGTTGAAAATTTAGGCCATATAAATAATTTTGTGAAAAAGGGGTCTGTCAGTTGGTGTATGTATGGCTTTCAGGAAATAACAAGGTTCTGGATAAAAATTAATATTTGAAAATAGCTGTCGTTCGCTGTTTAAAGATATGTTTTTACTGTTCCATGTAAATAAATAATTTATTAGAAATACAACCTACAGTTTTTGTTTCAAGTAAATGAGGTAATCTTAATAATATTAGACTATTGCATTTTTTGATTTAAATAATTTAATTTTATTATCATTTGTGAAAGAATGAGAGTTGGTATTTCAAGCTAAAAAAGTGCCTATAAATTATATTTTATTATTCATCCATTTATGTAACATTAACATTGATCTCTTTATTATTTAATAATACATTTATTAATTTATCATAAAAGTATTGTTAAGGAAAGATGTGTTTTTAAATGGCATTATGTAAGAGCTAAAAATGCCTATTGCAGGTATGTCTTGGGCCTATAATGTTATATAAATTATCAATTAGACTTTTATTAACATGAAAAGACCAAAATCGATTCCTGATGCCATCTGATTGCTCAGATTTTAAACGGTTTGGGCATTTAATGATTTAATTTACAAATGGAGAAGCAAGACTAAATATGGTGGTTACAATCACTGCACACATCTTGTCAAGCTTACAATCATTGATAACTTTGCTCAAAGTAATTTGGATGAAATTTTCAATATTAAATTTACATCAGTTTTGAAATGTTATAGTTAATAGAGAGAATGACCAGTTCTTTTTTTTAAATCTTACGTAATTCCCATTTATGTCTATTGTTATTGTATTACTTAAATTAGGACATATAGAAATACATTTTGGTTCTCAGATAATACCAATGACCTGGATGACCTGTTTTAATTTAAAAAGGGCATTTTAAAAATTTCACCCCGGTTACAAGAAGTAACTCTGTAAAAAAAAGTTGAATGAATCTATTGGCTAATTTGTCAAGTAGGCAAACAAAATAAATGTTAATGACATTGATGATATTATTCAACATCATGAGATAAATGTATTGCCTTGCAATTTTTTAAAAAAAACTCATCTGTTTCAAACAAGTTATAACTCAGAGCTAACGGCTTCAAGTAGATATGTTTTGTCAAGTGCTATAAGCACAATTTTTGCAAAGTTTTGGCGCTATAGAAATGGACATTTATTTATTTCTTTGGTTCTTCTGGAAAAATACATACTTGTATTTAAACACCAAAAGTATGTCGTACAGTTCAAAAGCTTCAAAATTTTAAATAAAAAATCTGTCACATGTATTAATTGGCTATTTCTTTTTATATCAAAGAGCTGAAAATCAAATTGGTACCTAAAATTGAAATACCAGATATCAAGGATGAAGCTGCCTTTATTTTCAACTATCATTTTAGAACAAAAATTCATTTTCATTGACAACTAAAGCAATTTTTTCATTTTTCTTACAAAATATAATTATGTCTACTGAAGCTAATTTTAAATATAATTTCTCAGCATAAGCCTGGATCAAGACTATGAAATAATTGCTTACATTGGGGTGGATTTATATAAGTAAGTAAACTTTTTGCCAGGTGTGCAAGCGGAAAAAAAGAATGTGTGGATGAGGGGACAAGCTGCATTTATAAAATTAACTAAATTAAAAGACCAAGACAAGACAAGGGGCTTAAAATAAATAAATGGCCATTTTTAAAGATTATTAATTAGGCCTAGATTGGAAAAGAATTTTGTAGGGATGCTTTTAACAACGAAAGTATACAAAGTTGAATTTATTTTAAAAAATGAGCATTTGAATATATAAGCAAGATTTTTAAAACTGTTATACGCAATTGATGATAAAATCCCGATGTACGCAGTACTAGTAGGGCCTACAGTAGGCCTACTGCTAGTAGCATAATACTACGTAGGCCTATATAGTATATATTAATAGTATATAGGTGGCACAACTCGCAATATTATAACCCTTTCCTTCTCCAAATTGAATTCTATAACATTTGTTGAAGTATTATAAAAATAAAAGTGTTTGAAGTATTACTTAGATAAAACATATTTCCTAATTTTAGAGTAAATTCACACCGGGAGGCCCACGGTACACGAAAAGGTCATTTTTTGCAGATTTGTTACCTTTTTTTCAACTTAACGTCACACAGTAGATCATTAATCCTTTGTAAGAATCTAAAAATATCCTGGAAGGAAATATCTTGTTCTTTTATGTCATATAATTAATATACACGCATTCATTTTATATTGATTGCATAAACAAGTTTGAAAAACATTAATTTCTCTTGTCACTGTGCATACGTACTGTCAAAAGCTAAACCGGAAGTAAACAATCCCCCTTGCGCAATAAAATATGTGCACGAACTTGAACGCAACATCACGTAATGGGCTTAAGGCGAGTCGGCAATCATACGGTATTATCTATGGTTTGGGTTAAGAGCTAGCACCTGTAGATTTCGTCTCGATGCGTAAACAGGGCTAGTTCTTACCCTAACCCTTACCCTAACCCACAATCACGTACTATGGCAAAACACGGACAATGGCAAACCACGGGAAAAAATACTTTTTAGAAGATAAAAAAATTTCTTCAGAGAATCAAAAAAAAAAAGAAAAGTTGTTCATGACAAGGAATACAGAGAGAAACAAGCGGAATTGAAGTTTGAATGGGGAGTTTATCGTCAGGACATTCGGGATTTTCAACTGATTCCTAAACGTGATAACGCCACGGTTCGAGCTTTGCGCAATATAGGTCTCTCTAATCAACAGAATTTCTTTTCTACAGCGCCTAACACTTAGAAAGTTTTCAATAATTGGAAACCCAGTGAGTGCAGAATTAAAGGACCTTTCCTTTCGGACGGTCGTGAAATATGCAGAAACTTCAATTACAACCTTTGTTCCAATAACAATACCAAATTCCAATACAATGTACTTTTTATCTAGTGGTCAATTCATACTACACTACATGAATAAAAAAATATATGCAATCTATATCGTTATTTTTTGTGGTAGGGGTTGGGGCAATATTGGATACCTCTAGTCAAAGAGCACAAGCAAGCATTTTTAAATTTCCCTTGGGTGCTTGCTTAATAGAAGTTCTACTGTATAAAATACATCTAGGTCTACGTGTGTTTTTGAATGTGTAAAAGCGAAATGTTTTGATCTCTTGAACTGTAATCTTTAAAATACATGAATAAATTGTAACATTTCTTATTATGTTTTATTGAATTGGTACAGAAAATGAAAACAGATTAACGACACTTGTAGGGATATTTCTTTCAAATATTGTGAAAGGGTTGGTAATAAAATTGAAATCATCATTGTGTTATTAAACATTGTGTTGTCAAGGGTTACGTCTGCTAAACAATTCAACAGAAACGAGTAATTTATTATAAGAGAAAATTTGTTTACAGATTAATTCATAAATATTTATGTATATGGCGAAATATTAATAGATATATTGATAAACAATAGAATATTGATTAGAGGTAATACTACTACACACTGCTATTATGAGTGGATATTGTTGTTTTAAATTTTGATTGGTCAGTAGTCGTCTACCAACCAATCATTAGCTGCCCTATAAAAGCTTTACATTTAAAACGAATTCCAGTATTGGACCAAATATGTTTACATAACGTTACGTCATGACCCACGATTTTAGTATGCCTAATTAACCTGTGCATAGCAGAATACTTTCACCGTTTTTAATACCTTAAATAACTGTCCAAAGTTTTAGGGAAGACCCAGATTAAACGAAGGACTGTCATGTTGCTGTACTTTCATTGAACGGAAAGAATAGACACACCCCCGCATAAGTTCAAGAAACAGACGCTATTCCAGCAATGGCCAGAGAGGGATTTCTCGGGCCATTGCTTCAGGAATATGATGAAGACGGGCATACTCTTATATCGAATTCCAACTGCCAAGGGATCTTTTACGTGCCATGCCAAAGCGTACAAGGGTCCTCGGTTTTTTGTCCCCTCCGAAAGACTAAATAGCTGTCCTTGCCATGCTCCCCGTCCGGCACACCCATTCTCCTATATACTGGATAAAAACATCAAAGGGTGACGTCATAACTATGGCCAACATCACGAACGCACCCTTGAGTTCACGATTTGAATGCCAGCCATTACATTAGTGTGGCGTCATAACTATGGCCAACATCACGAACGCACCCTTGACTTCACGATTTGAATGCCAGCCATTACATTAGTGTGACGTCATCACTATGGCCAACATCACGAACGCACCCTTGACTTCACGATTTGAATGCCAGCCATTACATTAGTGTGACGTCATCACTATGGCCAACATCACGAACGCACCCTTGACTTCACGATTTGAATGCCAGCCATTACATTAGTGTGACGTCATCACTATGGCCAACATCACGAACGCACCCTTGACTTCACGATTTGAATGCCAGCCATTACATTAACTGGGATGAAATAAACATGCGAGAAAGAAATAACAACCGATATTGTTGCTAATTGAAAATAAAGATGTCAATTTCTAGCCGTGTAAAAGAAAATTGAAACTAAATGGAACTTGACCAAGCGTATATAATGAAACCTGCAAACATAGGAGCAAGGCGGGAATAACGAAAAGGGTGGGGAGAGGTAGGGTAAAACGTCAATGAAACTTATAATTCTGTGGCTAAAAGGAGAGTTTCACCAGTCGGCAGCAGTGGCGGATCTAGGAATTTTGAAAAGGGGGGTGGGGTGTCGCAAAATAAGGGGGGGGGGATTCTCCCAAGACAAATATCCTTCATTTCCGTGCATCTGTAGCATCCCAAGAGCTATTTTGCTGATATCTTCGTGTAAGTAAACGTTCGGAACGGACATATTTGGGTCTGAGTAAAAGTACTTTCAGCAGTAAAAAAGGGCACTCCACCTCTGAACAGGAGAATTTATTAGCCCTGTTTACCCAGAGTATATTTTGACGTAGATATTTATTCTTGGGTGGTGATCGGGCGTTTGAGGGGACTTTTTCGAGATACGAGTGGTACACTGTCGGAGATCCTACATAAGTAAATTAGTAAATAATAGCACTGTAAATAAAGTAAAAGAAATATGATAGGTGGTTTCAAAATATTTTTTTTTTTCGAAACAAAATCCGTCCTTCCAAATTTGTCTTGTTATATTAGTAAAAAAATAATTTCTAGCACTGTGGATCTCTATATTAGTAAATTTCAATTACCAAATACCCGGTTGAAATAAAGTACTACTAAAGTTACATGAACTCAGATTTTTGTCTTCTTCTAAACAATATAAATCAGTTTCTTTCCCTCTAACATAAGCTGCATGTCGTCCGATCCCACTCCAGCTGGTTATCAGAATATCACACGTACTTAAAATATACTGATCCAATATCACCTTCTTGAACGCATCACACGTTTTGTCCGTTTCCGGTCCTAGATCAACGTGTCCAAGAGGACCATCGCTTTCTATCAACATTCCAGAGAAAAGTCGTTTAGCATCTGATCGGACTCCCTCGTCATCAGTAGTCAGGAATAGTTTGTATTTCGCAGGGTCCTTGTACTTCCGGAACAGATCCCATACCATAAGACTTTGTTTCGCAGACATTCTCGGATTATCCTTCAAAAAATCCGAATTACCGCGATTTTGACCGACTCGTATTTGTGCACAAACTAATTTTTTACCACTCACTTTTGTTTCCACGAACTGCTGGTACCGTTTTTGTAATTCCGGAGAGAGCACCATGATATCTCGCCAGATTGTAGCAAAGATTTCTGCCATACTCAAGTCTTTCAACCAGGCGAGATTCTGGCTGTATAATTTATTCTGTCGGATATAATGACTAAATTCACTATTAATCATCAAGTGTGTAACGTCCTTTGAAAAATATCTTGTGAAATTAGCTGTTGTGAACTTTTTCCTTAATGTTCTTCCGTATTCGTTTCTGAACACTTGATATGTACTGGATCTGTTTAGCACCTCATCCTTGTTGAACCTCCAGTTAAAAGATTTAGGTCGAAGGGCTGCGGTAAAGTCACAGGGTTTTTCTAATTGAATTCGGAATTTACTGTTTGTGGCGTTGGCCATCAAATATACGGCCACGATACCCTTCTGTCGATCTCCCCACCCCCCACACGAGACCCCCTTTCTGCAGGAATAGACAAAGTACTTGTCGTTGCGAGGTTTCTCCGCGGATGATATCTCAGACACAGGCCCCCTATCAAATACGTCTCCATAATAGACCATATAAAGCAGGATAAGTGAGAGGACTGAAAGCATTCCGAGCTTAAACTGAAAAACAGAAGTACAACATTCATAATTAATTCAAGACAACCCAAAAGATACAATCAGAAGTAAAACTAGTTATAGCAACCTGCCTCTCCCTCTCACTCTCTCCCTCTCTCTCTCTGATGAGGCAGAAAATGTTAATTCAAACCCTGCTCGTCCATTCTAGAACAACAAATCAACAAAAATGGGCATGAAAAGGGAGAGAAAAGAGACAGACAGAGAATTGCTATAAATAGACGAACTACAATTTGAGGTAATGATCTTTAAATTGCATTTAGTAACTGATAGAGTAACAACAAAACACATACTTATGGAAAACATTAGCTTGATAACGTTGAGAGACTATTCTACGAAACGTCCCTAAAATACACTAGTAACTATTTTCCATAAGTATGTGTTTTGTTGTTACAATTTGAGGGTACCGAAATGGTGAAATTTAATAGTGGTCTGCTTCCCGATATGGTGTAGACAACGGGATGGTGAATTCAGTGGGAGAGGGGATTACCCAGAATCAGCCCAGTATAGCTTCTGCCGAATAGGACATGAAATAAAACGTCTTTCCGTTCTGCATCGACTGGGCTAATAAAAACGGGCATACGCCAAATTGAATGTCAACTGTTCAGGATTCTTTGACGTGCACGCCAACATGTACACGTGACACTTGTCGTTCCATCCGAACGACTAGACCATGTCTTGTCACGGTTACCATGACTTCCGTTCAATTAAGGGTTGTGATGACCTAGTGGTCTAGAGAGCCGTGCTTCGACCTCTAGCTGGCCGGTCATCTCTGGCTTGCGGCTGTGGTTTCGAGCCCTGGTGTGAGCGTATGTGGCGCCTTCTCAACCACGTGGGTTTCCTCCGGGTACTCCGGTTTCCTCCCACTGCTAAAGACGCCTACGCGCAAGCGAATTATTGAAATAAAATTAAACCATATGTTAGTCCCGAAATGACCCAGTTTGTGTCGAGTTGACGTTCAACCCCTGTCGAGTGGACGGTAAAGCCCATCTCTCTCTCTCTCTCTCTCTCGCTCTCCGTTCAATTAAAAACATAAGTGGTCTTATTCCCATCTTGTATCTAGAGTTGCGCACCATTGTAAATGTGACAAATTTCACTCACCTTCAAATTACGGCACATTTTCTGTAGCTTACAAAGCTGCAATTAAAATGTAAGTCAATTATTTAATCAGCCAGTTGACACAATGGTATAAAAATAACTGACCTGTTTATTTATAAATACGTGTTTATATAGATTTGGGAACTGAACAACTGAAAAATTAATCTCCGTCTCAGAGATAACTTTAGCCTTCGTTTATCAGCTAAATCTATTAAACAAAAATCTGTCTATTGCAGATATTCCTTTAGTTCTGAAATGTTATCTAAATTATTAATTAAACTTAATTGACTGTAATTGTAATATGTACTATGCTTGTATGTATACCTATGCTACATAAAAGGTAAAAACGAACTGTTGCATTGTTATAAATGAAGAAGACAAGGGTCTTATGAAAACATTAAGAAGAAATACACAAAGTGAAGCAGAAGCAAAGACGATCCGAGATAAATCCTAGACGATCACAAGGCTACGAAAATATGTAGTAAGAAAAGATGCATTGGTCATACGTAGGATGTGGTACATTTTGGTACATGTCCGCTCTCCACGTCAGACAAAAGACCCATGGTATTACATATTTGATTTGGTGCCGCAACACACTTTCTAACTTTTGGGTAGGCAGCAACAGGAAAAAATCTGGTGGAGAATAATATTGGTAGCAGAATAAAAAGAAATCTGGAAGACATTTAGAATAAGAATACATATACGATTTGGTGCCGTAACAGCTTCGACCTTTAGGGTTAATACCAACTTTAGGGTTAATACCAACTTTAGAAGAAGAATACGTATTTGATTTGGCGCCGTGCTGAAGTTTCGACCTTTGGGTTACGAAGTTACTATAGACGAAGAATCCATATTGGAACACGCTAAGAAGAAAAATACAGCAATAGAGAAGAATTTTTGGTTGAAATACGAGAAATCGGATGATATTCGCAAAAATCCTGGTAAATACATTTTGTTTGTTAAATTAGATATGTTACATTTGTTAAAAGGCCAAATAATATTAATTTAAGTTTAAAAATCTAATTAGAAACTAAATTGTTAAAATTTAACTGTAGGAAATACATTATATCCATTCATAAGTTTTGATTGATAGGTTAAGTAAACAATATAATATCATGAGTTAGGTATGTATATTATCGGGTTAACATGACCTGTAGTAAATTCGAGTAATTAAAGTTAAAGAGAGTCTCTACGGAGTGGGTTTTAAAACAAACAAAATTTTCTTTGATAACTACGAATTAATAAAAATAAAGAAACGGAGTAGGGAATATAATCAAGGAATAATAAATAATGATAAAGAAACGGAATAGGAATAAAATAGGAACTAATGTTGTCTCCGGATTGCAGTGGTAAGACGGCAGAGCTAAGCATGACGTTTGTGAGTGTTTAACTCTAGTTTTCAAGATGACCATGCTCTCTACTGTATATGTGTTATTTGATGTTCCGTATAATGTAATTTTTGAGATCCTTGTCCAAAGTCCCAAGAATTAGGGTTTTAGTCGAGTTGGACTAAATGGGGTAATTCAACTTTTGAATACAAAGCTGAGTCGCTATAATTTGTGTTTTGTGTTGTCCGTGTATGTGGTGAGATAAGTAGAGTAATGTAATTTTGAAGCTCTAGTCCAAGGTTTCAAAGATTACGATAATTTAACTTTTGAATAAAAAGTTGGGTTATGTTAAAATCCCATGTGGTTAAAAATCTAGGGATGTAGGTATAGTTTTCGTGGGGAAAAAACTAAAATAAACGGCTCGTTCAATTGTGAGATTATCGCAAAGTCAATAATACGAGTTTTATATGCTGTTTTTATGAATTTAATTTTTGCTTAGGAACGTGATATATAGGCTACGTTTAATATATTTTTGCTGTTATTGGCTGTCGACATAATACGAGATGATTAGAATGTGTAATTTGACATAGGTCGAATTACTACAAACACTAGGTTCTAACACCTGTGTTAATGTATGTGTAGATAAAAGCTAGGTATATTTTGATTGTTGTGTTTATAAAATATAGACTGTGTTCCCGGTGAATGAAACTGCCGTCATTTTTGGGATATAGTTCTTTGTAATAATGTTATGTCACACTAGTGTTGGAATAGGCTATGGGTCCGGGCTTGTTTTAGACATTGAGTGGTGTACGGTAACAGTATATTTGTTTTGGTTGACATGTAAAATAGGAATACAAAATTGTAAATGATTAGGTCAAAAGGGTCACATTACTGACAGAGAATCAACCGGTTTCACAGAGAATTACTAACGAATTATCCCTGTAACGGATGGCTGTCCAAAACACGTGCGTTGACTGCACGCCTCGTAGTCATTGGCTCAACGGCTCGTGCAATGTTTACTTAACACCTTAAGCCAGGCTGACACTTGCACGACTTTTGGCCACGATTTTGTCATGCCCATCAGTGTCCACATTGACACGAACTGGCACGACGAGTTCACGCATGGTTTGCGCATAGTTTGCGCATTGTTTACGCCAATGCGTGCACACGGAATCGTGCAAGTGTCAGCCTGGCTTAACTGCTTCGGGCAAAATGATGCATTTTACTCATTTTAATACCCATTTACACTAAATAGGAAATATTTTTTAACTACAAATACTTCAAACGTCTTTATTTATTTTTCTTTACCTCAAAAAAATGTTTGAGAATTTAATTTGTCGGAGTAAAAAAGTTAATATGCCGTACTCATTAAGCCTCGTCGATGTCATGCTTATCAGTGATTGTAGCGGCCAAGCGAATATTCACTGCGGGATCAGTTTGACAGAGAATTATAAAATAATCATGGCGGAATTCTAAAACACAAACGGAAATTATAAAACAGGAAACGAAATTATAAAATTGTAGATTACTAAGATCAGTTCAAGATATCAAAATTAGTTTGAAGAATATAATTAAAGAGACACATCAAAGTTTATTAATAAATAATTGAGGGTTAATTTTAATTAAGAGTAAGAGTTACTTATAAGGTTTAGGAATAATATATTATGTAATTAATGTTAGACTAATATCAAAATAAGGTTTAAAAAATTTTTAGTAATAGTTAGCTCTTGGTCTGATGGCAATGACATGTTTGATTGACGGATAAAATTTGTATTTTGTCTCCAACCAATCATACTTAGAAGAAAACTAGAAAGTTTTCAACTTGACACTATGGTAGCTGAAACAGACCAATAGAAATCCAAAAAGAAGAAATGGTTTACCAGTTTACCAAATTGCGATTTCCAGTGACAGAATTTAAAGAGAAACCCGAACTTTGTAAATTAGCAGTGAATTTTCATAGGACTTTGAAGTATATTGATGAACTTTTGGAAAGTTTTTTTGCATGCGATTTTTGATTATTTGTGTCTTTCTTTCACAGCTCTGTTTTATAGTATAGTAATCATTTATATTTTCCCGATGAGTGCATTATTAGTTAGAATATGTATATTCTATAAAGGGGTAAGTAATGTAGCAATATAGTCGTGTTGACATTGTTTTTAAAGATTATAGACAAGGAATGAGGAGATAAGATATAGTTTTATGTTTCTAACATATTCACATAATATGTAGGTATGTACTAAAATCAACTTAGTCAGTGATGGACATATTGTTATATAAAAAAGGTATAGAACCATAACAAACTGGTTATATCTTTCAACAAAATGCATGTGATTCGAGATATTCCTATTGCATCATTTGGCTTAATTTAACCAATCATTTCGTTGATTGTACAGGTGTCTAGGTTGAGAAGAGTTTAGTTAGTATTGACTGTAATTGTAATATGTACTATGCTTGTATGTATACCTATGCTACAGAAAAGGTAAAAACGAACTGTTGCATTGTTATAAATGAAGAAGACAAACTTCTTAAGAAAACATTAAGAAGAAATTCACAACGTGAAGGAGAAGCAAAGACGATCCGAGATAAATCCTAGAAGATCACGAGGCTACGAAAATATGTAGTAAGAAAAGATGCATTGGTCATACGTAGGATGTGGCGACTGGTTTTGGTACATGTCCGCTCTCCACGTCAGACAAAAGACCCATGGTATTACAGTGCATGAATGGCATCACTATAATAAAATACAAAACTTACGATACTCTGTTGTTCATGACAAGGAATGCAGAGAGAAACAAGCCGAATTGAAGTTTGAATGGGGAGTTTATCGTCAGGACATTCGGGATTTTCAACCGATTCCTAAACGTGATAACGCCACGGTTCGAGCTTTGCGCAATACAGGTCTCTCTAATCAACAGAATTTCTTTTCTACAGCGCCTAACAATTAGAAAGTTTTCAATAATTGGAAACCTAGTGAGCGTAGAATTAAATTACAACCTTTGTTCCAATAACAATACCAATACATGTACAATGTACTTTTTATCTAGTTGACAATTCAAAGTAGTCGCGTATGCGCTCATTGATTTGTAACTTCCTGAATTATGACCCCTGATTGTACGAAAAATCACCCTTTTTAGCTTGTGGTCCCACTGGAGGTCAAAATTATTATCCGATTTAAAAAAAAACCGTTTGATTTTATCACCGTTACATGGTAATGAAGATTGGGGTAAAATTTCGTGAAAATCGGACCAAAATTGACAGACAAAATGGCCGCCGTTTGTACGCGATTAGTGTGAAAATATGTTATATCAAGGTTGTGGACCCTATAGAGGTCACAATTTTGAACCGATTTTAATGAAACCTGACATGCATGTCTATAATCCAAAGATCTTGGTTCTTTTCGATATTTGCGCCCATTGGATCGTAACTTCCTGAATTATGGCCCCTGATTGTCCGAAAAATGACCTTTTTTTAGCTTGTGGTCCCTCTGGAGGTCTGAATTATTATCCCATTTAAAAAACCGTTTGATTATATCACCGTTACATCGTAATGGAGGTTGAGGTCGAATTTCGTGAAAATCGGACCAAAATTGACAGCTGTTCTTGTCAGGCCATCCATCCTTCATCGCTAATAAGGGGAAACCACGCCAGAAAATCTAGATGAACTTTTATCACCCAATGCAGGGACCAAACACCCAACCTCAAGGCTACCGAGCCAGCATCTTACCCACTTAGCAACATGATCCCCAGTCGAATTTGAAGCCTACTGAAATGAACCTTTATAACCCAAAGATCTTAATTCATTTCGATATTTGCACATATCAAATTCTAACTTAATGATGTAGGAAAAATCACTTTCGGTATTGCTTGTTCTCTATCCATCTCTCGAAAATGTGGGCGTATCCTGCCTTGCAGTGCCAGCCTATCTTTGAATGTGTAAAAGCGAAATGTTTTGATCTCTTGAACTGTAATTTTTAAAATACATGAATAAATTGTAACATTTCTTATTATGTTTTATTGAATTGGTACAGAAACTGAAAACAGATTAACAACACTTGTAGGGATATTTCTTTCAAATATTGTGAAAGGGTTGGCAATAAAATTGAAATCATCATTGTGTTATTAAACATTGTGTTGTTAAGGGTTACGTCTGCTAAACAATTCAACAGAAACGAGTAATGTAATATAAGAGAAAATTGATAACAATATTAATAAAAAGAATGTAGTCGGTCGGGGCATGCACCAAAATAAGTAGTTTCTCTCCTTACGGTCAGAAGATGATAAATTCAGATGATAAATTCAGAATTGCAGCCTATGAACAAAAACACAAAATGTGGTGGTCGGGACATGCAGTAAATTCAGAATTGCTGGCGTTTCTAGACTATAAAGAATATATAGAATCCATTAAGAATTGTGGTCTTCTGGTGCTATACATACACCCAAATCATTTGTTGACTATAAGGAATAGACATGTCAAGTTCCAAGATTATTCTATATTCAGAATTGCGGCCTGTATACGATAAACATAAAAAATGGACGAGGTTCCGCCCCTAGGGTTCGGGACATGCACCAAAATCACCATTAACATTGCCCAGGAAACTTCATCTGGATTTTTCGGTGTGGTTACACCTTGTCAATGGTCTAAGACAGTTGACCAAGTAAAGGACATTTTATAGTTGTTCAAATATTTCAATCGATATCTAACATTGTCAAATTAATACTAGAAGAATATACTTACGGTTAGCTTGAATTTTAAAAGACGGATGTATGTCAATAGAGCTGCGAGCTATTCAAACAACCTGCTTGCTACTGGGCGTCTATAATAAAATGCACAGTTATATAGCGTTATAAGGCCTGCATAATATGTACATAGGGAGTTGCATTCAAAACCAATGAAAAGATAGCAACAGAGACCTTATTAGGTAAAACGCTGTGACCTCTACATTAGTTATAAGTATAATGGAATCCATTTATTACTAAGCACGCCAACAAGATATGAATTGAATTTAGTAGGATATCTTTGGAAAAATAATTCAGTTCTGAGGGGATTCGTTTTATTGCGCATCTCTCAGATATGTTTTCATATAGAACGCGGCAGTTCGTCCAGATTATAATTGGAACAAACCCGATTTGCTAGAAACAGAGACTTCAATTGAAACAAGCTTGATTTGCTAGAAGAAAGAGCTCTAGTATCAAACACAACCTAACACATGGTTGTCAAATCAGTTGAACTATTTAAATCATCACTGGGATTGATGATTGATTATCGATCTACCTGGCGTTCGTTTCTTTGTGGGGTATCCGACGTTCTGATTGATAAAACCAACCCTTGTTCACGTAGAAATAGCCATTAGGAAATAATTATTTAGTCAACAAGTACGAAAGAATATTGTAGGACAACACACTGTATAAGATGGAATTGTTTTTTTTACTGTGACACATCATGACGAAACGACATCATTATAAACTACTACCTATAACACTATTTCTTCTATTAACTATTTAGTAGAGATACGAAATTAAAA
Source organism: Patella depressa (assembly GCA_948474765.1). NCBI lineage: Eukaryota > Metazoa > Mollusca > Gastropoda > Patellidae > Patella > Patella depressa. The sequence goes on from OX419719.1 coordinate 6,789,984, forward strand.
AATTGGAAGCCTGGATACTGATGTAGCTATATATTTACAAAAGAAAGGTATATGTAACATGATATCATATTATGACTCGAGTTTTGACACTGCATACGCCCCTCTCCGTAATCATGGTAATATAGTATAGTACCATCCAAATTTGATCGTGTATATTTTTCAAAGTAAATATTTTTTTTATAGTGTTCAAAACGCTATCGTGTGCTGGATTACTGTATGCCAGATTGATCTCGGCCTCGTTTCCATATATGTTAATAAGTCACGTGATATCAACATTTGCATACGATATAGTTGATGCTCTGCGTAAGATAATTTATACATTATACTTTTTACACGTAATCAATGGAAAGGACATGTATCATGTCGTGATGTCGCCTTTCATAACGCGACATCACGACATTTCTACCCGACAACACGACATTTCTACCCGACATCACGACATTTTTACCCGACATTACGACACTAAAAATGTCGTGATGTAGGGTAAAAATGTCGTGATGTCGGGTATAAATGTTGTGGTGTCGGGTTGTCACTTTGTCGACTTTCATGATGACCCATTCAAAACTGCCGCCGGTAGACGGGACACAAAAATAGGTGCTGTTCTCAGTTTCGAGGCAATAAGTGTGCCAAGTTTCAATCCGATCGTTTTAGAATTGCGGCCACAAAATATTAACAAAAATATGGGTGTGTCACTACCCCTGTGGGTTGGGCATGGACCAATATAAATAGGTACAATCCTGATTGATCTTGCCGAATTTGAACCAAATCTGTTAATAATTGTGACATGTAGAGAATCTACAGACACAAATATTAACAAAGATATAGGCGTGACACCGCCTCTGGTGGTCGGGCATGCACCCAAATTAGGTATAAGGAATAAGTTTGACAAGTTCCAAGATGATCCATTTAGAATCGCGGCTTGCAGGCGATACACACAACAATAGAGATCATCCTTAGGGTAAAAGGAATGTGTGCGCAAAGTTTCTAGACGATCCGTTAGAATTGTGGCCTGTAAGCGATGCACAGACTCACACAAACACATACATACATGTATATGGTGTAAATCGAGGATTTTGACTGGATCCTCCTAATCGAGGTCTTGATAAATACTGCATGTAGCTGAAAAACACCATTATTTCTGAACTCTATTACATCAAAGGATTATGAAAAGGTATAAATTATACATAAATTCATATATTTTTTGAATTTGACTTTTTACGGAAGAAATGCGGACACACAGGAGTTTGCAAATATTTGGGGAAATACGGCCGAACGAGTCCCTATGCTAGATACACCTAATCGAGGACACACATGGTGTGTGTTGGGAACGCCGCCAAACGAGGTCATTTTGCACTATACTACCATACTGTGGACTTGACACTTATTGTGGTCTTTAACCTGTAAATAACTACATTTTTGTCTCCCCTTTGACCACACATGGGAGAAATTCAATATAACTGTTAAAACTTGATGTATGGCACAATATCGCGGTAGAACAGTCATTTATTTATCAATGTGATCAACCGAGGACGCACATTATGTTTTAATACCGTCAAATGGGGACTTTGTGTATGGTGAACACCAGCAACCGAGTACATACACACTCACATCCGAGGACGTTACAGGTGTATGCCAATAATATAAATTGAGTTGGTTCAACACTCTTTATCCGAGAACAGGCCCCCTTTGACCACAGGAGCAGCCCAATGAAAAAACATTTTTTATTGATTCAGCCATTTAAAACTTGTAATTTTCTAAACTAATCTGACTGAGGTCTTTCAGAGTGTATGTAACCAATCGAGGACCTCTGGACGTGAAACTCACTGTGGTCTTAAACCTTTAAATAACTAAATTTTTGTCCCCCCTTTGACCACACATGGGATAACAAGACAAATTAACCTTTTATAATTGATGTTCGGGGCATAATACCGCGATATAACAGTTATTTATTAACCCTTGTGGGTGCACGTGGTGAGAATCACATAGCAGGTAACAAGGGGTCCGTATGGACCCCAGTTGTAATTCAAAGTTTTTACGTACAGATGTATTTGAATTTAAAAGCAGCAGTTAAGTTTTTATTTGACAACTGAAAAACAACTAAATTATTATACAAAAACATTTAAGTGATATTTTGAACAGATTTAATAATACTCACAAAAATGCTACTTTGTGTACTATGTTATAACGAGGTTAAATGACGATTCACGCTTGATACAAAAACCATAGAATTTTTGGAATTCATCATTTAATTTTTGGTATTTGTAACATGCAGATGTTGAAAGAGAGAATAGTCTGGCATACGCAATATGGTATCAGGCAGCAAACACATTAGCAAAATTCCTACTGCGAGTTGTAAGTTTGGGGTCCGATTGGACCCCTTGTGCCCTACAAGCGTTGGGCCTGTTTGGCATGTAACATAACTCTTCATGTGGGAAGCAGATGTATACCTATCTATTCGCTATGTTTAAAAATATATTGGAGACAAAGTCACTAAATTTCAGAAAGCAGTGCCCATTAGTTATTACAAAACACTATAAAACAAGTGCATAGGGTCCACGGAGACCCCACGTGCACCGACAAGGGTTAATGTGACCAACCGAGGACACACATTATGTTTTAATACCGACAAATGGGGACTTTGTGTATGGTGAAAACTAACAACCGAGTACACAAACACTCACATCCGAGGACTTTAGAAGTGTATACCAATGCGGTGTGTACAAACTCAATTAAAGAGACATACCTTTCCTTAAAGAGACTTACCCTTCCTTAAAAAGAGACTTACCCTCCCTTAAAGAAACACACCCTTCCTTAAATAGACATACCCTCTCTTAAAGAGATATACCCTCCCTTAAAGAGACATACCCCCCATAGGACAGAGACAAGTTGGGTCATTCCATGTGGAAATCATGAAAAAAGAAGCGGATAGATCATTTGTTCAACATTTTGCTACCTGGTGGCACAACAGATATGTATCGCTCATTGACTGTGATGCTAAATTTGTAACCTACCCCAACTGTTGTCTTTGATTACAAGATTAGAGAGTTCTACTCCTATTAGAATGTGGGTTTAAAGCACTCGAAAACTACACCCTAATTTCAAATGAAAAAGTCTCAGCAAGTTGTTGACCTAGAGCGGTAGAATTTCGGATTTGGTAGTTTAAGGCCATATACTATAACATATATTCTTTTGTAAGTTTTTTGGGGGGGTCATGTTCCCACCATTGGTCCAATTGATATGGAATGACCCAGTTATTAATTTAAAACTGAAATCATGACACAAACTATTCATCCATCCAACAACCCCCTCAGCCTAATGAAACAGGACATATACCATTTAATGTGCTATAAGGGCAATTTAATATTTATCAAGGTTAATTTACCTGCACGACAACGAGCTCTGTTTTCATCCCATCTGGGAAACCTAGGCCTAAAACTCCAAATCAACCCGCTTGGCCAACACGAGGATCGAACCGGGGACTTCTTAGTTAGTGAGTCAGTACCCTACTCTCTGTACCCCCCGTGGCTCCCAATAATATCATACGCAAGCGGGATATTCTTAAAAATGACTGTCACCAAAACCCTTTCAAATGGGAAGACCCTACGAGACACAATAATAATAACCTTTGAATTTCAATTTGTTTATTACAAACCTACTTGATTCTGTCGTGTAAGACCATCTACAGAGTTTCCCTAATAGAACACTGTATGACGTATGCCCGTCTTCATTATCCCAGTCGGAGCAGACAAGTAGGACGTTAAACCCCCATTTTATTTCATTTTTTATTGTCACATTTAAGACCATCTAATATAAGCATGATCGTGGCATGGACAAAAAAATAAACAAATCACATAAAACAGAGGAACGAAACGAAGAAAGATGTAAGACAAAAATTCAAATAACTTGAAAAGAAAAACAATAAAACTACTTAAAGTATGTAATAAGATGTGTTTATCAGAAAGTGTTTTTACCTTTACTTTCATTATATTACTGACTACTGAGATCAAATAGACTATGTTTGTTATATGGACAATCAGGGCTGTTATTGTTTTGTGATAATGATTATTTAGATCTATTTCACCTGTCCATTCAGATCCACCATCTTAGATGAACTTAGCTACGCTCAAATTGGTAGATCAAGCTATTACACACAATCTGTACTATGCAATAACACCACACCTCATGGAATAATAACAGGAGAAGACTATACATACAACTATATTATTTTGCCTATACAGTGATATTATACACGTTATTTAAGACTATACATATAACTAAATTATTCCATGTCTATGTAAATGTAAAGAATGGGGGAAGGTAGCAAGGGGTGCGAAAACTTGTGATTCTGGTGAATTTTGCCGTCGTCCCTAATACACAATTTTCAGTCTAATACGTTTGAAATCCGTGTTATACGCCCCGTGTTGGATAATTGCAATTTGATCACGTTATGAAAACAGTTCTGTATTAATAGTTTCTTTCGACACGTCATACTGTTTCAATGTGTAAGTGTGGGTATATTGTGCACGTTGGCGTGCATGTAAAAGATCCCTTGGCAGTTGGCGTATGCCAGTCTTCATTCGCCCATTTCATTAGAACAGTAGGCCGTTAAACCCCATTAAATTTCATTTCATTTCATTATATTGAGATCAAATAGACTATTTGTGTTACAGTTATATTACTGGCTATTGAGATCAAATGGACTATGTAGGTGAGCAATTAGGACTGATTTCAGGAGATTACTACCTCTGACAAAATCACTTGATCTTGTTCTTTTCTTGTGGGTTGTATTACACCCTTATATTACAAGATATAAACTATGAGACACAAACTTGTCTCGGAGTATGTAACTATGTCTAGTGTATTTGTTTAAAATGGTTTTATTTGCACATGGCTCTATACAAGGTTACCTTGAACGTGGTATGCTATTATTTTTTGTGTTAACGATTCCACCCCTTCAGATCCAACATCAGGGGCGTTTAGAAGTTGTGGAAGCCGTAGATCAAGCTATTACACACAATCTGTACTATGCAATAACAACATACCACATGGAATAATAATAGGACACATCACTGTACACAAATATATCTATACTATACACCTTGACATAATCATATCATTCAATTATCATTATAAACACAATGTGCTTTATATATGCAAATATAATACATTACGGATATAGTAATATTATATATAGGTTATTTGAGAAGACTGTACATACAACTATATTATTTCATGTCTGTGTAAATATACTTAAGAAGCATAAAAAATAGGGAAAGGTAGCAAGGGATCAGAAAATTGATGTTTCCCGTGCGTCCCAAATAAACAATTTCAAGCTAATAAGTTTACAATCAATATTATACGCCCTGAATTAGATAATACAATTCGATCTCGTTATGAAAGCACGTCTCTATTAATAATTTATTACGACACATCGGACTGTTTCAATGTGTGGAGGTCACGTGTTCGCTCCCTGTATTGGCCGAGACAGTGGTCACCCTTATCAGTTGTGAAGGACAAGAACAGCTCTCTAGTCGTTCGGTTGGTATGTAAAACCGAGGTTCCGTGTATACATTTGTGTGCACGTAAAAGATCCCTTTATATTTGGCTCAGTCGGAGCAGAACATTTTATTTTGCTAATAAGCTAGCCTACATACATCTACACACCTGTAATATTAGCAGGTAGGTTGCATAAATATGATATCAAATATACCTAACATATTCAAACTAAGTCAACAGATTAAAAACCAGTATTTAAACTCCGTCAACAGATTAAAAACAAGTCTTTAAACTTGAACACACGCAACTACTTCATTCTACTTAAAGGTGCATTAGGTAACGTTAGATAAACAGTCCTCGCTATAATGGTTAAAAATAGATAAGGAAAACAGAATACGCTGAGCGATTCCATTGTAAGAGAGTCTCGGTCGTCATAGCTTCCGTAAGATTTTGGATGATACTAAGTTAGAGACTTAGTTACTTTAAATCATTGTAAGGAACCATAGACCCACTCAACATCTTCATTTGTAATACATAATATTATTAGAAAAACTATTAATATCTCATTTGGTAGGATCAACTACCATGGTATCGTATGCTGACGCGGATGGGTGATGATCGTTTTTTTTTTTTAACTTTGTGGTTTTGAGTAGCAGTTTTTTGGTTAAATGATGAAAAAAGGTATTTAAGATTCCGATCACAAATATTGAGGTGAGTGTCGCGATGGGGGCCTATTTTTGGTCTTGGTTGGGTTTGTTATTGAGAATCTGGGAGTTGTGGCTGGTGTCCTATAAACTGAAGTTTGGAGGGATTTGTTGTTTCTCCCGATAATAACATCTAGAAAGGGGAGTCTCGTTCTGTGACCACGGTGACCTTAATTTCATTATGCTGAGCGTTGAGTTATACCAGTCAGGAGTGGTGGGGTGGGGGCGTTACCAAATCGACATCATCGTAAGAGACGAGTACGAACAATTTTATATGTATCAAGGGGTAATGTGTGTGTGTGTGTGTGGGGGGGGGCGAGCTGGTGACGATGAATTTCCTCGGCCAGATACAGGCCGTAGTTATATGAAATACACGGGAGACTATAGTGCAATGGAATGCGCAAGTGGCCTTACAGGAGGCTATAGTTCTATGGAAGATAATTAATGCTGATTTACGTTTTGACCGGGATTATCTATGATACAATATGAAATATACCCCCCCATTACTTGAAGGGAGGGGGTGGCCGAATGGTAAGCACTTGCGTGCTGTATCATAAAGCCTGTCATTGGGTCAACTGGCGTGGTTTCGAATACCCGGTTGCATGACAAGGAGTAGGGTCACCCGTCCAACCTCGTTGGTTCTCTCCGGGTCCCCTGGTTTCCTCCCACTGCTAAAGACCCCTACACGCAAGCCAATTATGCGATATAAAATTAAACCATATATTAGTCCCGAAATGACCTAGTTTGTGTCGAGTGGACGTTTAACCCAACACAAAAATTACTAATCAGTTATGTTCGGCGGAATACGCAAGAAGTCTAGCCACGTTCTTCGAGTCCCTTGTTACCACTGACGTGGGCTGATTTTTTGTTTCTCCAGATAATAACATCTAGAAAGGGAAGTCTCGCTCAGTACCCACGTTGAACTTTATTTTATTATACTGTCAGTTGAGGTATACCAGTAAGGAGGGGGGGGTGTGTGAACAAGTCGACATCAGATAATTTGAACTGTTTTTCATTCTCTAATAGCGATGAAAGAATCTGCATCGTATTGCAGTATTGGGCCTTCATGTTAGGTTCTGGATGACAACACTGGTTTAACATCTTAGAATACTTTTATTCTGCTTCTTACATATCTAGTACCTACATTTTAATGTTAACGAACCCAGAACTAACTTGTATTGAGGGAGCCATGTCTTAGTTTGGCGGTGTCAATAACGTTTACCCCACCGCATAAAATATATAACAGTTGTAGAGTGAGGCAATTAGAGACGCCATTGAAAATTTCTTGACAGTTATCACTTCTGATGCACGTGACGAGGCTTAACAGTATGCAACAAATTTTCTTGCAGTTAGTAAATACGCTGATCTAGATTAGTTTTTGGGATGAGGCGGCTATGGACGTCTTTACAATTAGAATTTGTCAAGATGGAAATTTACTGACTTTGTCGATGGTCTAATACCGGAAAGGCATTTCTGATGCACAAATATATTCTCAGCATGTTGAAAAAAGTGACGAAAAGCTAGATGTCCACAAAGTCGGACAGCTACGAAAATTAGAACGCCTGTAACTTTTTTGGACCTAGGCCGATTTTGGTGAGTTTTCTTCCTACTAAATGGACATTTCATAACAAACAAGAATCATTTGTTTCGGATGTTTTTCCCTAGTTCACGTAAATAATAAAGTTCTACTACCAGCCTATATGTAAAATATAATTACACACAATACACAATATATCATAAATTATATACGATATATCATAAATTATATACAATATATCACATTATTAATCCGTCTAAAAATGGTAATTAATAAAATGAAAACAAATGGCATTCTTAAAGGAAATGAAATGGAGTTTAACGTCCTACTATTCTGCTCCAACTGGGGTAATGAAACCGGCCGGCACCGAAAATAGCTAAATCGCTATCTTTGGCACCCAGAAATGGACACAAACGAGTCGTAACGCATATGATTATGTTATGATAATGTTATGCATATATATGGTTACATGCGCAATACAAGGTAAAATAATTGTACCCGGACATCCTTCTCCAATATTAATTATCCAATAAAACTAAAACGCTTACAGTCACCATTAAAATATGAAGTGGTGTTTAATATCACATTTTCGACACCACGTAGTGTAGTAGAACCCGAGTATTAGAATTGTTTTTTCGGGCGTAGAGAGAGAGGGGACTGGAGTTTAACGTCCACTCGAACATATGGTTCAATTTCATTTCAATAATTTGCTTGCGCGTAGGGGTCTTTAGCAGTGGGGGGAAACCACAGGTCTCGGAGAAATCCTACGAGGATGAACCGTCGACCCTACTCCTTGTAACGCACAACCGGGGAATCGAAACCACGCCAGTTGACTCAAGGACATACTTTATGATACAACGCGCACGCGCGTACCATACGGCCACCCGACCCCCTATTAATGTCTTTTGAAATGGGGGTTCCGAGAAGACATTTTCGAAACTTTATGTTTTCGAAGTAAAATATTATGTTGAATTCTTGTGGTAAAATGTCGAAAATCTTGTGGAATGTGGTACCACACAGGGGGATACGGGGCTCTGAGAAGAAATATTTGAAAAATATAGTTTTTGTGTGTCCAATATCTTGTGGAACCCATGTAGTCCAAAAAAAACACCACAGGCCAAAAGCACTCTCTCAAAATTATTGTCGAAATGCTTGTGGAATGTAAGTACGTTAATTTCTCGTTCATCTAGGCAAGTTCACTCAAATTTATATTAAACCGAAAGCAATAAACTTATACTCTGAATGTATAGAATTGCCCAAAAGGATGTTACTGGAAAGATGCTTTTTAAAAATACTCATTGATTTTAGTTACCATCTTGTTTTGTTTCTGTAAAATATTTGATCTAGGCAGATCAACACAGAAGGCGGGGACCTAAGACAGGAAATTATATCATTCGTCAACGAAGGGGTTCTTTATTATTTTATATTTAATACTCTGTTACATTTGAAAAGTCAAGTTGACATTTGAAAAGTCAAGTTGACATTTGAAAAGTCAAGTTGACATTTGAAAAGTCAAGTTGACATTTGAAAAGTCAAGTTGACATTTCAAATGTCAACCATATACATTGAAATATACCCGGTTCCCTCTCGCAACCAGCGAAGCGGTCGGAAGGCGGGGATCGTTTAGCCCGATCTCTCGTCCCGTCCTCGTACGATTCAAGGTTGTAAGGAGACAGTCGGCGAGGCCGACCCGGGGACGACGACCCCTCGGCGCCCGGTCACAGCTCGCGGCGGAGATTGATTCCCTTCCTCCCGGCAGACCCGAAACGTCCCGGTGTTCGCTTACACCTACCCCCGATTCTCGGCGTGCTCGAGATGGTCTCTTGCCCGTCCCGTAGGCCGTCTCGTCGCAACCTAGCTCGCGCGAGCGAATCGCCGGACGACTTTGCGGTCTTCTGGTCTCCCTCTTCGTCTGGGGTTGCTCAGCGAACGAGGCCGGTGACGTTCAGTCCTGGCTACTGTCCTCCCGCTCTTTCGCCCCCCTCCCATCTCGCTCACCTTCCTTTCGGGGGAGTAGGGCAAAGGGAGACGGGTGCCTTCGACTGGGGGCGTTTACTCGTGGTTCTCTCTCGAACTCGTGAAGGCTATATGGTTGATCCTGCCAGTGATCATATGCTTGTCTCAAAGCTTAAGCCATGGAAGTCAACGTTCAGGCTTGTTCCTTTCGGGAAGCGAGCCGAAACTGCACACGGCTCATTTTCGTTTCTCGACGAGGGGAACGGCATTTATTCTCTATACCAGATCGCCCTAGCCTGTGAAGCTACCGTTAAAAGTAGCGACGGGGCGAAGCGACAAGTGTTGCAATCCGAATTACTGTGCCAATCGCGGGGTCTTTCCGGGCCCCCGACGTCCTTGTCATGAAGTGTCTGTCCCATCAATTGGTAATGGACGGCGACCTGCCTACCACGGTGTTGACGCGTAACGCGGAATCAGGGTTCGAATCCGGAGAGGAAGCCTGCGAAACGGCTACCACCTCCAAGGAGGGCAGCAGTCGCGCCAGTTATGAAAAATAACGTGGTGCGGCCATTTCGTGATCGCCGCAGGAGAAATGAGCGCAATTTAAAAGAGTGTGCGAGGAGCTATTGGAGGGCAAGCCTTGTGCGAGCAGCCGCAGTAATTCCAGCGCCAATAGCCTGTGTCGGTCCTACCTCGTTTTTCTCCTTCGCGGGAGAGAACCCGCCGCATTTTCTGTCTACTTTGAAAACATTAAGAGTGCTAAAGCCAGGCTAAAACCCCTAGTCTGAATATTTCGTCGTTGGAATAAGTGGAGATGCTCTTTTCCGGAGGGTGGTCCGGTCGACTTGGTGACGTCGCTTTTGCTTTCAGTTTCGCCGGAGAGCTACGTAGGGTTCGAGAGGAACGGAGGGGCGAGCGTACCAGGTGGGGAGAAGAGGAAAGCGCAAGTACCTATGGTCTTGGTTTGGTCAGACGAGGAACCCGCCCCGAGAGGGGAGGTTGGGATTGTTCCTTCGGGGGCAGTCTCGCCTACAATGGGTTAACGGTGCCAATTATCGTCGTGCTGGGGATCGGGGCTTGCAACTCCGTGAACGAGGAATTCCGAGTAGGCGCCCGTCATCAGCCGGCGCCGATTAAGTTCCTGCCTTTTGTACACACCGCGGGTCGCTACCTCCGATAGAATGACTAAGCGAGGCCGTTAGACTGGGCCTGTCTTCGGACGGGCTCGGAAAGGCGTTCGAGCTTAAATCATTTAGATGAAGTAAAAGTCGTGACAAGGTTTCCGAAGGTGAACCTGCTGAAGCATCATTACCGTATCTTCGGTCTCTTTCTCCTCTGTGCGAGAGATGCCGGAACCCTAACCATCGAAACTTTACCGTTTCACCAGGTCGCTCTGGTTTTACTTCAGACGCTAGGTTGTGGCTTCTCTCTTGTCGGTACGTGTTTCGCAAAATACTATTCCCGAGGCACCCGATTTAAATATCCTCAAAAGTCCCCTGACACTTAGGCAAGACATCTCAAATGCTTCGCTGATGCCCCGGTCTGACAATGCAAGCATTAAAACATTTCGCAGTTCTCCACAAGGCTAGCTCACCCGGGACACCGACAAACCTGTTCCCGACGCCTAACCCTGTTCCTGAAACAAGGCAATCATCCCCGGAGTTTCCTTGTGGATCTGGAAAGCTCCGTTGATGCCTTCCCGGCCTGTTTTCCTGGCAGTTCTCCTGTGGTCTCCCGTTGAGTAAGCCTCCCGAGGTTCACCATTTTTTTTTCTGTAGTACATCCGCAAGGTAAAAATTGTCCAGAGGTATCTACACATTATATTAGACAATTGTGACTGTCTTAATACGTCCTAACAGGTGTCACTATTTCAAATTCCGTGACTTACTAATATTTCAATTGCTCTTGTTTTTTTTTTAAATTTACGCTTATTATTGCGGCAATAATCTTATTGTATGTTTAGCCAGATAAAAATTTCGAAATTTCAGACAGAAATAATGTCATGACTAGATGGCTAGATTGTTTAAATATCGCACGGGTTGAAAATGGTTATAAATTTAAGATATAGCAGGATTAAAACATATTTATCCCACGTGACCATATATGATGTGTATGGCCGAAATCGGTTAACCGAGGACTTGATACACTCGCTGTACAATAAACACTAACTGCGGACTTGATACACACAATCATATTTTTGCCTTTTGAGATCACACACACGACAGATACACCCTAACTGTAGAATACCGCCTAACGCGGAACATCTCAGATCGACTTTAAAATTAAAGGGGATATCAAATCCAGGCTTCTGAACATCGTGGCAGTCCTGGTTTCAGTTCAAAAAGTCCTCGGTTGAACCGAGGACGTCCTCGGTTTGACAGAGGTCCGCGATTAGAAGGTGTGTATTCAGATGTGTGTCCTCGATATACACCATATACAAACGCACACACGCACAGAGAGAGAGAGTGCGAGAGGGAGAGAGGGGCTTTAACGTCCACTCGACACAATTGCCAGTTTTTTGTTATGAATATCATCGTGGCCGCTTATAACATTGATCATGAAAGTCGACAACCCGACATCACTACAACCGGACAAGCCGACAACACAACATTTTTACCCGACAACACGACATTTTTAGTGTCGTAATGTCGCGTAAAAATTTCGTGATGTCGGGTAGAAATGTCGTGATGTCGGGTTGTCGTGTTGTGGGGTAGAAATGTTTTGATGTCGGGTTGTCGCGTTATGAAAGGCGACATTTTTAGTGTCGTAATGTCGGGTAAAAATGTCGTGATATCGGGTAGAAATGTCGGGTTGTGAAAGGCGACATCACGACATTACGACATGATACCAATCAGCCACCATACTTCCATAGATATTCCGTATCTGGTTAGTATGGTGGCTGATTGGTATCATGTCGTAATGTCGTCTTTCATAACACGACAACCTGACATCACGACATTTCTGCACGACAACTCGACATGGGTCAATAGCGTGATAGATACCGCAATATTAAGTTGGCATCATGTCAACATATTGTGATTTTTCTGATAATTTTATCTCGGAAAAGTCCTTTTTGGCGAGTTAATTTAATAACTCGCGATTTTCCATGTCATCATTTCGTTTCAAATGCACACGTCGACATGGCGCATGGCGATATTTCGCGAACATATCGACATATACTACAGCAAAATGGACTTTGTCGACAAAGCTTCCGAATAGCAATATCTTACCGCAAACATGCACATTTAAAACAAAATGGGGACATATAGCATTGTGTGTTGACTCAATTAACTAGGCAAAAATTGGCTTTTCAGGGATAAAATCATCAGAACAGTCACATTATATTGACATATTACCAACTTAATTTTGCGACATCTATCGCGCTATTGACCCCTATACGCTTCCATATTTATTACACATGCTGTCATAGGATAACTATAATCTTTTACCTATATCACTGTCTCTCACACTTCCATACTCACACTATGTAACATGAAGCAAAAAACTGGCAATTCAGAAAATGGTTGATCAAGTGGAAGTAAATTCTATGGTTGGCATCATGTCGTAATGTCATGATGTCGCCTTTCATTGTCGTGATGTCGGGTAAAAATGTCGTGGTGTCGGGTTGTCGTGATGTCGGGTTGTCGTGATGTCGGGTTGACGGGTTGTCGCGTTATGAAAGTCGACACTAAAAACTGATTATGAGTAACAATCCATGAAGTTGAGAACGGGCCGCTTTGTTGCGTTCTATATTGAGGAAATCTTGTATACAAGATTCTACTACAATAGGTATAGGTTGGGGTGGTTGCTTACTCGCTTGGCTGTGTCGTTCTCAATTATCCTATAAGTAAATTAGTCTCTAAATCAGATGAGGTTATTCAACATGTATGTTTATTTCAAGACTGAATATATATAATACATCAGTAAAAACAAATATTGGATGTAGAATAAAACCTTAATAAAATGAATCATTAATTAGGTGTCTCTTTCTATACGCGTTAATATAAACTTTTACATGTACATATATGTAATATTTAAAGAAATAAAATTATAAAACAAGAACTATAAAATGTGTATATAAAACTAAATATAACGTATCTTACCTATCGGTATATTGGTCTCTAAATCAGATTACGTTATTCAACATGTATGTTTATTTCCAGAGTGAATAGGTACACTGCACTCTCCTTGTGAGGTCTGATTTAGAGCCTTATCTTAATTAACAACTAATTTATCAAGATTAAGGGTTGTTTAACGTCGATAAGAAATGTGTAATAACAAGAAGCTGATCAACGTGCTTCACCTTGCTAAAACATCGAGGTTTTTTCGATCGTCCTATCACTAGGGGTTTCAGCTTTAACCCTGTCAAACTGGCACACAATGCAATGGAAAGTCTTTCCTTTGGCCGCTTTCCCCGGCACAGTCGTCCTAGGCTGTGATTTAGCCACGAAAATCGTTTCATTTTGTCTCAGCAAATTCCAGGTGAAAATCTGACGCTTTGCTGCACAAGTAAACAAGTAAATCGTCACTGTAGTACACATTTCTATTGCGATGTTTTGCACAATCAGACCAGCACTCGAATTACGCCTCGGACAATATTTGTCAAGTGTAGCCATTATGTGGTGAAGAAATCATATTCTAAGACAACCAGAAACCATAAAAGCAATCAACATCACTAGGTCAGGGGTCAATAGCCATAAATAGACCAGGGAATACCTTTTACGAGACGGAACATGTTGGCTTGTTTACATTTTGTTTGAGAAAATTTTTCTGCAAATATGCCTGAATTACGGGACAATAACATCAGATAAATGTTGTGCTAATGTGTTTACACCGTGAACACGGCTAACCCCTGATTTGCGGCAAAAATATGGTGAAAAGCGAAATTGTATCAATGAATGTGATATTTCCTGGAAAAAAGCATTTTTATACGCCCACATTTTCATGTGGACGTATTATGTCGTCGCCCCTGTCCGTCCGGACGTCCGTCCGTCCACAATTTGTTTGTGGACTCTCTACAGGTCACAATTCTTATCCGATTTTGACGAAACTTGAAATATAGGTTTATCCCCAAAAGATCTCGGCTGCTTTCGATATTGGCATGTATCGGATCAAAACTTCATGGATTATGGCCCCTGATTGTACGAAAAATCACGTTTTTAGCTTGTGGACCCTATAGAGGTCACAATTTTGAACCGATTTTGATGAAACTTGACATGCATGTTTGTAACCCAAAGATCTTGGTTCCTTTCGATATTTGCGGCTATCGGAATGTAATTTCCTGAATTATGGCCCCTGACTGTCCGAAAAATCACCCTTTTTAGCTTGTGGTCCCTCTGGAGGTCACAATTATTATTCGATTTAAAAAACCGTTTGATTATATCACCGTTACACCCTAAGGAAGGTTGAGTTCAAATTTCGGGAAAATCGGATGAAAATTGCCATACAAAATGGCCGCCGTTTGTACGCGAATACTGTTAAAAAATGGTATATCAAGGTTGTGGACCCTGTGGAGGTCACAATTTTGATTCGATTTTGATGAAACTTGAAATTCATGGTTATAACCCAAAGATCTTGCTTCCTTTCGATATTTGCGCATATCGGATCGTAACTTCCTGAATTATGGCCCCTGATTATACGCAAAATCGCCTTTTTATACGCCCACATTTTCATGTGGACGTATTATGTCGTCGCCCCTGTCCGTCCGGACGTCCGTCCGTCCGTCCGTCCGGACATCCGTCCGTCCGTCCGTCCACAATTTGTTTGTGGACTCTCTACAGGTCACAATTCTTATCCGATTTTGACGAAACTTGAAATATAGGTTTATCCCCAAAAGATCTCGGCTGCTTTCGATATTGGCATGTATCGGATCAAAACTTCATGGATTATGGCCCCTGATTGTACGAAAAATCACGTTTTTAGCTTGTGGACCCTATAGAGGTCACAATTTTGAACCGATTTTGATGAAACTTGACATGCATGTTTGTAACCCAAAGATCTTGGTTCCTTTCGATATTTGCGGCTATCGGAATGTAATTTCCTGAATTATGGCCCCTGATTGTCCGAAAAATCACCCTTTTTAGCTTGTGGTCCCTCTGGAGGTCACAATTATTATTCGATTTAAAAAACCGTTTGATTATATCACCGTTACACCCTAAGGAAGGTTGAGTTCGAATTTCGGTAAAATCGGACGAAAATTGCCATACAAAATGGCCGCCGTTTGTACGCGAATACTGTTAAAAAATGGTATATCAAGGTTGTGGACCCTGTGGAGGTCACAATTTTGATTCGATTTTGATGAAACTTGAAATTCATGGTTATAACCCAAAGATCTTGCTTCCTTTCGATATTTGCGCATATAGGATCGTAACTTCCTGAATTATGGCCCCTGATTGTACGCAAAATCGCCTTTTTTTTTAGCTTGGAGGTCACAATTATTATTCGATTTAAAAAACCGTTTGATTATATTACGGTCACACCCTAAGGAAGGTTGAGTTCGAATTTCGGGAAAATCGGACGAAAATTGCCATACAAAATGGCCGCCGTTTGTACGCGAATACTGTTAAAAAATGGTATATCAAGGTTGTGGACCCTGTGGAGGTCACAATTTTGATTTGATTTTAATGAAATTTGAAATTCATGGTTATAACCCAAAGATCTTGCTTCCTTTCGATATTTGCGCATATCGGATCGTAACTTCCTGAATTATGGCCCCTGATTATACTCAAAATCGCCTTTTTTTTTAGCTTGGAGGTCACAATCATTATCCGATTTAAAAAAAACGTTTGATTATATTACCGTTACACCGTAAGGAAGGTTGAGTTCGAATTTCGGGAAAATCAGACCAAAATTGCCATACAAAATGGCCGCCGTTTGTACGCGAATACTGTTAAAAAATGGTATATCAAGGTTGTGGACCCTGTAAAGGTCACAATTTTAATTCGATTTTGATGAAACTTGAAATTCATCGTTATAACCCAAAGATCTTGGTTCTTTTCAATATTTGCGCATATCGGATCGTAACTTCCTGAATTATGGCCCCTGGTTATACGCAAAATCCCCCTTTCTTTAGCTTGTGGTCCCTCTGGAGGTCACAATTATTATCCAATTTAAAAAAACGTTTGATTATATCACCGTTACACTGTAAGGAAGGTTGAGTTTGAATTTCTGGAAAATCGGACCAAAATTGACAGACAAAATGGCCGCCATTTGTACGCGAATACTGTTATAAAAATGATATATCATGGTTGTGGACCCTGTATAGGTCACAATTTTAATTCGATTTTGATGAGGAAGGTTGAGTTCTAATTTCGTGAAAATCGTACCAAAATTGCCGGACGAAATGGTCGCCGTTTGTACGCGAATAGTGTAAAAATATGGTATATCATGGTTGTGGACTCGCTACAGGTCACAATTCTTATCCGATTTTGGTGAAAAGTCACATTTCTAGGTTGTGTACCGTCACACCATAATCATTGTCGGTTTCGAGTTTCATTAATATCAGACTGGAACTGACCAACTAAATGGCTGCTCCCAATACAGTATGAAATACAGGACTTAAAGATGTAGGAAAAATCACTTTCGGTATTGCTTGTTCTCTGTCCATCTCTCGAAAATGTGGGCGTATCCTGCCTGGCAGTGCCAGCCTATCTTTTTTTATCTTGGAGGTCACAATTATTTTTCGATTTAAAAAACCGTTTGTTTATATCACCGTTACACCCTAAGGAAGGTTGAGTTCGAATTTCGGGAAAATCGGACGAAAATTGCCATACAAAATGGCCGCCGTTTGTACGCGAATACTGTTAAAAAATGGTATATCAAGGTTGTGGAGGTCACAATTTTGATTCGATTTTGATGAAATTTGAAATTCATGGTTATAACCCAAAGATCTTGCTTCCTTTCGATATTTGCGCATATTGGATCGTAACTTCCTGAATTATGGCCCCTGATTATACGCAAAATCGCCTTTTGTTTTAGCTTGGAGGTTACAATTATTATCCGATTTAAAAAAACGTTTGATTATATTACCGTTACACAGTAAGAAAGGTTGAGTTCGAATTTCGGGAAAATCAGACCAAAATTGCCATACAAAATGGCCGCCGTTTGTACGCGAATACTGTTAAAAAATGGTATATCAAGGTTGTGGACCCTGTAAAGGTCACAATTTTAATTCGATTTTGATGAAACTTGAAATTCATCGTTATAACCCAAAGATCTTGGTTCTTTTCGATATTTGCGCATATCGGATCGTAACTTCCTGAATTATGGCCCCGGGTTATACGCAAAATCCCCCTTTCTTTAGCTTGTGGTCCCTCTGGAGGTCACAATTATTATCCAATTTAAAAAAACGTTTGATTATATGACCGTTACACTGTAAGGAAGGTTGAGTTTGAATTTCGGGAAAATCGGGCCAAAATTGACAGACAAAATGGCCGCCGTTTGTACGCGAATACTGTTAAAAAAATGATATATCATGGTTGTGGACCCTGTATAGGTCACAATTTTAATTCGATTTTGATGAGGAAGGTTGAGTTCTAATTTCGTGAAAATCGTACCAAAATTTCCGGACGAAATGGTCGCCGTTTGTACGCGAAGAGTGTAAAAATATGGTATATCATGGTTGTGGACTCTCTACAGGTCACAATTCTTATCCGATTTTGATGAAAAGTCACATTTCTAGGTTGTGTACCGTCACACCATAATCAATGTCGGTTTCGAGTTTCATTAATATCAGACTGGAACTGACCAACTAAATGGCTGCTCCCAATACAGTATGAAATACAGGACTTAAAGATGTAGGAAAAATCATTTTCGGTATTGCTTGTTCTCTGTCCATCTCTCGAAAATGTGGGCGTATCCTGCCTGGCAGTGCCAGCCTATCTTTTCCATTTTATTTCAATTAAACAATATCCATAAGAAATATAAATATAATATCAATACAGATGAAAACGTTTTTGGCATGATTGAAATACTGGTTCAGTATAATAATTATATATAATGTTGAGAAAAAAACAAAAAAAATAAACCATCTGAGACCACTGATACAACAGAATATTAATAATGATTCACCTAACAACTACCTCTGAACATGCAATATTATAAAGTGATGTCAAATAAGTATACATTTATTTAAAGAAAGAAATACAGTAATAAAAAATAAGAAATGAATGCAATTTTATATACTTCCTCATAGAGTATTCAACAACAACAATCGATGGCATGAGATTTCTCCGATATTAAATAGATTAAAACGGTTCAGCGATACTTTGATTTAATCAAATATGGAGGACCGAGACTTAGCTTCGATCAACCAGTACAGTGGTTGAAATTGTTGAACACGTCTGTCAAACCTTCAAAGGCTAATATCTTCGCTTGAAATAGAGTAATTTGAATGAAATTTTCAAATTATTCACTTTACATTATCTACTTTTGTACTATTATAGCAAGAATAGCTAATTCTTTATCTAAATCTTATATAATGTATCTTTAATGAAAAATGTATATAATAATAACATCATTTATATAGTGTATTAATACTGGAGAATGGTTTCCTATCTGCTTTTCAGATTTTTATGGGGGGGGGGGGGTACATAAATTTTTGGAGGGGCTGAGGATGTGGACAGCTAAGAATACTCCTACGAAATCATCAATTTTAAAAAAAAAAAAAAAAAATTGGGGGGGGGGGGGGCTAATCCGCACAGAATACATGTATTTACACACAGATCAGGTCTTGTGTCCATATACACTTTACAAAATTAAAAGATATATACCAGTATAGAAAAGTACATATAAGAGAAAATCAAACAGTTAACTAAATAAAATGGTTCCAGTAAAATGAATAAGAAATGAAATGGAGTTAAACGCCGTCCTACTGTTCTGCTCTTATACATGTACTGGACTAATGAAGACGGGCATACACTATACAGTGTACCACAAGGAAAATTTGACTGGGCACAGCCCTATGACTATGGCCTACTCTTATATCGAATTCCAACTGTCAAGGGGTCTTTTTACGTACACACCAATGTACAAACCGCTTACATATCTATACAGGTGTAGGCCTAGTCATAAAAAATCACGTAATTTCATCAATATCATTTGACTGTCACTTTCATATTCGAACATGTTATGTTTGTGTTTTCCCTGATGGATAATAACTACACAGGGATTCACTGGATTGATAATAAAGCATTTATTATAGCTGGTCTGACATCTTACATGTGTTCATTCTGCCTGAGAGACATACAAGGGGAACAACTCTAGTGAACATGTACATTAGGAATCAGACTACATAATTATATTACTATTATTATAATTGGACATTACATCTCCTTCTTTCTTGTTCAAATACTTCATGTACATGCAAATAAAATAAATGTAATTTATACAGAAATATTAATGCAAAGTAGAATTAAGTCTTTGTGTAACTGTTCTGTTTGTTGTATAGTTTTTACTAGAATAAACTAAATATTTCAAAATCACACTTTGATTTTCTCTGACATTGTTTGAATATATTCTCACACTGTATAAAATATAAACACCATGAAGGCAACACACCTGCCTTTTAACTATACCAAACCTTTCAAGGTTTTTCATAACCTTTTCCACGAAAAGTGGCTTTGATATAAACATAAAATTTCACTTGCTAATATTCATCATATTCTATGATCGACACATAATCATTAAATCGCACAGGTTGGCGTCTTGTTCGCATTGATCTACGAAGATTGATTTCCGCATTTTGTGGAATTGGATCTTCTGGATGATTGTCATTGTTTTCGTTGTTGTCTCTATGCTCTTCATATTCATCCTTTTCGTCTTGATCATTAAATTGTACATCTCGGTGTGGTATGACTTTAAAGAAAGTATTATTTCTGGTAATAACATGATTTCCCCTCCTAACTGTTATCATTGTTCCTTTTCTTTGAATAACTTTATATGGCTGTGCATTAAAAGGAGTCGTGAACTTGTTGCGTCTTCGTTGTCTGATTAATACTGTGTCTCCTAACTGAATATTGCTTTCTTTTGTGTGTCTCTGTCGATCAGCATGAGATTTGATCTTAGATTTCATCATATCATCTCGTATTCTCATCTGTTGATTAGGACGATTTTGTTGATAAGGTTTTCTAATTATTGGTAATACAGTTTTCATTTTTTTTTCCAGTTAAGGCTTCAAACGGTGATATACCAGTTGTTGAATGTTTAGTCGATCTATACTGTCTTAAAAAGTTTTGAAGATTCTTTTTCCAGTTGATACCTTCAGCAACTGATGTTTTGATTGCTTTATTCACAGTTCTCATAAATCGTTCTACTTCTGCGTTTGCTTCTGGATGAAGAGGTGTTATTTTTCTATGTTGAAAACCAAATGTATTCGCGAAATTTCTAAAATTATGACCATTGAAGGGCGGACCATTATCTGTTTTGAGTATATCTGGAATACCCTGACGTGCAAATATTTGATCTAATTTTGGTATAACGGTTTCTGCTGACGTAGACCTTACTACTTCGACTTCAGGAAATCTGCTGTATTCATCTACAACTACTAATAAATATTCTCCAGTCGGAAAAGGACCTGCAAAATCTACTGCAATTTCTTGCCATGCGGTGTCTGGTAATCTTGACATATTTAATGGATTTCTATGTTCACCATTTGGCGTAGCTGCTTGACATGGTATGCACTGTTTAATTTTTTTCTCGACCAGTTTGTCTATCCCCGGAAACCAGATTTTATCTCTAATAAATGATTTTTGTTTTCACTATACCTTGGTGTCCAATGTGAGTTAGATTTACGGCATGATTACGTAATTGTAGTGGAATAACTATCCGAGTTCCTCTCATAACGATTCCTTCATATATGGTCAGTTCATCTTTTAAACTTTTATAGTCTTTTAATAACGTATCACTCCAATCATTAGTTTTAATAGCAGTCATTACTGTCTGTAAAACTTGATCATATTTGGTTGCAGTTATAACTTCGTTAAGAGTCATTGCGTTAGGTATTGCGTTGTTACACACATGATTGATATATTCTTCAGCGATATTAACTTTATTCGGTTTACTTACTGGGTGACGACTAATATAATCAGCACGATTCTCATCATCACGCCCTGGTCTGTAAATAATTTCACAGTCATAAGGAACTAGTCTTAATCTCCATCTCTCAATTCGCGCCGACATCGGTTTCTGAGATTTAAATATACCTAGTAAAGGTTTGTGATCTGTAAATATTTTGAAATTTTCGGCCCCATAAACATATAAATGATAATGTTCAACTCCCCAAACTACAGCTAACATTTCTCGTTCAGTTTGTGAGTATCGTGATTCTACATCTGATAATGCACGGCTTCCATAACTTATAATTTTACCATTCTGCACTAACAAAGCTCCTAAACCGCAGGGACTAGCATCAACTAAAACTTCTGTATTTTTCAAAGGATCAAAATAGTTCATCACATGAGCACCTGATAATGCTGTTTTCAAATCGTCTAATGCTTGTTGTTCATCACGTGTCCATTTCCATTCAATATCTTTATGCGTCAAAAGTCTTAAAGGCGCTGTCAATGTTGCGTAGTTGGGTATAAAGCGTGCAATATACTGGAACATACCTAATAACGAACGAACTTCACTTGGATTCTTAGGATTATCACAATTTACTATAGCATCTATTTTCTTTGGATCTGCTCTTACACCTAAAGAACTAAATATATGTCCATAAAAATTAATTTCTGATTTCGATATTGAACACTTGTCCTTATTTAAAGTCATTCCATTTTCTTCAAGTCGTTTCAGCACGTTTCTTAAATTTCTGTCATGTTCTACTTGTGTTTTTCCATGTACTACAATATCGTCTGACAAATTTCGACAACCGGGTAGGCCTTGAAGCATTTCAGCTATTGCGTTCTGAAAAATCTCTGATGCTGCATTGATTCCAAATAACAACCGTTTATATCTTCTAAGTCCTACATGTGTAGTAAATGTTGTGATGTATCTGCTTTCTGGACTGAGCTCGTACTGGTGATAACCGCAATTAAGATCTAAATTACTGAATACTGTACTTCCGTTAAGATCAGTAATTAATTCGTCAATAGTTGGCATAAGGTGTTTTTCTCTTTTTATAGCTTTATTGGCCTGGCGCATATCGACACATATGCGAACTGAGTTTGAGTTCTTTTTAGGGACCACCACAATAGGACTTACCCATGGGGTAGGACCATCTACTTTTTCAATGATATCTAATTTTTCAAGCCTTTCTAGTTCATTTTCAACATCAGTCCTGATGTGGAAAGGAATTCTTCTATGTTGTTGCTGTTTAGGCTGAACATTCTCATCTATGTGTAGTTTCACTTCTTTGTTTTTAGCTTTTCCAATACCCTTAAATAAATTTGGAAACTCTTGTTGAATGACGTTAATGTTTAAAATATTTGACTTTGACACAGATTGTACGAGATTTAAAATTCCCAAATTTTGAGCTACTTGAAATCCTAATAAATTACCACTATTTCCATCTATAACATGGAAGTCAGTTTCAACTATTTTGTCACCATGTTTAACATGTGCTGTAAGGATTCCTAATACCGTGAGCGGTGTCTTTGATCCATATGCATAAAGGGTAGCTTCACTATGTTTTAGTCTAACTTGATTATTACGTTCTAGAACTTCAAATGTCCAACGGTCTAGTATATTTACGGAAGCGCCGGAATCAATTATCATTGTTACAGGTTTATTTAAAATCCTAACAATACATTTTGGAACTTTATTCTTATCACGAGTTGAAAACACATATTCTGCATCTCCAATATAATTTACACGATCTCTGTCATGAGCAGTCGAATATTGTCTTTTATAACATACTCTAGATAAATGACCTGAATTACCACATTTAAAACAATTTTTACCAGCAGCTGGACAACTGTATTTATGAGGATAATTGTAACCACAATTTCTGCACTGTCTTTGTTGTTGGTACTTTGATCTCGAAGGACAGCGATATCTTGATAATGAACGTCTATGATTTATTTGTGATGATCTTCTAAAACTATTTGAACTTTGTTTTCTTCCAAATCTTTGTTGTGGTCTAGATCTAGCTGTAAAATCAACATTTCTTTTGTGTCTTTCTTCGTCATCCTTTACTCTGTTTACACTTACAGCTGAATTCTTTTCATTTTCATTTTCTACTTCATCTGCTTGTCTTTCGCTTACCTCTAATGCTCTGCCTGCTTCTAGGAAATAGGTCAAATCTAAATCTTCTCTGAGTGCTTTTCGTCTTAATCTTTGAAGGGTGCATTTTAAAATTAATTGGGACAGTATTTCTCTATCTATATCGTGGAAATCACACGTTTTTGCTAAAGTTCGAAGTCGTGTATGGAATGCATCTAACGATTCACCTTCTTCCTGTTTAGCCTGTCTAAAATTATAAACTTCATATGCTATTTTCACTTTAGACTTAAAATAAGTATTTAGGGCAGCTTTTGCTCGGTCATAATCATCGTCTTCACCTGTGTTTGGAAGCGTTTCGAAAATATCATCAACATCCGGTCCAGCATAATGTAATAAAAGCGCACGTTTTCTTCTCGAGTCTTCGTCGTCACCATCCAAACTTATCATCAGTCTTTCTAATCTTTTCAGCCATTTCTCCCAACGAGGACCAGCGTTTCCCTCTTCAGGGTGAACTTCAAATTGTGGGAACGGGGGCAAAGAAGTCATTTTTTTTTTTTTTTTTTACCTTTACTCTTCTTTTTTTTTCCAGTCGAATAAAATATGAAATATCCAGGAATATGTCCAAACTAGAGCGTCTTTACTTATCTTATTGAGTTCTTGAAATCCTCGTCGCCAGATGTTATGTTTGTGTTTTCCCTGATGGATAATAACTACACAGGGATTCACTGGATTGATAATAAAGCATTTATTATAGCTGGTCTGACATCTTACATGTGTTCATTCTGCCTGAGAGACATACAAGGGGAACAACTCTAGTGAACATGTACATTAGGAATCAGACTACATAATTATATTACTATTATTATAATTGGACATTACAGAACAATTTTCACAAATGCATACTAGAAAGCTTTTACTTGTAACTAATACAACTATCTGTAGCCTAATGCAGCCTGATTTACATCCACAGTGAAAATAGCGTTTGGTTCTTGATCTCTATAGTCAACCTAACCTTGTCATTTGTTACAGTAGAGTTTAACAAGAAGGGCATAAATTTCCGAAGCTACAGTAAGGCAACCAGGGGGGAATGTGCCAGAATATGCCACCTATATTTCTTATAAAGTACTGCGCATGGTATTTCACCTCAATGGTGACACAGGCGTTACCATAGTAGTCTTCTGGCTTGGTCTGAGTATTCCTTGATCTGAGTTGTCATTCATTTAGGAATAGGAGAATATCTTCATCAACTTACATTTGCAATAAAATGGGAAAATGTTAAGATATGACCCCCTTCACAAATTAACCAGACCTATTATTCTTTTTCTTATTTCGTTGGTAAAATATTAGCTGCTCTAAACACAACTTATCATACACAGTTGTTGTTTTTTACGTTGGTAACGTGCGTGGAATGTGAGAAGTCGGTATTGTTAGTATACCCCAATGAGAGTTTTGTCTGCACATTCCTAGAATTCTTTGTCCAACATATCAATATTTCCATCTAATTTGATCCACTGGTTAGCACATACCCTAAATTTTTCCCAGTTTCTCGCAGTAAACGGTTTTAGATCGGTGTTTTTAAACAAAATCTACATGGAGTATACAGCTCTACAATCTCGAAACCAGAAAAATTTTTGAAGAAATTTCTCTGGTGAATCGGGGTAGCCATTTTCCCGGAAGGTGACATGTAATTCCTACGCCCGAAATTTCTCGTTTATTTGCGTCCTACGCCCCTGATTTTGCGTGCCTGGATGACCGAATCACTTAAAAATATACCCACGCGTAGAAAAATAGATCTTTACTAAAACTTGAATTTGTTCGTTTAGGATCCAATTTTTTATGTCAGCGAGTTGAATTTGACTCAAGGATCACTTTACAACAAACGAAACGACGATCCGACCTCTAGTTTTCGAGAAATCGACCCAAAATGATAGATCAATCGGAGGTCAGAATGGGCGGGGCTTAGGTTTGGAAAAAATTGGAAAAAATGGACGGTCTAATATGCCAGAGGCCTTCGGCTCCGCGGCTGACTCTGGGAACAAGATTGACAGCTCTAGTTAAATGACCGTAGCCATCCGTTAGAAGCTTTAAATGTTTTTAATTCTAAATTCTCAGCAAATTGCAATACCTTTGCTTGTAGTTCACTGGGGCATTTCGTTTCCGACAGTCTTTAAAAAATGTCCAAACAAGAGTGTTTATGTCTTCGTTCCCTGTCACACGTTTTGCACGCTTTCTATCCGGGGCACAGACCTGATATTCTTCTAACACTTCTGCCTTTCTCTTTAAAATATCGACTCCGCTATTTGCCTACCGCTTTGACCTTGCTCCGAGGGGTTAATGACCTTTACTCGTTCCTCGATCGTAAGAACTTTCCGTAATTTAGACATATTGAATCAATAAATGAAAAGTTTGTTGTTGTTGTTTGTTGTTTATTACAGATTTAACGTCCAATACATGTTATAAATATTATATTATGGACAGGTTGATTAAATTAAGTTGTTTCCACTTCATGGGTTGAAATTTGGTAAAAACCTACAGTTGGTTGACACACAAAATAAAAAGTCCTTGTATATTAACAAGTCAGTTTCTCGCAGTAAACGGTTTTAGATCGGTGTTTTTAAACAAAATCTACATGGAGTATACAGCTCTACAATCTCGAAACCAGAAAAATTTTTGAAGAAATTTCTCTGGTGAATCGGGGTAGCCATTTTCCCGGAAGGTGACATGTAATTCCTACGCCCGAAATTTCTCGTTTATTTGCGTCCTACGCCCCTGATTTTGCGTGCCTGGATGACCGAATCACTTAAAAATATACCCACGCGTAGAAAAATAGATCTTTACTAAAACTTGAATTTGTTCGTTTAGGATCCAATTTTTTATGTCAGCGAGTTGAATTTGACTCAAGGATCACTTTACAACAAACGAAACGACGATCCGACCTCTAGTTTTCGAGAAATCGACCCAAAATGATAGATCAATCGGAGGTCAGAATGGGCGGGGCTTAGGTTTGGAAAAAATTGGAAAAAATGGACGGTCTAATATGCCAGAGGCCTTCGGCTCCGCGGCTGACTCTGGGAACAAGATTGACAGCTCTAGTTATTCTTCCGCTTTTTTATTATCAAAACGTAAACAAACCGGTGACCTTTCACTCTACACGACCTGTTAACCTTTCGCCGCGTGTGTCTGATTGGCGACCTATGTCACGTGATCTATTAAAACCAAATCACCGCGAAATTCAAATACCATGGCACATTGATAAGTTCGCCCATATTTATTTTACGTTTTTTTGTCTAACGCCAAAGAATTGATAAAAGAAAAGTTGTGTGACAATACAAAGTAATACTAGAAGAATTAGATGGTGTTTGTTTTCCACCTGAAAATGGTCGGGATGGAGAAACAGAAGCAAGCTTGCTAGAAATTTCACATCACGGCCTATCCTCCTTAACGTGGAAAGTTTTCCGCGATCCGTCTTTGTAAAATAATCCTGTTTCGTCCATGTTAAAAATATCTTTCGGTAGAAAACCACTGCACAACTGCGGCACATTTAACTTAAAATCGTCCACGACACCCATATCCACATCTGCCCGCTCACCGCTCATACATCCGAAAACAATATATTATGTCGGGAAAGAATTAAATGACCGTAGCCATCCGTTAGAAGCTTTAAATGTTTTTAATTCTAAATTCTCAGCAAATTGCAATACCTTTGCTTGTAGTTCACTGGGGCATTTCGTTTCCGACAGTCTTTAAAAAATGTCCAAACAAGAGTGTTTATGTCTTCGTTCCCTGTCACACGTTTTGCACGCTTTCTATCCGGGGCACAGACCTGATATTCTTCTAACACTTCTGCCTTTCTCTTTAAAATATCGACTCCGCTATTTGCCTACCGCTTTGACCTTGCTCCGAGGGGTTAATGACCTTTACTCGTTCCTCGATCGTAAGAACTTTCCGTAATTTAGACATATTGAATCAATAAATGAAAAGTTTGTTGTTGTTGTTTGTTGTTTATTACAGATTTAACGTCCAATACATGTTATAAATATTATATTATGGACAGGTTGATTAAATTAAGTTGTTTCCACTTCATGGGTTGAAATTTGGTAAAAACCTACAGTTGGTTGACACACAAAATAAAAAGTCCTTGTATATTAACAAGTCAGTTTAAATCACACTTATAAAACCGCTGTCGTGAGAAGAGAGGGTGGGTCATCTTCTCCATTTGTTATAATAAAAACATGTTAAAAAACCCTGTAAAATGAACAAAGAAGGCGAAAACAATTGTTGTTCAATTTGAACTGTTCACGTAATTCACCAAACTTTTAAATGATAAATTACAATTTATATATTAGACATTGAATGTAAAACACTTTACAAAGGGAGAATTTCATATTTTCTAAGAAAGTCAAAACATAATTATTTCTACGTCTTTTGTACAACAGGTTGTCAACTCACTATTATACGATCATAGGCATTATTACCTACTCTTAGAAATCTTTCACAGGGAAAATAATAACACAATAACCTCTCTTGCCCCCCCCCCCCCCTGCAATAGCTATCTTCAAACGTTTGAATTTAAAGTTGAAAATGACATTTTGCCAATTTCTCAACTGGCAATAGTGAATTATATGATTGATAGGATTGTTCTTCAACAAAGTAGGACTGTTTATAGAAACCGTCTATTTTAAGGCCTTTATTTTAATATATTTTAATAATATAAATATGAAAATATGAAATTGCAGCTTTAACATGTGCTTGTTGAACCAGTTTAGCTTTTGTCGCTGATTTTAAGATGCCTCAAAATAAGATACATTAGAACATCCGAGAAAGAGCAGACAGCTAGCTTATGATTGGATATATATCGGAAATGATATCACGTGAAATGATATGACGTGAAATGACGTGAAATGATATCACGTGAAATGACGTGAAATGATATCACGTGAAATGACGTGAAATGATATCACGTGAAATGACGTGAAATGAAATGATATATAAAAGTAGGCCGTAGCGCCGCTACCCGGGCAAAATCTCTCTCATAACACACTGTATGGTATATGCCCGTCTTCATTAGCCCAGTTCGGAGCAGAAGAGTAGGACGTTAAACCCCATTTCATTTCATTTCATTAGCCAGAACAGTGGGACGTTAAACTCCATTTCGTTTCTTTTTATGTTCACAACTTCCATTGTATTCGAGGAAACTTGAACATATTTCTATTAATGTCGCGTCCACCCGTTATAGAAACAACCCATTGGAGACGATAATATCAGTCAGCTAATGCTCTTTCTCAGGTTTCGTCAAATAAATAAAAGGCTTTTAATAATATAATCTACTTTCTTATCCACCCCCATAATTTGTCGCCTTTTAAAAGTAAATATTTATATAAAATGGGGTTTGACGTCCTACTGTTCTGCGCAGACGAGTCTAATGACGACTTGCGCAAATATTTGATTGGTCCATGGAATGTATATTTTATTACACGCCCCCAGTGCTCGAGTAATTGGCACTTAATTCATCGGATTCAATCTGTTTCACGTGGGTATTGCGAAAAGTCTCTTGTGGCGGTCTGTTGATCAGCGTGTGCGTGGGTAGGTTGGTGGGGATGATGGGGGGGGGGGGTGATGGTGGCGGGAGGGGTGTGATGGTGACGATTAAGATAAAATATTTATTTCTCCCGTTTTTCAAAAACAATAAAAAATTACTAATAACTCCGTTAGCCTGGATGAGAACGTTCTTCCAAATTTTCCAACGTGGTTCCCCCCTTGTCAGTGATGCAGGACGGAGCGCTGTCTAGTCGGTCGTTCGGATGAGACGAAAACCCGAGGTCCTGTGTAAAGGATCCCTTGATATTTGGAATTCAATATAAGAGTAAGCCGTAGTGCCGCTGCCCGGGCAAAATTTCCCTCGTAGCATACTGTATGGCGCATGCCCGTCTTTATTAGCCCAGTTCAGAGCTGAACAGTAGGACGTTAAACTTCATTTTATTTGATATCACCAATAACCACCCACTGTTTTCGACCTCTTTATTTATCAGGGTCAGCAGTTGACAATAACATCTAATCCATCCATATTAAGCAATCACTGAGGTAAAATATTTACTTTTCTCAACAATAAACTACTATTAATGCTGTGACTGGAACTGTTAGAAAGTCACCAGTTGATATAATTCAATTGATCAATTGATTTGTTGGCTGTTTGCGCAATGTGTAATATAATGTGTAATGCAATGTGTAATGGGCTCTATTATTCATGGCTACAGTCATTCTGTTAGCGATAATCACGCGTGCGTGACACCTGTTTTGGCCAAACCAATCAAATATGAAGAAATCTACGATTGATAAATGGATCAAAACGAGGGGGATGGTAAATACTTTAGAAACATATTTAGCCCGATACAAATCGGGGGTTGGATGGCCCAATGGTTAGCACGCTGTATCATACTTCTGTCATTGATTCAACTGACGTGTTTTCGAATCCCCGGCTGTACGTGACAAGGAGTAGGGTCGCCTGTCCAGCCTCGTGTGTTTTCTCCTGGTCTCCTTTGCACAGGCGACATGCGAATTATTGAAGAGAGAGAGAGAGAGATGGGGTTTAACGTCCACCTGACCTAAATCATGTGATTTTGGGACTAACATATGGTTTGTCTCTCCAATAATTCGCTTGTGCGTAGGGGTCTGTAGCAGTGGGAGGAAACCGAAAGACCTGCCCCCCCCCCCCTCTCTATCGCCCACTCTCTCGTCGCTCGCTATGACCAACTAACATGTAAGAAGAGTGTTCTACTGTAGTGTCTCGAGGTTAATAACTGTACGTGATCATTATTTATATGTAATAAAATCGTCGCAGATAGCTTTTCCTTGTAAATAAAATGATCGCAGATAGCTTTCTTTGAAAATAAAATGAAAGAGAAGGCGGCCATTAAAAATACTAATAAGAAACGGGGACAAAAAAACATTATCACTATTTACATAAGGTAATCATGTAAGCAATAATTCTAACGAAAACATTCAACAACAATTCCAAACAAATATGGAAGCCAATACGTATCCCTTCATTTACTTTTCGGTTTCATGCCTTTCCGCTATTTGGAATCGGGATATTGGTCAGTCTCTGACGTAATGGGGCGGGCACTATAAAATAGGGTACACAGGTAGAATTCGGGGTTGTCTTCTGTGGAAGCGTACGTTAAAACACCAGGTAGTAGTAGTAGAATTCGGCAGAGCTCACACCGCCTGTTATACCAGCCACACACTTAATTGAGACTAGGAAGATGTGTGATTAACGCTTCCAATTTATTAAAATAAAATATTGAAGAAAAGAACTTGAGGCATATTTCACAAAATTTTAACTAAGATAAGATCTGAATTTTAGTTATTTGATTGGACAATATTAGATTGATTTTAGTTCTTAGCCAGTCAAAATTGAAATATCTGCTAAAATTTGGATTTTATCTTTAGTTAAGATTTGTGAATCAGGGCCCTGGGGCCTATTTCACGAAATCTTAACTAAGATAAGATCCCAATTTTAGTAATTTGATTGGATAATATTAGATTGCTTTTAGTGCTTAGCCAATCAAAATTGAAGTATCTACTAAAATTGGATTTTATCTTTAAGTTACAATTTCGTGAAACAGGGCCCTGAACTGTAGTATTGTTGTAACTTTGTCACGGAAGAGAAAACAGCGTGGAGAGTAAAGACTTTAAAGTGCTACAAATGTCGGTCACCTTGCTTCGTGACTGTTTTCAAATGGGATTTATTGTAGTCAGCAGACAGTATGTATATAAGGTATTTAGTTGTATGGTCAAGTAATCTCTACAAATCATTTACTTTCACATGGTACATTGGTTACAGCTTCTCTAACCATTGATGATGCAATCAACCCTTTTCGCCAACACCACTGGTTTCAAAGATCCTCTTGAAGAGTGTCTACATAGATGATGTAACATAGATGATGGTTCTAGTTAAAGATAAAATTCACAAATTCGGTTCATGAAAAAACGTCCTAAACTCGTTTTTAAGGTCAAATTTGTGTCTTTAACTCCTCGGAGCTCAATATATTTGTTAAGACCGACACAATTTTCGTCAAAAAAGAAATGGGGTTTAACGTCCTACTGTTTTGTTCTCACTCGGATAATACGTCATATAGTTTGCCCGGGCAGTGGCACTATGGCCAACTCTTGCATCAAATTCCAACACACAAGGGGGCCCTCGCTTTTTTGTCCCATCCAAACGATTCGATAGCTGTCCTTGCCAGGTCCTCCGTCATGCATCACTGAAATAATGGTACGTTCACATCAAAGGGTGATGTCACATCCGTATTTTCAGCACGATTAATCTACCTTGGACATGAAATGAAATGATTTTGGGGTTTAACATCGTACTGTTCTGTCCCTACTGGACCAATGAAGACAAACAAACGCTTCCGGAGGGCGGTGCTACGGTCTACCCTTACATCGAATTGTAACAGCCAGGGGATCTTTAACGTGAAAATAACTGTGTACACGCGACCTCGTGTATTATCCATTGTCTGGCCATCGTTTATGTACCACCAACAAGGATGAACCACACCGGAAAATCCAGATGATTTTTTTCCGTCAATGCAGTGATCGAACACGGGACCTCCAGGCTAGCGAGCCAGTGTCTTACTCGTTGAGCCACCGTGGCCCGCAATTGACCCGTATAATCTAGTAAGAAAGAACCGTATATAAGGGATTGGGAGTTACATCTACTATATCTGCCCTGGTGGAAGTGGACGTTAAACCCAAGAAATAAAAGAACGAACCTGTCCATTTTAACAAATTCAAATGAAATGGAAATCAGAAATATCCAGAATCTCTGCAGTTAGCGTACAACTTAAATATATCCGTCAGTTCCCTTCCGGTTACAAATCGGAAGTAGAAACGGATGTGTTCGCTAGGTGGGAAAATATTCTCAGGAAAATCATCTCCCCTTGCCTATTACAAGTCGATATTCGCTTATATTCAATTATTACATCACGCATATATTCTTTTTCTATAAATAACCGAGAAAACAAATTCATTCTAGTTTTCTCTGCGGAAGCTTTTACAAATATATTCTTTGAACATTCTTTGATCCTTACAACATGGTCAACATTAATAGAACACAGTTTTTATGGGATGCAATCACTAGTTTTATTCTAAAAGCACGAAGTTTCAACAAGTATCTTCTTATCTTTATCAAGCACAATGACATTTCGTTCGTTCGTTCATTCCTGGTGTCTAGTGTGTGAAATAGCTTTATTTAACGTCCGCTTCCGCCGAAGTGATATCGCAGACAAGTGGGGTTTAGTACTACAACTACCTGGTGTTTTAACGTCCGCTTCCACAGAAGTGTTCGTCCGTTTGTTCGTTTCTGGGGTTCAACGTCCTCTTCCACCTAAGGTGATATCGTAGACAAGTGATGTCGCAGGTCATATACAACATTCACAGTGAAGCCATAAACATGGATTAAAATAATAGTAAGAAAACAGACCTAAGGGGTGAAGGATCACAAGGTAATTAGCTTACTAAATAAACTCTAGCGTATGAGTAGGGTGTTATGATTAGTATGAGCTGCTTCAAAGGGTACCATGAATAAACCGGGTGAAGCTGATGAGGTGCACATAGTGAGGCCATATGCATGAAATTAAATATGATATGGTTTTATAACTATAGATATACAATACATAAATAATGGACAGGTTTGGGAGAATCTATAATAGCGAAAACTTAACAATCAAAAAGGGTGGGGGAAGGATTTAATACAACCAAGGGCGCTAAATTGCCATAATTAAATTATATTATGCATATTAATAACATCATCATCATACCCTGGGGATGTAAAGCCCTCGGTACCTATTAAGTTCAGGGTCCGTATTCAATGGATATCTTAAGTCTATGAATGAGATCCTGTGTACACATTGGCATGCACCTAAAAGATTTCTTGACAATTGTAATGCGATATTAGGGTACCCTTGTTCGGGCAAAATTTCCCCATAGCACACTGTATGGCGTAAGCCCATCTCCATTGGCGCAGTCGCAGCATTTGCATTCTTTCATCTATTCGACAGCTACATGGCGTTTTCATCAGCCCGAAGGATGCAACAAATCTGACGTTACATTTATTTTAATTTCTATTCATTAGTTAAATCACGAACTGAATGGATATAAACAATTGCGTTATTCCCAGAAGTTGTCACAATCAGGTCTGTCGTTCAATTAGAAAGTTAAAGGAAATTAGATTAATTCCCTAATCTCTAGTCTGACAGAATTCTGGAGACTTCTGCTGTTCGACAATATTGTAACTGTCACCATTGTTTGTGAACTCAGCGATGCAGAGGAACAATGAATAATTAATACAATGGAATTTAATCAATTTTAACTGTTTTTACGCGTTTATTAACGACCACAAGGGCACTCGGGTAATTTTTTATTTTTATCGATTTCAATGAATGAGGACAAATAACTTTTCTGCACTTTTCGCTATGAGGGATTTTTCTATAGATTTCTCGTAACCAAGTGTTATTGTACATGGCTATATGCCAGCCATCCAATCGAGCAGAGTTCTCGATGTCCCCAGTGTAGGCAGTGGTTCCATCCACAGGGTTATCTGTCCTTGGTCGTAGCTTGATTGTGCGAACAAACCACAAAAACACTTTACATGCCATTCTTAGCCGCATTGTTTACTTTCACCACAGTAATCTTAGGGGCAATCAAACGCGAGTTACTTCCCTTCGCCCACTCGATAAGTCAATAACAATAGATCAAGTAACAAAGATGGATTATGGGACTATGTGTTTCCCCGTGGATGGACCCAGGGGTTAGTGGAGTAGAAAGGAACGATAACTCTGGGGATACTGAGAATGGTCGAGTAAACATTCGTGCTCGCTAGACTCTACGGCCTCCTTAGCTGGCAAAGGTAAATCAAGCAGAAAACCCGTCACGCCCCCCGTTCAGTAAGGCGGCACTATGCTCCCAAACAAAGTTCCTGGGAATTGTTCAGCATAGTTTCCATGGTCAGTTGATGACGCCACTGTAATATAAAATCAATGGAACTAATAATAACGATGGCCGTGGATTATAATTTGTTAAAGATATATTATATGCGATCTAAATCTTTCGTTCAGCTTCAAATGTTATATAAATCACATTTAGACATTAATCCACCAAATAAGCCTACAAGATTATAGATTATATGATCATTATTACGATTATACGCCCTTTTAAAATCTCGAAACCCTCGGGCGTTGCGAACGGACATGTAACTACAGTGCGGACGACGTAGCTGGTTGTTGTGGGTTGGTGTATGTTACTTTGCCTGGTAACCGAAGTTGTTGTTCTTAGTGGTTAACGTTCGCTTCCACCGAAGGTGATATCGCAGACAGGTTGACTTTATTTTCATTTTCATGATCCTAATTAGCGCCCGCACGGGTCTTTCCTGTGGTATGAAACTGGAGTACCCGGAGTATAAACCATGAGGTTGGGAACGCACCCCTATCTCAAAGTCACAAACGCTCACACCACAGGGTCGTATCTAGCGGGGGTGCAGGAGGTACATTGCACCTCCAGAAAAATAAGGCGCCCCGACAAATAAGGCGCCCACGTCCCCATCCTTAAAAAAACCCAACATAATTTGGCAATCTTTCAATTATAAAACAATACATTTGATTATGATCACACAGTGAGACTCTTACGGTACTGGGGCCTACTTCACGAAATTTTAACTAAGATAAGATCCCAATTTTAGTAATTTGATTGGATAATATTAGATTGATTTTAGTGCTTAGCCAATCAAAATTGAAGTATCTACTAAAATTGGATTTTATCTTAAGTTAAAATTTCGTGAAACAGGGCCCTGATCAGTCGGTCGAATTTAAGGACGCCTTGATCCACATTTTTTCTTGTATCACTTACGAGGAGGCTATGGCGCCCCACCACTCTGCTGTACCCCCACTTTTAAAATACTATACATACGGCCCTGTCACATCAGTAACTGAAACCCCAAGTCAGAGGTGACCGACCAGCTAGAGGTCGAAGCGCAACACTCTAGATCACTAGGGGACTACACCCCTCCCCAATTAGTTAAACATACATTATGCAAGAGCAAAATCTGCATATTGTGGGTCTTTTTCAAGGCCTGAAATGTTATAAAAAAAACACTATTTTCATTAGACAGTATAATCAACTTATCCACACCACCAACTCTCGATGTCGAGGCTTGCATAAGATTTTTGTTGGATTGTAGTTTGATTTGCTACATTATTCGCTTTCGTGATTTACCGATTAACTAGATAACCGAGACTACTAGGAGGCTAAGCGGAACTTTCATTCGCCTAGTTCTAAGTTCATAGTAGATCGATTTGAGTGAAATTTTTAGCAATTTACCTTTACATTAGCTGGTTTTAACTACCATAGTAAGAATTGCCAACTCGTTATTAAATCTCTCGTAATGTATCTTTAACACGTTATAACTTGTTTATATTGGGATATTGGGTCTGGTATAATCGAGATGATGATGCAATCTATGTGTATTAGGGATGTACATATTTTTAAACCCCTATCTATAATCTATATTGATATTGTGATTTTATCTATTGTGTTATGTTATGTCAAATGTAAAGCGCATCTGAACATGTATATCATGAAAGGAGCCCTATATAAATACATGTAATAATAATAGTAATAATAATTTATTGAGGAATCGGACGTTAATCCAACATAGACCAGGGATTTAATCATACTCACGTTTACGATTATACACTTTTTACGGTAAAATGTAATGATGCGGGGGTAACATCCTACTGTTATACTCTGACTGACCCAATAAAAACGGACATGGATTTAATCATACTCTGATTCTAATGGCATCTTGATTATTCACCTGTTATGGAGATATGAAATAAAATGGAGGTTTAACTTCTTCTCAGAATGGGCTAATGAAGACGGGGATACGTACGCCATGCAGTGTTCCAAGTTCCAAGTGGCAAGAGACAAGTGGCAAGAGGCAATTTTTCCAGTACAGTGGCAGGAGTTCTTTAACGTGCGCGTCAATATGTACACGAGACCTCGGTTTGTTATGGCATTCAAATAACTAGACGGTTACCCTTGAAAGGTCCACTGTCCTGCACAGCTTACAATGTGAAACTACGACTGTAATGACTGACATCTTTAGCATGATGATACTGGTACTTACTTATTGAAGTATCCAGGTATAGTCTGAGAACCAAACGAAGCTGTGGACGTTAAACCCCATTTCTCTCTCTCCCAAACAAAGCTAAATATACATTACTAGAAGGTGATGCAGCTTCGCACGGGGCCCAAAGACAGTAGTTGGTAGTCCACCTCCATCACGCTTACTTCCCGGTCCGAGCTACACATATACATAAAATGCCAGTCTCGGGAGAGCCCTAGTGTAGCCGCCAACCCCGAACAGACGGTCACAAATAAATATAAGAATCGTTGTGTGTGAAAGAGAGAGACGGAGAGGGGGAGAGAGTGAGAGAGATTGATTAATGTAGACTCGACACAAACTAGGTCATTGCGGGACTAACATATGGTTCAGTCTGTATTTATTTCAATTAACAGGTGACATGTTGGGGTCGTTAACCGTGGGATAAAACCAGAGAACCAGAAAAACAACCCCACGAGGTTAGTCAGGCGACGAATTGATTTAAGATTTAGATTAAGAAGCGACCACTCTTACTTTCATAAATAGATAATGCTAATTAACTAGATTGACAATTCTTTCCAGTGAAATTGTATAAATTTTTGAAATTTTGAGCCACGATTATAAATAAAATCTCGATTATTCAGTTAACGTAACATATTAAATGGCGACAACGTTCTGATCTTTTCAATATACATGCATTTCTGTAAAATAATTTATACACCATTCGAAGCCACACAAAGACCTTTTACAGGTAGATTTAGCTCTTATAATAAATTTTTAACGAATAAACAGCGGCGATTACAAAAGACGTTGTTACTCCGAAACCTTAAATCACAAATAAGATAAACAGGACAAAAGGGCACAAAACAAAGGATATTTTTCAATGACGTGATTACTAGCTCACGCTTGACCAGTCTTAAAACTCGGGCTAAGCAGATTTAGCTTTTGCATCAAGCATCTTACTTTCCAAGGTTGACCAAACAAAAGTACAGTTTTATGATATTCAGATCATTCTCCAGTGATAAAAACCAGATGATATTATTTAATAACGTGATTACAGCCTGGCCTTGATCAGTCCTAAAACCTAGGTTTCCATTAATTAAATGACATGATAAAACTGACCACTACTGGCCATATGTTCCAGAAGAAATTCAATAAACGCCAACAGTTTTATTAAGGTTACTTATAGAATAGCAAGATGAGTTCTATTTACATTTACCCAGTTCGCTACTACGGCCATGTGGTTTTTACCAATCAAATATAAATTGTTACCAAGGTCGGGTAAAGTCAATCATCTTGGGTTTCAAGCTAAACCTAGATTAACCATTAAGAAAAATAAGCACGTGCTTAAGGCCTCGAGGTAAGAGGGTCCTGATAGGGTTTTTGTTTTCCTAGTGCCAGTTTTATAATGGACCGGAATGTAAATGTTGCAGACAAACCAGGATCCACAGTAAACAAAGAAAAAAATAGATATAACTAAAAAAAATAATAAAATAATGTTCTTTTTTATTTTTGAGGTTTCTTAACCCCTTATTCGACCTTGGTTTGATCCCCACCATCTTGTGAAGACAGCGCCCAGGGGCGTCAAATGGGCGATGCCACCTTCATTTTATTTGTAGATGGCCAGAAGGAAAAAAATCTCTCGGGTATGAAGTGAAATGAAATATAATGTATTTAACATCAGCTTGGATAATGAGTCAGACAGAGAGAAATGGGGTTTGACGCCCATTGGATATAGTCGACATTAGTCTCAAAAGATACAATGGTAGTCTCAAAAGATATGATGTTAGTCTCAAAAGATACGATGTTAGTCTCAAAAGATAAGATGTTATTACCCAAAACACAATATTAGTCTCAAAGATTGGATGACAGTCTCAAAGATACGATGTTAGTCTCAAAACACACGATGTTAGTCTGAAAGATACGATATTAGTCTCAAAGTTTCGATGATAGTCTCAAAAAAAAAGATACGATGATAGCCTGAAACGATACGATACTAGTCTTAAAGATATGGCGAGAGTCTCAGAGATACGATATTAGTCTCAAAGATAAAAAATATAATGGTTTTTGTTTCAAAGTTTAAATCTTCAAATAGAAAATACGACAAGATATGTCGTTAGGCACTTCTAAGAACTTAATTGGTCTTGTGTTAACCCTCAAAATGTCCGGACGGACACGCCACTGGCTGGGCAGAATTCTCCCCCGCTTTGCATATGAAACTATAGTTGATAAAACTAAAAAAAATGTTTGTCTTGAAATGATGTTCCAGGAAAATTTCCTTTGTTACCTTAAATTCTTTTCTTTTCATTTTTACCGTAATCAATACGTTGTTTTCTATATTAATGAATCGTCGTGTAAAGATATGATAACGTATCTAAATTTTGTGAAAAAGCATTGTACAAAGGAACTGAAAGGAAATGGGGTATAACGTCCTACTGTTCTGTTCCGACGTGGCTAATGAAGACGCGTATACCCCGTACAGTGCGCTGCGAGGTTAATTTTGCCCGGGTAGCAGCGCTACAGCCTACTCTTATATCGAATTCCAACTGCCAATGGATCTTTTACGTGAGCGCCACTGTTTGTAAGACAATGGGGGGTTGGGATGGCCTAGTGGTCTAGAGTGCCGCGCTGGTCGGTCACCTCTGGCTTGCGGCTGTGGTTTCGAGCCCTGGTGTGAGCGTATGTGGCATGGAGATAGGGGCGCCTCCTCAATCTCGTGGGTTTCCTCCGGGCACTCCGGTTTCCTCCCACAGCTAAAGACCCCTACGCGCAAGCGAATTATTGAAATAAAATGAAACCATATGTTAGTCCCAAAATGACCTAGTTTGTGTCGAGTGGACGTTAAACCCCATTTCTCTCTCTCTCTCTGTAAGACAATGACGTTAATCTCACAAAGATTAAATGCGATGACAGTCTTAAAATTGAAAATACGATAAAAAAATATCAGTCCCAAGAGATGTCTGTTTTAATAGATAAAATAAACAATAATATATGGATGTGGGTTTGAGAAGATAATCGCCGTGTATTTCATTCACATATTTAACGAACAATGAAACTTCACAGCTAATACATATCGATCTGCGACGATTGTTAACGATGTTCTGTAAGTCACACGATCACCAAGCTGAACACGTATCGTGGGCTGTCCTTGCTGCGCTATAAAAGACAATTCCACGCATCAACTCCACGCATTCCGTTCACAGGATAACTACAAATTTTAACCCGGTTATTATAAAATTCTATCACTGTATAGTATTTTTAGGAAACGAAATAACTTGAGAAATTAGAAGGTAAGGTCGTTTTTTTGTGTTCTTTAGTTTTATTTTTTGCGACGAAATTATATTTTTCTATATAGATTTAGGAACTGAATTTTAAAAAGTTGTCCGTTTTATTCTATTTCTACATGCTCCGCATACAAGTCTACTGGAGCATGCACCACACCCATTACGAAACCATAAAATACCCCAAAACATTTAAATTCAATACCTTTCAATTTTGTGTGAATATGTTTGCAAGTTTTTTGATGGGATTGTTTTTTTGCGCTTTTAACTTACTTTTTTAAATCAAAATTGTGGATGGGGGCTTTAATTTGTTATGACAGTGCGTTTTCATTTTTTATATAAAAAAGTGTTGCTTGGTGCTTTAATATGTAATAACAGTGGCCAAGAAACTACTTTTTTTGTTTTTTATTTCTTAAAAAGTTCTCTACATATCCATGTCCGATTTAGTTTTACACTGAGTAAAAGGTGGCTGCCAAACACTCGGTGACACTTCCACTAGTCGAATTAAAGTCTCTGGTCATAATTGCAGGGATTGAGACATTCCGTGCATATTACAGTATTGTGGAATTTGCAGGAATAACAGTGCGGACCTATTCCTATCAGTATTCACAAAAATATGATGATTTAAAACTATCCTACTATTTTACACCGTCTATACTGATGAAAAAATCGTCCAACCTTGTGGGTTTTTCACCTTGTCCACCTGCTTCCCCTCACCACTAAAGACCCGGGAAAGACCCAGTTTTTGTGGAGTGGAGGTTCAGCATCATTCTGTCTCGCTCTCCTTATTTATTGCCCGGTTTCCTCCCATTGCTAAAGACCCCTACGCGCAAGCGAATTATTGCAATAACATTAAACCATATGTTAGTCCCGAAGTGACCTAGTTTGTGTCGAGTGGGGTTTAAACATCATTTTGTCTGTCTCCCTTTTTATTTATTGTATATTAAAACAAAACTTCTACAAATCTATCTTTCTCTCTCTCATCCCGGACCGACCATGTTTTTAAATGTAAATGTTAAATAATCAGAATTAAATCGTGAAATATTTTATTGTGAACTGTGTAAATGCCGCAAATAAAATTTAAGTACATGTATATGTTTGTAGAGTGACTATGTGTGGTTTAATGGTCGAGAGCGAGCCATTAAGTAATATATTGTTTCAATATAATACTCAATGTCTTAAGCTCGAGACCATTAAACAAATTAAAATACAGACACTACGCACGTGATTTTACCGTGAAATACGTCACACTAGTCCAATATTCCACTGGTATAAATAAAGTACGATTGACAAGTTGCCCGTACGATTATTTGAAATAATGATACGCAAACATCAAAGGGTGACGTCATATCAGTATTTTAATATTTCGTGTAGTGTTTAGTGTAGTTTGATATTATTTTTCAGCATGCTATCGTTCGGGGAAAGCTACGGTTACTCAGCAGTTAAGACGTTGACTCGCTTACCTGGATTCATCGTGATTTACTGACGTGTTTCCGTCTTGTCAGAGGCCAAGTACAATGTATAGCTGGCCACAGATCACTAATTATTGCCCCATTGACTTTAATGTTAACCCTCGTCTCTTAGACCGATTGTAACTTTTCCCCAAATATTCGTTGGGAAAAACGCTTTCTGCTCACAGATGGAACAACAAGCGGCAAACTCTTGCCCAAAGGCATGTATGGGGTTCATCATGAAAAATCTTGAGATAGACATGCAATTTTCGGCCTTCCATCTCAACGTAAACAACCTCACAACTCTTGTATCCTTCCGCCTCAAAATCATGAACATTCACCAAAACCTGGCAGAAAATGTATTTTTAAACCCTTTTCTTCGATTCTACACCAAAAACTCAACAACAGTCGCCA
This sequence comes from Patella depressa, assembly GCA_948474765.1. Taxonomy (NCBI): domain Eukaryota; kingdom Metazoa; phylum Mollusca; class Gastropoda; family Patellidae; genus Patella; species Patella depressa. The sequence goes on from OX419719.1 coordinate 6,832,139, forward strand.
TGCAAAAGGGGGGAAAAGGGAAAGGGAGAGAAAGACTAAAAATATCTTTCGCCCTTGTTTTTGGTGATCTGTGTCCAGTTGTTCGGATGTTACCAAAAACCGAGATCCGGTGTACGCTTATGCTCGTCTTCATTAGCCCAGTTAAGAGTAGAACAGTTTTACGTTAAACCCCATTCCATATCTTTTTATTTAATTGCTATTTTCTAGAACCGTCGATGTAGCTTCCCGCATTAATCCTTTTAAATTAAAATTCTTTTTTTCGTTATAAGTCAGAATCGATTGTTGTGCTTATCTGATGTTGCCATATGACGAAAACACGCATTACTGGACTTTCATCTCCTGTGTCAACTAGATTCATTAAAATAAAACCAAGTACGAACAATCCAAACCATTAGACAGAATTCAGAGTCCTAAAAAACGGTAGAGACAAAATAGTGTAATCAGCAAATGGACTGCTCCCTGTGTACAAAATACACGACAAACAGTGGTAACAGGTGTCCGGAAGAGTAAGCTTACCCTGCCTGGCGCCACACCCGCCATTGCTGCATCCTAACTACTATTAGACGAAATCTCGGTAAAATAGCGTGATTGTCCAATGGACTATCCGTATGCAAAATGTACTTGATGAACAGTGTTAAAGATGTAATAGACATACATATACGAGTCAATTAAATATATCATGAATAATAGAGAGAAATGGCCAACTTAGGCCTATAATTTTTGCGGAGGGGGGGGGGGCTTGGGCAAAATAAGACATTTTCATGCCAAAATTAAAACATTCCTTGTAGCAATCAGACATACCCCTGTAATTATCTTTTATAATCAGCTGTACAGATCACAAGCCCGCTGGACAGATCAGTTTGTTGCTTGCAAATAGACAATTCAGGAAAACTGTGCATGTGAAACAGACAAAATAAACCACACAGGACAGACAGCAAAATGGGTGGCTCAGCATATGATGCAACAATTTCATTTCAAAACTTCGCATGCGCGTCGGCGTCTTTAGCAGTTGAAGGAAACAGGGATACCCGGGCGTACAAGCGGAGAATTGTAAATAACGCCACTTGCCTCCATTACACACTCTCTCTATCTCTCTCTCTCTCTCTCTCTCTGTCTCTCTCTCTCTCATTGCAAAGCCAAAGTTAGATAGAGAAGATCGTTTAGATAAAATGTATGCTCATCGTTTCATTATATTTGGATTAAGGTTATCCTACAAGTAAAATATCATTAAATTTTATTCTGAAATCGGAAAGAAACCCTCCATTACACAGATATCTGAACTGATTTCATTTGTATCGGCGATTTTTCCATTCGCCTCCTCGGTGTGTAGGGAAGTTATTTTAATGGTTGTTGTTTGATATCGGACGTGGTGTTTAATAAACGACAGGAAATCAATTACCGGGGAACACCCGATACCATATCCTCTACTCCTGCTTGTTATATCGCCTGGTTTACCGACGTGGTTTTCTCTTATCAGTGGTGCAGGGTGAAGGGCCTTGCAAGGATGGTTGTATAGTCGTTCGGATGGGACGAAAAATGAGGTCCCATGTACACATTAGCGTGCACGTAAATATCCCTTGGCAGTTGGAATTCGATATAAGAGTAGGTCTTATTAAAGCGGCGCTGTCGGGGCAATATTTCCCCTATAGTCGTGGCAAAACAGTAGGATGTTAAACCCCATTTCATTGGAGGGGACCCACGTATAAGATTACTAGAATTAAATTGGTTGTAATGACTGATCGGTCTCACACCACCCCCACCACTGGCGATGTCGGAAGACATAAATATTTACAGTTGCACATTTTATGAATAATTAATCTATTTAATTAACTTCAAGGATGCCATTACGTCATATGTTTCAGGTGACGTGACAGGTAGACATGTTTCCCGCCGATAACAGCTGTAATACGATGACATAATACACAGACAATATCTTGACGAGGTCTTTGTTTTATAACCACCTCATAAATATCTTATTATTAAAAAAATATATTGCTACTAATATTTCATCAATTTATTAAATATAGAATTCTTCTGTCACTTCATCAACTTCGAGCGGTTTGTGTGTGGGTGCCGGTGGGTGGGTAATCCAATGACAGAGTGGAATTAAAATCAAGTTTTTAAAATTTGAAATTATCGTTGTTAACTGCTGGACACAAACAATCTCGATCCCACAGATTAATTCGCGTCAAATTGGTTCTTAAGCTCCGCCTCCACTGACTACTGGACGGCAAGATGCTGTCGATTGCTCGGCAATTAGACTTTCATTCGTTGTATGAGCTACATATTAATGATCCTTAGAACATTTTCCACATCTAGACATCAAAATTTCATTCGAAAACAGCCAATTTCATGATTTACCAGGAATTTATTTTTAACGCACAATGTGAGTGATTCGGCTAAATACGTGAAATTTTCTGAAGAAACGCCGGCAAGTGGTACAAGACAAAAACAGAAACTTATTTCTGGGATAAGCTGTCCAATTTAATTTTAATTAATATGTTTATTTCAGCCGGTTTACATATTTAAAATGTCTTCCTTATACGAATATTTTTTTATAAATATATGAGTATAATATGACGTATTATAAATATAATGAATATTATAATATATATATTTAAAGCGAGAATTTCATATTCTCTAAGAATGTCAAAACATAATTATTTCTATGTCTTTTGCTCAAAAGGTTGTCAACTCACTATTATACGATCATAGTCAATATTCCCCACTCTTATAAATCACTAACACCAGAAATAATAACTAAATTACCTCCCTTGTTTTTCTATTCCTCCCATTGAATAGCTATTTTCAAACTTTGAATTTGAAGTTGAAAATGACATTTTTGCAAATTTCTTAACTGGGAATAGTGAATTATATGATTAATATGATTATTCTTTAACAAGGCAGGACTGTTTATGGATACCATCTATTTTAGGGCTTTATTTTAATACATTTTCAAAATATAACTTAAAAATATGAAATTGCAACTTTAAAAAAAAAAAACAACACCATTTTCAACTATTTACCATTCATAAACCTAATACATTTATCACATTCCGCCGTGTATTTTCGACCATTGCGGTTTCTTCAGGGGTAATGAATATGCCATAAAATGTCAAAGTGTGCCAATTGCTCGAGCAGACGTACAACTCCCTACTCTTATCAATTTCCGATTATCAAGGGATCTTTTAATTCCACGGCAATATTCACACGTGGCCTCGTTTGTTCGACTGATCGGAACGTCCATGTTAGTTCTGAACCACCAACAAGAATATTCGTCGAGGGGGCGTACATATTATAGATTTTGATAAGAGAGAGAGAGAGAGAGAGATGGAGGTTAACGTACACTCGACACAAACTAGATCTTTTGGAACCAACACACGGTTCAATAATTCGCTTAGCATTGGGAGGAAACTAGAGGACTCGAAGAAAACCCACGAAGTTGGACAGGCGACCCTACTCCTTGTCACGCACAACCGGGGAATCGAAACCGCTCCAGCTGACTCAATGACAGACCTGATGATACAGCGTGCAGGTGCTACCCATTCAGCCATCTAATCCCCTTATAAACCTATAACGGTAAATCCTTTTAATCTTTGCGGTATGTTCTATGCCAGGAATAACTTGCGTTCTGAAAGTCGGGGCGGCTTAGAATACAAGGAAATTTGGGGATATTCTTCTGAAAGTTTTTCTTTAAACCTGCATCGGGTTATTCTTCCGGGGTAGGGTTTTTTCCATTGGAAAACATGATATCGGATTTTCTTACGGGAATTCTGTGATGTTCTCATTTTGCTTAAATGTAAACATGGACGGTTTACAAGCAAGATAAAGTCAGTTACGTGCTTTATCCTAAACATGTAACTACAGACGATAATCTATTCAGCACTGTGCTGTAATCCCTGTACTCAACAAAACAATTTCCTATACACCCACAAGTTTCATTCCATATTGTCAGTTTTCACAGGCAGTTAAACCTTGTAATTAGCTCCTTAAAATATCCACGGAATATAAAATAATTGAATACTGTCTCTTTCTGTTATGGCTATTGGCTATAGCAACGTAACGCCGCTATAAATTCGTTAATTCATTTTATAATGACACCTTTAAAACATAATAACATATGTAACTGTCAATCATTTCACTTTTTTTTCTGGAGATGGAAATGAAATAAAATCATGTTTAACATTCTAGTGTTCGGCACCGGTGGAGATATTGACGGTTGGCACACCACATAATATAATAGTATACTACTGTATAATAATGAGGCCTACGGACTACTCGGGCTATGATTTCAACTTTCAGAGGGTCTTTAACGTTTGCTAATGCATGAGATCTCTGTTTTTCCTTCCTTCCGATTGACTAAACATTTTGACCTCTCACGCTCTGCGCTCTGAACCACTGGCAATGGCAAATCACGCTGGCAAATCCCGAGAAAGCTGCGCCTCTAATACCGGAATAATCTTTAGAATGTACCCCTTCCTGCCCCAGCGTAAGAAACAACGGGGACGAGCATGGCGAATCACAAAATAATAAGCCACTTTCCACCATCAAGGTAAATAAAAGTCGGATCTGCGCTTAAGCCAGGCTGACACTTAAGCCAGGCTGACACTTGCACGACTTTTGGCCACGACTTTGTCGTGCCCATCAGTGTCCACATTGACACGAACTGGCACGACGAGTTCACGCATAGTTTGCGCATTGTTTACGCACTTCCCGCATTGGCACGACGAGTTTGCGCAAATCGGACGGTATCGTGCCGACTCGAGTCGCGCCAATGCGTGCCTGGCTTTACACGAGTTTAACTTCATTATAACATCGTGACTTGAGAATTGGATGAGTTGATTATTAAGAATTCATGTCAACTGATGGCAACCATTTAGTATTCAAGTTAAACACAAACTTCAATTTTCTTTAAAGGAAAAAAATATACATTTACATGCAATACTTTATGCGCGAGTGTGGATTCGACCAGGGGGGGGTGTGGTGTTCAACAAGCTCTAATACTAATTAATTTCATGTACTCCCCAAATTTAAACATATTTTATTGTTCAATTAACAAGGGGAGGAAGCACAAGTTTTACAGCGAGGATGCATGTTATTTATTTTGGTTGAGGTGTGTTTTCCCCTTGTTAGTGATGCAGGGCGGAGGGCCGACAAGGACAGCTGTCTTATCCTTTGCATTGGAGTGCACGGAAGGATCCCTTAACAGTTGGAATTCAATATATGAGTAAGCCGTAGTGCCGCTGCCCGGGCAAATGTCCCTAATAGCACACTGTATGGCGCATGCTCGTCTTTGTTAGCCCAGTTCGGGGCAGAGAGAGAGAGAGAAATGGGTTTTAACGTCAACTAGACACAAACTAGGTCATTTCGGGACTAACATATGGTTTAAATTTATTTCAATAATTCGCTTGCGCGTAGGGGTTTTTAGCAGTGGGAGGAAACCGGAGTGCCCGGAAGAAACCCACGAGGTTGAGACGGCGCCCCTATCTCCATGCCACATACGCTCACACCAGGGCTCGAAACCACAGCCGCAAGCCATAGGTGACCGGTCAGCTAGGGGTCGAAGCGCGGCACTCTACACCACTAGGTCACCACAACACCAGTTCGGGGCAGAACAGTAGCACGCTAAACCCATTACATTTCATTTGATTGATATCAAACTTCCGGATTTCAGCGTGGATTCTCTCTGTTAATTAGACATAACAAAGGGTCCGGTAAAAAAAAAAAAATATAGTCGTTCGTAAGGAACAAGAAACGAAATAACAGTAGACCGTAGCGCCGCTATCCGTTCACGATATCCATCATAGCCGAGTCGGAGCAGAAAAGTACGACGTTAAACCCCATTTCATTCTATGTCCATTCCATTATTAGGACGGATCAACACCTGGTTGGCGGGGTTGGATGGCCGAATCGTTAGCACGTGCGCTGTATCATAAGGTCTGTCATTGAGTCAACTGACATGGCTTCGATTCCCCGGTTGTACCCGACAAGTAGTTAGGTTCTCCGGTTTGCTCCCACTTTTAAACACCTCTACGCGTAAGCGATTTATTGAAATAAAATTGACCATATTTTAGTCCCAAAATAACCTAGTTTGTGTCGAGTGGACGTTAAACCCCATTTCTTTCTCTCTCTCTCCCTCTCGCTCCCTCTTCTTACACCAACTCTTAAACACAACCACTAATCAATATGACCCATCCGACCATTCAAATTCAATATTTTTACCTTAATCATAATGAAAGAAGCTTAAAATGTTTGATATCAAATCATATCTGTATAATAAGCGTGATACGCCAGAAGTACGTAGGTTCCGGGACAATGGTGGGTGCTAGATTGTGTTTAGTACAAGAATGGAGATTGTAGGAAATGAAAGGGTAGGAATAAGGAAGTTATTGATAATTAGATTATCTCACACTCAGCACGTCGTGTCAGTGAAATTACTCACTTATTGTGGTATGTTGTAATACTAGTGTCCTTGCAACCATATTATATCGTTCAAATAATTATTTACTTCACACTTTCTATACAGTCAAATCACACCTACTTCATGAATTTCAATAATATATTTATATATTGTTTAATGATCGAGAGCGAGACATTAAATAATAACAAGAGTGTTTCCTCCCCACTGCTAGAGACCTCTACACCCAAGCGAAATATTGAAATAAAATTAAAACATATGTTAGTCCCGAAATGACCTAGTTTGTGTCGAGTGGACGTTAAACTCCATTTCTCCCTCTCTCTAACAAGAGAGGGTCGAACGGCCCGAGTGTTTTAACAATATATTACGCAGTGTTTTAAGCTCGGAACCATTAAACAACTTAAAATACAGACACTCCTCATGTCACACGAGTCCAATATTTCACTAGTATGAATAAAGTACAATTGGCAAGCTGCCGAACGATTGTTTGAAATAATGGTACGCCAAAATCAAAGGGTGACGTCACATATATTTTAAAAATGTGTTGGTAGACCGTAATGGCCACTGCCAGGACAATTTCCCGCCCACATACGACAGAGGGAGAGGGGGTTACCCGCAGCCTCACTCGGACGTAACATCCTTCCCGACTGGGCTAATGAAGACGGACTCTCTCCAGACGTGTACCGAACGGGTGGGCAGATACCCACTGCCTCACTTGTCTCTGGATCCGCTACTGAAAGTGTTTTAATTAAATCACCGTTTCCTTGACCGTTGGTTGACTTCCCGATCATCGCTTTGTGATTAGAATTAGTTATTTACCACGTTCTTAAAGCGATTATCGAGGATTAATGAGATTCAATCAGCTTACTGATTCCTCTGAGATTTCTAATTTATTCACGGCACCACGAGGTTGTGTTAAAGAGCCTGGTACGGTTTCACAAAACATTCTCAGAATTGAGTTAATAATTTACTCAAAATGGTTGGATATATTTTAACTAATTATAGCCATTTTTAAAACATTTGTTGTTTTAATTGATCAAATACATCAATTTATACATGGAACCACGAGTTCTTGAACTCAGAACTCAGTCTGATCCGGTTTTACTAAACGTTTTCAGAATTGAGTTTACTCAAAGTTGATGGCCTTTCTTACTTCTAATATCGCCCTTTATGAAACTTTTAATGTATCAAATACATCAATAAGAAACAATATGCAAAGGTTTGTGTTTCTGTATCAAAGATATTCAGTGCCGGGCTGGTCATTGACCACCTGTCTGGTCAGTGACCAAGGCCCACACAAGTACGCGTTTACGGCGCGCGAGTGTCCGAGGGGGTTCTGGGTCAATTTTGAAAATTGACAACCGCAAAGCCATAAAGTTCTTTCCTAGTAGTACATTTGTTTCGTGTGTTATTTGTCAGTCATTTTTTCCTATCTATACTTTCTCCTGTCCTGTGTCCTGACCTCTCCTCCTTCTTTCTTTTCTTCTCCACTCTTCTTTCTTTCTCTTGTTTTCTTTATAGGTTTAGGCCCACTTTATTTTAATGAGCTTAGGCCCACATGTCACGGACAGGTAGACAAGTGGGTCCAGTCCGGTACTGAAGATATTTCTCATAAAAAGTGATAAAAGTTGAGCAAATTCTTAAACTAAGTCTGTAGAGGCTTTGGGAAACCGAAGCTCAGAGGCGTACGGGCTGAAATACCCGAACCAAATTTTGGGTTACAGACGGTGGCGCCGGTCGTCTGTGAGAGGAGAATGAGGGGCCGCTAAGAAATTTTAGAAAATTTGACAGCAGCAACCGCGATTTACTACTATTGTCAGCCCATGAATACCGCAACGTCCAATTGGTCTGATATGGAATAACGTAGGAGGCTGACACGAATTCCAAACAACAAATCAATCGTTTACAGTCCACAGGGACGGGACCGTCGAAAGAAACTTTTAAATATTTTAATTGCAGCAAACGCATTGCCTTCTATTCCAGCCTATGATTACAGCAACTTCAATTTGGCCGAATCCCTACTTTAAATGGCTGAAGTGAATCCCAAACAACCAACCATTCGCCCCATGTGTTTTTCTGCTGTTCAAGTCTGCGAACTAAAAGGGACTATCCCGATTAGAGCAGAGTCCACGTGGACTGTAAACGATTGATTTATCGAATCAAGTTGTTTGGAATTCGTGTCAGTCCCCTACGTTATCCTATATCCCGAGTATTTATAAAATTTATGGACCAGAATATAGATTTTAGGTGTATTTACCTTGTCTCAAAATTTCAGCTATAGATATTGTGTCGTTTGGGCGCGAACGTGAACGTCAAAACTGCTTATCTGAACATGTAACCCTTTTAAGATCAATGTTTTCATTGGGTGACTTGATAATCGATTCCCGTTTTTGAGAGGTCTAAACAGTGAATGACCCAACATGTATTTGATAACAAAAGGTAAATTTTACCTACACATTATTTTTGTAGAAAAACGTCTGGTTTTATCCAGACACTGTATAATACAACGGTTTCCATTTCCAGGATGAAGACTGTCGGCTTTACCTTAATTTTACCAACTAAATGAAATAATAAATTTCGATTACATGTCTGTCGGAAGAGTCACCGAAAGTTGTGGGAAGCTCATACGCCTATGCTGGAGCCTAAAGCAATAATTTCTGTTGGATATCTGTAATGACATGATGTGGAATTTCATCTCTGACATTTCTGCAATTTCTTCAATTAGACACTCGTTGACATTTAAATAGCTTCATGACAGCCGTCCAAAGAAGATGTCCGGTTTTATGCAGTCAACCGTCACTTCATGTTTAGAGTAATGAATTTAAACTTTAATGTTTTTTTTTGGTTCATTGTGAAGTTTTCCCCCGTGTCTCAGAAAGGAAAACGAAGTAACATATCAAACTTCGCCTTTATGAAGATGTAGTCGTATTTCTAATGTAATAAAAAGGAACAATTTAAAGGTTGTGTTGACGTTGCACAGTTTCCGGTGTTATTGGTTTCCGTAAAAAAAAATCAGAATTTTGCTTCCGATTATACGATACCGTTCTTACACGTTTATAATCATCGTATAATAACAAAATTAACAAATTTATAATTAAAATTAATTAATTTATAATTATAACCATGTTTCGGCATCAGTACTAGACCAAAGAACCATCTTAAGTCGATCCAAAGGCCAACGAACTTTACTGCCACATGTACCTGACTATGCTCTGGTATGTCATTTTCGTGGTTTTGGTGGTGGTGGGAACACAAAACTTTGAAACAGAAATCGAAAGTGGTCCGTGATCATAATAGCTCCATTTTCAAAGCACTGATATTTATCCAGAGGCACGATCGTAGGTATGTTAAAATGCGCACTGTTACCTAATCAAATGCCAAAAGATTTTTTTTTAAAGAAATGGTTTATTAAATTCTAACATCAATTAGTGTCTCAATGACAATGAACCAATTTCTCTAATGACACAAGATCAACTTAAGGTAGTCTTGCCTCCCCTGAGAGATCAGTTTCCTCGTTATTGGAAGATATGTTCTTTTGACAACAATTATTACGTCCTCTAGGTGATTCTTTCAATATGTTTGAATTATTTTTATCTGAATATATGATATTTATAAATGTCAAGAATAAATAAAAAATATCTACTTAAAGTAACAATTTGCTGCTAAAATATCAAATTGTTCATGTCTTAATCAACGCGCATTATTTACCATTTAATCAAATATACATTATGCGAAAAATAAATGCAGCATGTTAGTAAAGGGACCTTAAAGTTACATTATGGGAGATAAGATAAAGAGATGGCAGTTCTCACTATAATAGTTAAAAACTAGATAGTGTAAAGATAATTTGCTGAAAATTTCAGTCAAATTGATTCACTATTAGCCGAGAAAAAAGCATTTAAAATATTCATAGCCTCGGTCATCATTACTCAAATCATTAATATAAACAGCATAGTCTCGATTATCCACTTGATTGATTTAATTATCAACCGCCATTAAGCGGCATATACGATTTTAATCTGCCAACATCGAAGGCTAGCCTTGACATAAAGAGTTTATTACGGTCTGGATGTGTTAATTAATGTCTAATTGATTATTTAGATAACATCTCAGGCTTAAAGAAAGACTTGTAAAAAGCAGATTTTGCTCTTGCATAATGCTATTTTAATTATTAATATTTGTAGCCTTTTCTGCTCACAGGCAACAAATCTGAATGACTAAGAAGACTGAAAAAATACATTGCCATTGGGGTTTCCAATAGATGCATTTAGTAAAAGTGGATAGCATGATTTACCCATATATACTCAAATCAACTCGCATTACAAAAATTTATATGTAGTTTTAAAAAATTGCTGTTCCTTGGCTTTAAATTACGCAAGAGGTAAATCTGCTTTTTGTAGGTTTTTCTTTATACTGAAATGTTATCTAAATCATTAATTAGACATTAATTAACTTATCCAGGCCATAATCAGCTCTTGGCATCATCGCTAGCCTGCGATATTTACTGGATTACGTGCCGACTTTAGTAATGATGATCGAGGCTAGGCCGAAATTGTAATCGCATAATTCTCGTTTGATAGTGAATCCATTTGACTGAAATTTTCAGCAAATTCCCGTAGTCACATTGGCGGTCTTGTAATGTATCCCTTAACACTTGGAATCCAGTAAGAGTAGGCCGTAGCCTTGCTCTCCGGGCATAATGCCCCTCATAGCACTGTATGGAGTATACCCGTTTTCATTATTCTGGCCCGAGCAGAACAGTAGGACGTTAAACCCCATTTCATTTCATTTCGTTTATTATCAAGCGTCTATCGTTTATATCTTAATGCATTCAATATTCACACGTTACCGCGCAACGTCGCTAAAGTTTGTTCCCCCGACGCGACAAAAGATAAATACGTTTCCTAACAGATCTAGATATGTTGATAATCGCGATTGGTGAGCAAAAATAAAATCCCTCAAGTAATATTAGGCAGGTTGTTTATCTCTTAATTTATTTATATCCAAATGTCTGGTGAATTAAATAAAGTTATTTTTCAGGTGATCAAGTGTTAGAACTCATTATTGGACAATGAAGGTCATCCCGACCAGGAACAATGTCTAGTCGTTTTGATGGGACGAAATCTCTAGGTCCCGTGAAATCGCGAGTGAATTCTGTGGTGGTTTAATACTATTTTAGACAATCATTATCATTAGTTCCTTGAATGACATTTAGAAGTAGATGTATAATATTCATAATAACACAACTTTATGGATTTACTACTTCTTGGTTTATTACATGCAACGTTTCAATGCATGTAATAAACCAAGAAGTAGTAAACCCATAAAGTTGTGTTATTATGAATAGAATCCTTATCATAATTATACCGAAGCACATCCGTTTCAAATATACCAGTCTTTGTTAATTAGACACTGTTTGATTGGTCGATGAAAGCCAAATAATAGAACGAATTGACACCTTCAAACAAGTTCTCTTTTTGCTATATTCAATTTTCGCGTTTTGCCAAGAATACGGATTTTTATGTATCGTGAAAGTGCCTCACGTCTTCCAAAAACAACGACGACTTCACCTCGTTCTCATTCTCGGGGGTTGGGATGGCCTAGTGGTCTAGAGTGCCGCGCTTCGGCCTGTAGCTGGCCGGTCACCTCTGGCTTGCGGCTGTGGTTTCGAGCCCTGGTGTGAGCGTATGTGGCATGGCGATAGGGGCGCCTTCTCAACCTCGTGGGTTTCCTCCGGGCACTCCGGTTTCCTCCCACTGCTAAAGACCCCTAAGCGCAAGCGATTTATTGAAATAAAATTAAACCAAATGTTAGTCCCGAAATGACCTAGTTTGTGTTGAGTGGACGTTAAACCCCATTTCTCTCTCTCGTTCGCGTACTCGGAATACATCTGGACCTGTCAATGAACCTCGCGCTACATCGATAACAGTCTTCAGAAGCGGTTCAAAATATAAGACTTAAAAATATACACAGCTATATTTATCTGATTAAATGTCTGACGCCATAGGGTAAAAAGCCGCTGGCATGACGAGTGACGCGACCTCCCAAAACAACTGACCAGGTCTTCATGTAGTGTAGGTCATCGAAAGTAGAAATAAACGAAACGAAATATAGATCCAGGCGCGGATCCAGAGGGGGGGGGTTGGGGGGTCCACCCCCCCCCCCCCCCGCTCAGCTACATACAAAAAAATAATGCCTTGCATCAATGAAATTACATCACAAAGTGATCCTACATCAGTATAAAAATGATTTCTCTGTTTAAAAAGCTCAATTTGTATGTATGCATATGTAATTTAGAGACGATGATGGCAGATTTCCGTAACAGAAACCTGGCAAACCCCCTCCTGCAAAAATTCCTGGATCCGTCCCTGAGATCTGTATTTTAATCAGATTGCATCCATACAGAAATTATTAACATACAAATAATATGATGAACTACAGACAATACCGATATCAATTACAATCTATTCAAATACAAGTGGGCGTAACGCATTGTGAAATAATGGTACAGTAATAAAAAACACCGGGGCTCTAAATGGCATCGTCATGGCACAGCGCAACAACGAACTAGCCAACGGTTCTTGAAAGGCAAAGCGTATAAAATTGAATGTAGATTAATTACTTTTCTGCGCCAACGGAAATACATTGTGCCATAAGGGGGATGTTACCCCAGTAGCTAGCAGCCTCGTGTCTCCATTTTTAAATTAAATTGTTAAATGAACGTTCTAATCTAGTTAAAATCCGTGTCACCCGATGGTATCGAGAGTTGATTATGGTGCTGTCATATTAATAAATGTCTAATTAATAACTTCTATAAAACATTTAAGGCCTAAAGAAAGACCTTGAATAATGCCTCTTTTATTGGGGGTTGGGTGGCCGAATGGTTAAGCACATTAGCGCTGTAATATTAAGCATGGTATTGAGTCAACTGGCGTGGTTTCGAATCCCCGATTGTACGTGATAAGGAGTAGGGCCGTCTGTCCAACATCGTGGGTTTTCTCCTGGTCCTCCAGTTTCCTCCCACTTCTAAAGACCCCTACGCGCAAGCGAATAATTGAAATTCAATTAAACCATGTTAGTCCCAAAATGACCTAGTTTTATCGATTGGACGTTAAGCCCCATTTCTCTGTCAGAATTAACCGTTAATGTCAGCCGGCTTTGACATTTACATACATGGAAACATAGAAGGTGACATTTACTCGACAATGGACGTTACTAATTTACAGAGACAGACCATGAATGGGAAACAGTTTCATTCATAAAGTAAACACTACACAGCGTAATGACGTAGTACATAAGTGGCTACTTTCAATTTAACATTAAAACTACACAACGGAAACCTATAACTACTCTGCCCACTTTCGATTTAAAATACACTTCATATTATATGGTATGAATAAATGCCATTCTAATAATAGAACAAATTTTGTTGTACCTATCATCAAAAACGTTTATTTCTGTTCTATACTAGTCTCTGTCACCCAGAACCCCCTAGTCTTCAACGCACGGAGGGTCTGGGTCGGTTCTCAATTTTTGACGAAAATTACTGGATAATCTACCACATAAAAAAACAAACATTTGGTTACGCATGGGCAATGGAACCTTTTGGCTAAAGTATCCAATGAAAGTATCGGTAAGTGCTAGATCTTATGAAGCCGGGCCGATTTTGCTAGATTCTATAAAGCGTGGTTGAAATATATCCCACAATTCACTTGGCACATCTATTATTAGAAACAAAATAGAGACGAGGAATAAGCAGGCGTCGCGATGAAGAATTAAGATGATTGCGAGAAGCCATACGTCTGATTCATGACTAGAGAAAATTACCATTTCAATTGAAACGTTTACACAACAAAATTTTAAAGAGTGTCATCGTTGACAAGCGAGCTGTTTTGATAGATTCAGTACGTGGTAACTTAAAAGACTGGATAATTCAGACAATGACCTATTTTCCGTCAAATTTTGAGGACCCATCCAGACTAATATTCGTAGAATATTTGTATGGATGATAGAGACTAGTTCTATACGGGCTATTCTAAATGTAATTCAGGCTATTTATAAAATTGTAATTTGTAAATAAAAGAAACGGAATGGAATAGGACTATTTAAATACGTACGACATGAGAGGAATTTTAGCCCAACAATTGACTTGGCTCCGGCCTTCTGTTTTTATTTCTAGTTTCTACTGCCATGAGTTCCTTTCCGTGAACGTCAATTCCAACTGTTAGAGGTTCCTTTCCGTGAACGTTAATTCCAACTGTTAGAGGTTCCTTTACGTGAACGTCAAGAGGTTCCTTTACGTGAACGTCAATTACAAATATCAAGGGTTCCTTTACGTGAACGTCAATTATAAATATCAAGGTTTCCTTTACGTGAACGTCAATTATAAATATCAAGGTTTCCTTTACGTGAACGTCAATTATAAATATCAAGGGTTCCATTACGCGAACGTCCACTCCTTATTCATTGAGTCAACTCGGCTGCACGGAGTTATATAAACATGGGATTATATCAATGAAGACAAATATTTGATAATTTTCATAGGTACGGTTCCGCGTAGCCGTCCAGACGCCGTCCGCAATTTTATTCTACATTTCCACCATTCAGGGTTATTTTAACGTTTTCCGTCCAATCCGAAAGATCATGGACACGTTCCACGCATATCAAAGACAGAAATTTTACTGTTAATTCATTATAATTCCTTTTTTGTTTATAAAAGTGTTATAGATAGAAAGTAACTGACAATGTGGCCTGTCTGGTGAACTTGCCAATCGTATGATTAATCTGTTAATTGTTTTATTTACCATTGTTTTATTTCTAATATTTTACATTATTACATCAATGCTTATTTATGTCAACACTTGATCTAGCCAAGTGATTAGAAGTAATTCCATATAAATATACGTCAATCATTTAGGTCTATCCGACTGATACGTCAGTCATTTAGGTCTATCCGACTTAGTAGCATGAGGTACTAGTCGGTTATCCGCGGTCCTGACAGTGTATATAGATACTTGTTATTATAAGTTTCCAGTATTAAAGATTTGAAGAACCATTCCAGACTCTTGTAATATCTGACGGACCGGACCTCACGGCCACAATGACATCTACCAATCCATGTCGGCATTTTGCTGCCTGTATAGATCAACAACCCAACAATACGTTTATTAAATAAAGAGAACTTCCCACTAAGGCCACTAAGGCCGCAAATGGAAAGATTGCAAAATCATATTCTAAAACCGGAAGAAGCTTCGGATCTCAAATGTCCTTTCTGCGATATCACGTTAAACACCAGGTAGTATTAGTACAATTTGTTTTCAAACAAAAACAAAACTAAATCGACTTTTTCAATATGCTAAAATTTGTAAATTTATGTATATTTAGAAACGAACTAAAATACCCCCAATCGTACACGCACTACATGAACTGTACCGTTGTATTCATAGCAAAACAGAATACCAACCTAAAAAAAATATTGCGCGGATGAGAGTAACTTTTTACTCTAACCAATGGACAAAATATTAGATTGATAAAAATGAATATTATTATACGAGCAATGGTTCCTTTCTTCTGGAGAATAATTTCCTTTCGAATTGTGACTAAGCGAAATGAGATAAATGAATTCCGTTATTGTGACCAGTTGGGGGTCTCTATTGCTGTAAAAAACCAGTGATATCGAACCAAGAAATCATATCTTTTTTTTAACAAAAATAATCTCTAGATATCGTGAGAAGATTAAATTATTGTCATCTTAGGTGCGTTATTTATTTACAAGTAAGTACGGACACATTGAAGACGGAACCCTTGATAGTATACTCTTTATACCACGGCTACAAAAATAGATTTTTTTAATGTGCCTATGGCGTGTAGCAAGGCTGCTTTCTATGGTCGCCATTGTTATAGTTTATGCTAACGGAAGTTGTGTGACCTTTGTAGTCATAGTATCAATGTCGAGGATTATATGATTACTTTGCCTCGTCATTGATTAAAGATCATTTCATATAATATGGCCGCTGTCACGGAAGGTGTCATTCGAAATATATGGCTGATATCGCTAGGGATGCTATCACAGAGAGTACATACAATCCGTCATATATGACTGTCATTGAGGAGAGAGAGGATGAGAGACAGACAGAGAAAGGGATTAACGCCATCGAATACTGAATTACCATCGATCCTCCGCTTATACGTGGCAGGGAGTAGGGCCGTAAGTCTAATCTCGTGGGGTTTCCTCCCATAGCTGATTACCTTTATGCAAGTCCAGAAATGACGAAATTTGTTTCGAGTGGACGTTAAACCCGATGGTATGAATGGTTTGTTTGGAGTTCCCTAAGCTCGTTTTTTGTCGCCTATTCATGCCCCAACGCTACATATATGGGTCATTTGTCTACAACTCCACATGATTGATTGTGATTTCTTGTCCACAGTGGCTAAGTGAGTAAAGCGTTGGCTTGTTAGCCTGGCCAAGAAAGTTCATCGGATTTACCGGCGTGGTCCGATTTTGTCTAAGTGGGCTACCGTTGGGTGTTTTATCTCTGCATTGGCCGAGAAAGTTCATCCGATTGACCAGTGTGTACCTCCCACCCCCACCCCTTACCACACCTCCACCCTTGTGAGTGGTGCAGAACAGAGGACCTGGCAAGGGAATAGTTATTCGAGTGGGACAAAAAGGAAGAATTCAATATAAGAGTCAGCTACAGCACCACTTCCCAGGAACAATATCCGCCATACACACTGTAGAGCAGTAAAACGATAAACATCACGTCGTTTCATCTTTTTTACTAAACTGATTTATGTTATCACTAGGATAGTGTTACAGTGCAGGACGGAGGGCCTAGCATGGGAATAGTCATTGGGTGGAACAAAAAACCGAGGAATTCAATATAAGAGTAGGTCATAGCGTCGCTTACCAGACACACTTTCCTTCCTAGCACACTGTATGGCGTATGTCCGCCTGTATTATGCCAGTCAGAGCTAAACAGCAGGACGTTAAACACCGTGTCGTTTCATCTTCTTGTCTAGATGTCACCGACCACCACGTTGTTTATATGAAAGCTTTCTCTATATCTCGCTTCTGGCTCTGTACCTTCCCCACGCTTCTTGTATTTCAACTAAGAACATGACAGATAATTGAGAGAGATTAAAGCAAACACGAACAATAAACAGTCAATTACCAACCGAGTAAATTGATCACTGCACTTCATTATTAACCATCCCACGGTCTAATTACCACAGAAAAAAATACAACCACACGACCTGACGGCATTATCACAGCTTGACGTTTCTTACAAAATAGATTTAAAACAGCGCGCTTTAGGGGGAAAAATGCAAAATCGGAATTTTGTTAATTTTTGTCATCAGCAAATTGATTTGATGTTAAAATTGCTCGATGTACCTTTTTTCTAAAGAGAGAGAGAGAAGGCGAATTCCCGTGGCAAGGAGTGGGTTGCCTTTCCAACCACGTGGGGTTTCTCCGGTTCTCCGGCATCCTTCCATCGCTAAAGACTCCTACATGCAAGCGAATTATTGAAATAAAAATTTAACCATCCACATATTAGTCCCAAAATGATCTAGTTTGTGTCGAATGGATGTTAAACCCAATCTCTCCCTCTCTCACTTTCTCTCTCTGCCTCTCTCTCTCTCTCCCTCTCTCTTTACTCTCGGTTAATTAATTAAACGGTTATATTGGATATATAATACGGGGATTATGGTAATCTCAAGTTCAATGTACAAATGGTTTTAACACCGAAATTGGAGTGGTGGACATTCGTCAACAGCCGTTAACTTTGCAAAATTTTATCTTTACAACTTGTCCCATTGTCACGTCGTGATTTTGCAATCTTGGTTTATCCATGTCAATGATACATGAGCTGAACTGGAAAAGCGACAAGGCCCTAGTTGTTCGGATAGAGTGTAAAAAATTGTCATGATTAATATTGTGTTCTTTAATTTTTGGCAGGTATTGTTTAGTCGCCGTTTCGTGACAAATTATGCTTATCAATATCCTTATCGTAATTGATCAGATTATACGTGTATTACTGAGCTGCGCTTGACTGACCTTGATTGACATACCATACCCAATGTATAGCTAATCATCTTGTCTTATTACTAATCGTCGTATGATAATTAATGCCTCTTTTTACTTGCCCTGTTTCGTATCGAGTCCTTAATGTTAATATTAATCAATATTAAATGGCATTTACCAGCTCAGGGGCGATCCAGGAATTTTTGCAGGAGGGAGTTTGCCAGGTTTCTGTTATGGAAATCTGCCACCATCGTCTCTAAATTACATACAAATTGAGTTTTTAAAACAGAGAAATCATTTATATACTGATGTAGGATCACTTTGTGATGTAATTTCATTGATGCAAGGCATTATTTTTTTTATGTAGCTGAGCAGGGGGGACCCCCCCCCCCCCCTGGATCCGCCCCTGCAGCTATGTAATAACTTCGTACGCCAGAGACCCCCCCCCATCGCTGATACTAGTTTCTTTCTTTCTCCTCTTACCACAACTCGACTTTAGTATACCCTTTCCGTACTATGAACATCCTACTACATTCGAGACCAATGCAGAATTGGAATTTATGGAATAAATAGTGTCAACAAACAAAATAATTAAAAGTTGACGTCTCGTATATGAAATAGGAATAATTCAGTGATCGGTTTTCGAACTCACTCTAACTCACCCGACCTCACAGAATGCCAAGTATATATTAAACATTAAACTCATTTCATATGTAAATCCTTGAGAAGCATTTAGTAATTGACTTACTAAAGATACCAAATGTAAGATTTAGATAAAGAACTAGACATTCTTGCTATAATATTTTGAAATTAGATAATGTAAAAAGAATAATTTGAAAATTTCATTCAAATTACTCTATTGCAAGCGAAGATATTAGCCTTTGAAGGTTTGGCAGACGTGTGCAATAATTTCAACCACCGACCTGGTTGATCGAAGCTACGTCTCGTTCCTCCATGTTTGATTAAATCAAAGTATCGCTGAACCGTTTAATCTGTTTAATATCAGAGACATCTAATGCCATTGACAGTTGATTAAGGCCTGGATCAGTTAATTAATGTCTAATTGATACTTTAGACCCAAAGAAAGACCTGCAATAGGCAGATTTAGCTCTTGCATAACGTATGTTTAATATATATAATACAAGAACCATTATTATGGATGCAAGCATTTGGTTTATTGTATTGCAACGTTTTAACAAGATTTCACTGGTCATTTTCGAGCAAATACCCAATGTATAAATGAGGCATATCATTGTTGAAATGTATATATTATATGTGTACTTGATCTCTTCTTGATCTATATTACTTCCGATATATTCTTGATGTAATGAACTATAATAGACACATATTGATATTGGATTTGATATCGGTGTATTTACCAATTTGTTACAATAATCTAGTTAGCCTGATATTCATATATCATATTCAAACATCGTAACAACTATATATTGACGCTACTGTGGAGAGAGAGAGAGAGAGAGAGAGAGAGCTGGGAGGGGGGGGACTTAACGGCCCACCCGACACAAACTACCATATAGACAGACAGGGAGGGAGGGAGGGAGGGGGACATTTTTGGTCTGTTATAGTATATCTTTGTATATATTTTATTATATGATTTTAGTTAAAGTAGTAATTGACCAATGTCCGAATTGATATCTCACTAATCTTTCAAGGCTTTTAACTGTTTAGGTTTAAACTTAATGTAACGATATACATTACGTAATTATAGTCAACACGCGTTCTTGCTATAATATCTTCTTCAGTATTTAAACATCTGTTCCCTATGTTCAATTTAACATCTTATCAAATATCATTATGTAATTATTTTAATCCTAAGCTTGTATATATGTTCTATATTCTACTCTAACTTTTAGTCTGGTGACCGACTCGCCCTAGCGATACCTGTCTCATTATTGTGACCGTTAGCCAGTTTAAATACTCGTTATTAAAAGTACAATTTTAGCTATTTATCTGAGCTTTCGTCGTTAGTGTTGAATTAAGCTACAACCCCCAGAAAACAACACTTCGGCAGGTTTACAATTTTACCATAAGAATTCCCTTGCGCGTAGGGGTCGTTTTCCTGTGGGAGGACACCCTAAAGGTTATACAGATGACCCTACTCCTTGTCGAGTACAAGCGGGAAATAAAAACCACGCTTTTTAACTCAATGGCTGTGTGTTCTTCTTTATCAAGCCCGTCGTTCTGCATCTCTGAACCGCGTCGATGAAATTTCTCAACCAACGACGTGACAGTACATTTTTTTCTCGCTGGAGGGGGGTTGGGATGGCCTAGTGGTCTAGAGTGCCGCGCTTCGACCTCTAGCTGGCCGGTCACCTCTGGCTTGCGGCTGTAGTTTCGAGTCCTGGTGTGAGCGTATGTGACATGGAGATAGGAGCGCCTTCTCAACCTCGTGGGTTTCCTCCGGGCACTCCGGTTTCCTCCCACTGCTAAAGACCCCTACGCACAAGCGAATTATTGAAATAAAATTAAACCATATGTTAGTCCCGAAATGACCTAGTTTGTGTTGAGTGGACGTTAAACCCCATTTCTCTCTCTCTCTTTCTCGCTGGTGTCTACCAAGCTCCAAAAACCTTCACGCAACATGAAACTCGTCGCCAACAGATTTTGTTCAAATGTCACAAGCGCAGTTAAAATTACATCAGACATATTAAAACATAAAAATAACGATAAAATTATTTTAAAGGTGACATTTGTCGTGTTATTACGTTCAAGTGTTCACACTGGATAAACTTCGGGGGGGGGGGGACCTTAAAACATTAATTATTAAATTCGGAGGTAACTCTAAAAACATTAAACTTTAAATTCGGGGAAAACTAAAAACATCATACATTAAAGTTAAGTTCATCATTCTAAATCTGAAGTGAGGATTGACTGCATAAACAGCGAGTATTTTTTTATAGAGATTTCATAGGCTGATCGGCATCGAAAGTGAACGCGTCTATAGTCAGTTAGATGGGTCGAAAACCTAAAGTTAGCACTCTTAAAGTTACATTATGGGAGATAAGATAAAGAGATGGCAGTTCTCACGATAATAGTTAAAAACTAGATAGTGTAAAGGTAATTTGCTGAAAATTTCAGTCAAATTGGTCCACTATTAGCCGAGAAAAAAGCGTTTGAAATATTCACATAGCCTCGGTCATCATTACTCAAATCATTAATATAAACAGCATAGTCTCGATTATCCACTTGATTGATTTAATTATCAACGGCCATTAAGCGGCATATTCAATCCGCCAACATCGAAGGCTAGCGTTGACTTTAAGAGTTTATTATGGTCTGGATATGTTAATTAATGTCTAATTGATTATTTAGATAACATCTCAGGCCTAAAGAAAGACCTGTAATAAACAGATTTTGCTCTTGCATAATGCTATTTTAAGATTCCCAATTCGATATAAGAGTAGGCGTTTGTCCGTCATCATAAAAATGTGACCATGTTTCTTCGGTATTGTAACTGAACGCGTCTCGTCCGTTGGAACCGAAGCAAGCACGTTAAAGACCCCCAATTCGACATAAAAAAAAGTAGGCGTCTACCCGTCCTCACTATATCCCGGTTGATGCAGAAAGGTAGGACGTTATACCCTATTACCAGTTCTTTATTATAGGTCAAGTGGGAATTAAGGCCGTAAGAAAATTCACTTTTAAACAAATAAAATATCTGCCTGCTATTTATTATGTCACGTTGTTTTTTTAAATCTAAAGAAATTGACATGTCTGTTTTCAATCTTTGACAAAACAACCCAATTGGTAAAAGGAATTATATCATACTGTGTTTTATTTATCATATGCAAGTTTGTTTTTGTTCTTTCGACATGGCAATAAAGAACTCGTGGTAAAAATTTACCACGTCAGCGTGCCACATGTAATGTTAGATGTGTTGTTTAATACATCATGGAACAGTGATGTTCCAGGAATTGTTTTTATCTTGTTATAACTGTCAACATAATTACCATGGTTACATGCTGACTTCCGTCGTAAATTAAATATAAATGAATGGGGTTTAACGTGCTAGGTTTTTTTCACCAACTGGGATAATGGACATAGCCATACGTCATGCTATGACGGACACTTTTCCGGCGTCGTAAATTTAACGTCTTGACGTGTTGCGATTTTTACAACAACCGGGATAATGGACATAGCCATACGTCATGCTATGACGGACACTTTTCCGGCGTCGTAAATTTAACGTCTTGACGTGTTGCGATTTTTACAACAACCGGACTAATGAAGTTAGTCACATGTGATGCTGTGACGGAGACTTTGTATGCGTCGTAGGTAAAATGGAGTTTAATATGTTAACGTGTTATGTTGTTTTTTGTTTGCACCAACTGGGCTAATGAAGGTAGTCACACGTCATGCTTTGCTTGACACTTTGCCCGAGTGGTAAGTAAAACGGGGTTTAACATTGTAAGTTTTTGCACCAGTCGGGCTAATGGAGATGATCATACGTCATGATATGGCGGGCACTTTGCCTACTGAAAAGGCTGGCCGATCTAAAGGTACCCACTCCGCTCTAATCGGAATGGTTGGTTGAAAACGTTCCTCGGGTTTTTTTTCAAAATGTTTTTTTCCAGGCCAGCAGGGATTACATAAAGCAAGATTACTTGTCACCAAGACCCCTTCCGCCACCAAACCACACGACGACCCCCACCCCACTTCCGCCACAAACCACACGACTACTCCCACAACCAAACCAAACGACTACTCCCACCATCTAACCACATGGCTACTCATACCACCAAACCATTCGACTACTCACACCACCAAACCACACGACTATTCCCACCATCAAACCACACAGCTGCTCCCACCCCACCCTCACCAAACCACACGATTATCTCAACCACCAAAGCCACCACCCAACCACTCGAATACCTCCACCACCAAGATTACACCGGGCCATACAACAACCCCACCACCAAGAAGACACCAAACAAAATATCTGCCGCCATTACCAAGAAGACGACCAAACCACAGCACTGCCCCCACCATCAAGAAGACCACCACATAAATACCTCCACCACCAAGAAAGACTACCCCGCCACACAACTACTCCCGCCACCAAACCACACCATGTCGGAAAAGAAGAAAACATTTCTAGCCTGCGACTAGACATCAGTAGTACATAAAAGTTACAATGTGGACCTGAATCAATATTTGCTAATCAACTAAAGTTATAAAAGACATCATAACGTCCAATGTACGATCAGATAGATCAAGGTAGAACATGATTGTTTTTCTTCTCAAATCACCTGTTTTAACGAGAGCATTAATCTGGTGGAATTTATTCAACAATTAATAAGAAAACTTCACTTAACCCTAGTCGATAGAAAGAAAGAACGAAAGAAATGGGGTTTAACGTCCACTCAATACAAACTAGGTCATTTCGGAACCAACATATGGTTTATGTTATTTAACAGTGGGAGCAAACCGGAGTGCCCGGAGGAAACCCACGAGGTTGGACAGGCGACCCTACTCCTTGCCACGTACAACCGGGGATTCGAAACCACGCCAGTTGACTCAATGGCAGGTCGTATGATAAAGCGCGCGCAGGCTAACCATCCGGCCATACAACCCCCAGTAACCGTAGTCGACTAAATGAGCAGCCACACCATTGCTTTACCACTCAAACGAAATTAAATAGAGAGAGAAATGGGGTTTAACGTCCACTCGACACAAACTACGTCATTTCGGAACTAACATATTGTTTTAACTTTATTTCCCGGAGGAAACCCACGTGGTTGAGAAGGCGCCCCTATCTCCATGCCACATACGCTCACAACAGGGATCGAAACCACAGCTGCAAGCCAGAGGTGACCGGCCAGCTAGAAGTCGAAGCGCGGCACTCTAGACCACTAGGCCATCCCAACCCGCCGAAATTAAATGGAGAATGGGGTTTAACGTCCAACTGCTTTGCTCCGAACTGGCCCTAATAAAAACGGGCATACGCTATACAGTGTGCTATGAGGGAAATTTTGCCCGGGCATCGGCGCTACGGCCAACTCTTATATCGAATTCCAACTGTCAAGACAATGGGGAACATTACTTAGCTTTTTTCTTGACATGTTGTAAAAGTAGACTATTGTATAACTAATTAAAAAATATCACAACTTTGTGGAAAATTCGTTTTAGTTAATGGTTGATTCATTATGTAAATAAGGGTGACAAAGAAAATTTCGGGCAAATCAACTTTCGGTGCCACCGGATGCTTTACAGCGTAAATGATTTGATTTAGAACTGGAGAAGCGAGGCTTAGCCTTGGATATACTAGTACCGTGGTTACCATAATGAACACTCAATGCACACATCTTGTGAAAACTATTAACTGTTGTAACATGGCTCAAAATAAAGTAATTGGAAAGAAGATCCGGGGGGGGGGGCAAGGGGCCATGCCCCAGTGACATAGTTGATCATCAATTTCGTTTGCTTTGTTACTGTTGCAGTTCATATATCCGGGGCCTATTTCACAAAATTTTAACTAAGATAAGATCCCAATTTTAGTAATTTGATTGGATAATATTAGATTGATTTTAGTGCTTAGCCAATCAAAATTGAAGTATCTACTAAAATTGGATTTTATCTTAAGTTAAAATTTCGTGAAACAGGGCCCTGCTCTTTAATAAATGATATAAACATGATTTTCGCATTGTCTCCGCCCAAGCAATCCAAGGTGCCCCCCCCCCCCTCCCCTGGATCCGGGCCTGCTGTCAGTTCTTTATCTAAATCTTACATAATGCATATCTTGGCTCAGGTGGCGGTCTGCAGTTTTAATCAACTAATGCGTGTTGCATCTAAAATGTAGTTCAAAATGTCAGAACACATAATTTCAAAAACAATATTCTTTGCGTACAATATAAAATTATTTTTAAAGTACATAGAAATAGTTCAAGCGGTTAAAGAAATTATCTTAGATTTCACATGATCATATATATGTATATGTGATAAAGTATACCGCTCGGGTTATTCAATGGTTCAAGAGAGTGTATCCCTGCGCAAGTATTCCGTGAAATATTATACTGCTGCGACTACATGCAAATCTCAAATACTGTACTATTCAGATTATGGAAAACTGTCAACGCCAATAACCTTAAAATTTATCACAGGTTCCGCCCTTTTTTCTTTTCTTTTACATAAATAGTCATCGCCAATGGTGACGTCATCACAGTTTGATGCATAGAAATATAGAAATAGACTATTTACATATTTCTATTGTTTGATGTAATTCTTTAAGTGACGTCATTCTGGACGTCATCACAGTTTGATGCATAGAAATATAGAAATAGACTATTTACATATTTCTATGGTTTGATGTAATTCTTAAAGTGACGCTTTCAAGCCATTGAATACAACCATAGGTGTATATGGCTGAAACAGGGCATAATTCTTTGTTTAAGCCGGGAGGACAAGGGTTATGCTCCCTTCTCCAATATGCCATAGTGGCGCTGCCTGGACAAAATGTCCCTCATAGCACACTTTAAGGCGTATGTCCGTATTCATTAGCCCAGATTAGGAGCGCAAAAGTATAAGTTTAAATCCCATTTCATCCCTCCTATTCTCTCTCTCCTTTCTTCCTCTCTCTCTCCCCCTTTCTCCCCGCCCCTTCTCTCTCTATCCATCTCCCCCTCCCTACATCCATCTCTCTCTCTCCCTACATCTCTCTCTCTCTCTGGTCGGTGCAGTAAGGACGTTAAACTCCATTCCATGTCATTCACCTTTACGTAGGACGAACTCATTCAGGATATTGTATATCGGAGATTCAAATAAAATCACGCATCCATTTTGAACTTTTTAAACTCTACGAAGTAGACTCACTATTTGTTTTGAAATTTGAAATTCATTGTTCTGTCTTGTCAATGAGTTGGGTTTTTTTTGTTTTGGGCGTGGTGTTTGCTAAAAGTAATGTTAGAGTAAATATTTAATTCTTAGATTGTGAATTAATTTTTTGTAACTTTTTGTTATTTGCGTGTGCTTGTCAACAGTTTGAGACTTGTCAATCAGTTTATTTATAGAATCATTATTCAAAAGTTAAGTCTGCCTGTTACACGTCTTGCTGTAGGCCTTAAATGTTATCTAAATTATTAATTAGATATTCATTTACATGCCAAGCCCATAACCCACACTCAAGAACATCGGGAGGGGTGGAGGTGGGGTTAATTTTCAACAGATGTAAATATGATTGACATTTAATGATTTAATTAAAAACTGGATATTCGAACCATTGTGTATTATCGTGACAAGTGTAGCAATGACAACCGAGAGTACACTGTTCTGCAAATCACTCTGCTAAGAATGAAATAATTTGACTGAAATTTTGAATTATGACCAGCTCTCTATCTAAATTTTACATAATGTATCTTTAAGAGATATAAAATAACAAAGCTTTCGGTGGTGACACAGATAACTTCCGCAAGTCATTTATCACGATTCCGAGAAATCCACAAGAAAATCATTTTGACATAATTGTATTCTTAGCTGGGCTATATTTTACAGATAAAATTGTTTTGATGTGTTATTTTTAAGATATTTAAACAAATTATCACAGGAAATACTACTGCAAATAACTGGGTATTTTGTGTACCTGCGGGATTCCGTTTCAAAATGCCGAAGAAATGCTTATCAGTGAATGTCCTGCGTGTCAAGAATGTCCTGCTTGTCAACGAATGCCCTGCTTGTCAACAAATGCCCTGCTTGTTAATGAATACCCTGCTTGTCAACAAATGCCCTGCATGTTAATGAATATCCTACTTGTCAACGAATGCCCTGCTTATCAATGACTGTACTTCTTGTCAACGAATGTCCTACTTGTAATACTTGTCAATGACTGCCCTGCATGTCAATGAATGCTCTAAGTTTCAATTAATGTTCTACTTGTCAACGAATGTCCTACCTGAAAATGAATGTCTTCTTGTCAACGAATGTCCTGCATGTCAATGAATGTCCTACGTGTCAATAAATGTTCTACTAGTCAACTAATGCCCTGGTTGTCAACGAATGTCCATCCGGTCAACGCCTGTCCTCGCTTGCCAATGAATGTCCTGTATGTCAATGAATGTCATGCTTATCAATGACCGCCCTTTTTGTCAATGGAATATCCTGCTTGTCAACGAATGTCATGTGCTTGTCAACGAAGGTCCTGTGCTTGTCAACGAAAGACCTGCTTGTATTTGAATGTCCTGCGTGTCAACGAATGCCCTGCGTGTTAATGAATGTCTTGCTTGCCAACGAATGTCCTGCTGTTAATAAATGTCCTGGTTGTTGTTTGTCTGTAAATTAACAGGCCTGGTTACTTGGCTTTCATCGAACCCGTATGCATTGTTTCATTTTTTTTATTTTGCCCAGTCAGTTAAACATCATTCCTGCTTTGTTTAACAGTTTAAATAAACATCGTCTGATCAACTCTTATAAAAGGCTGTTAATATTAGAAACGTGATATGATTCTTTTTTTCTGACAAAAGAATGAGAACAAAAGAGTCGGAAATATCTCAATACAATCAAAAAGGCTTATAGAAATCATAAGAAGCTTAAAAAATAAATATATATAAATAATTTAGTAGGCCTAATTATTTGTATAATATGAAGATTACAAGTCGTAAAGTGGGAGGGAGAAAAGAAATAAATCAACACAGATTGATGCATATCATAACAAAACGTCGTTTCATTGTGGGTTTTTCTTCCGAAACGCCCACAGTATATTGTATAGCACGGGCGGATCCATAGGGTGGGGGGGGTCTAACCTCCCCCCCCCCTGCTCAGCTACATAAAAAAAATAATGCCTTGCATCAATGAATTTACATCACAAATTGATCCTACATCAGTATAAAAATGCTTTCTCTGTTTAAAAAGCTCAATTTGTATGTATGCGATGATGGCAGATTTCCGTGACAGAAACCTGGCAAACCCCCTCCTGTAAAAATTCCTTCATCCGTCCCTGTATAGAATAAAGTGACTCAAGAACTGGGGCTTAAAGAAGGTGTGCTTCTTCTCCCTGAAAACTTAAAATAGAGAAAAATCGGTTTAAAGAATGTATAAAAAGTGATTTTTATTCAATTATTAAAACAAATGACTTTAATTTCTTATTAATTATATTCAGTGAAATGAACGGGGGGTTTGGATGGCCGAATGGTTAGCGTTTCGAATCCCCGGTTGTACGTGGCAAGGAGTAGGGTCGCCTGTCTAGCCTCGTGGGTTTTCTCCGGGTACTCCGGTTTCCTGCCACTGCTAAAGACCCCTACACGCAAGCGAAGTATTGAAATAAAATTAAACCATATGTAAGTCGCAAAATGACCTGGTTTGTGTCGAATGGACGTAAAACCCCATTTATCTCTCTCTCCAAATTTAACGACGGTCGTTAATTTCATTCTGCGCCTTTTTTTATTAATATTGTCTCTCTCTCCAAATTGAACGACAGTCGTTTATTTCATCCTGCGCCTCTTTTGTTGTTTTGTAGTTTGAGGAACATCCACGACTAATTACTTCCATATTCTCTTGTGTTCTCTTTGTTTATTAGACATGGCGCCCGACGCCATAGAATACACGACTCATGCACACTCAATTGAATAGATTACATTTTCGCGGCGAAAGATTGAAATATTATCGCTGCGAAAGATTACAATATTTTCGTTGAGAAATATTACAATATATTCGCTGCGAAACATTACAATATTTTTCTGCAAAACGTTACAAGATTACATTTTCTCTACGAAAGATTACATTTTCTCTACGAAAGATTACATTTTCTCTGTGAAAGATTACACTTAGGCTGCGCAAGATTACATATAGACTGCACAAGATGACATTTTGACGGTGACAGATTACATTTTCGCTCCGCAAGACTACATTTTCGCTTTGAAAGATTACATTTTCGCTGCGAAAGATTAACAGGCTGCCGGCTTTTATGTTTGGCTGCATGTCCCGACGGTGGAATACGCTCTCCTTTTCTGCACACAGATCTCTGCCACAAATGGCCGCCATATCGAACAATTAGTATACCGTTTTGTAATGCAGCTATACACCGGTTCATATCTGCCATGTAAACAAAGACTAACTAAACAGTTTTTCATTTTATTAAATCAAATCAGAATATATGCTTCTCAAACTTCACGAAATATGTTAAGTGTTTTCGTGTGAAATCGTGTATTTATTTCGACTCAAACCGTTCATTTAGGTGTTAAAATGTCAGTCAACTAGCTTCGTGTCTGTTCTCAAGCGAAAGTTGGGTATGAAACTTTGACAAAACGTCATCCTCGAAAACAGGTCAACGTAAATATCTCCAGTCGGCAATGAACAGTGGAACGATGAATCACATTCTATTTCATTTCACTTCAGGTTCAATGTGCCACCGGGGCTAAGTGGTTAATGCATTGAATCGCCTGTCTGGGGTTGCGTGTTTGATCCCTGCATTGGCCGAGAAAGTTCATCTCGATTTTCCGTCGTGGTTCTTCCTTGCCAGTGATAATACGGGGGTTGGGATGGCCTAGTGGTCTAGTGTGCCGCGCTTCGGCCTCTAGCTGGCCGGTCACCTCTGGCTTGCGGCTGTGGTTTCGAGCCCTGATATGAGCGTATGTGGCATGGAGATAGGGGCGCCTTCTCAACCTCGTGGGTTTCCTCCGGGCACTCCGGTTTCCGCCCACTGCTAAAGACCTCTACGCGCAAGCGAATTATTGAAATAAAATTAAATCATATGTTAGTCCCGAAATAACCTAGTTTGTGTCTAGTGGACGTTAAACCCCATTTCTCTCTCTCTCTCTCTCTCTCTCTCTCTCTCTCAAAGCACAATACACCCTTTGAATAAATCCAGGATATTGAAGTCTAGAAAAGACTATGGCATGTATAAACCTATCCGTCATACAATAACAATGGTGACGTTTTATAACCAGATCTCATATCAGGAAGCTGGTCCCTCCACAACTCCGTATTTTATCAAATGGAAAAATAGACCCGGGGGCGATCACTACAGTAACATTTAATCTTTTATAAAGAATCACGATCACGTTTTACAGAAAGAGACAATATCATAATCTTTAAATCTGGAAGTACAATAAATGCTGGTTCGAATTCATAAAACAGACGTGGTTATAATTTACAGCCTTCAGGATGTCGGCCATGGAATCAGGGCTGTTTTCAGACACACAGAAACGTGTTGATTCTATTGGCTGCTAGGATTAAGTTTAAACCAATTAAAAGCCATGAAAGGTTGTGATTAGACTGTTACATGATATGAACGTTAATTCAGGAAAGAAGCAAATTAAAGATTTTATATAAATAATGAATTTAATGTCCAATATAATAGTCTGGATTATGGTTTATGATTGATGAGAATTTAATGACTTTTCTCGCTAATTGGCTGACAAAGTAGGATTTCATTATATAGAGACATGGCAGTAGTCTATTGTTTTCATTGTCAGTGATGTTAAGTATGGATTGAACCCAGGAAAACTTAATGCGATTATAAAAGTGATTTTTTTTTTACAATTTGCTTAGGATGGTAAACGTGACTGTAAATAGTATTTATTTAAATGAAATCGCTTCCCACATCAAATGCGCTTTAAAACATGTGAATCCTCAATAATCTGATGTCAAGGTCGCTCGCTTTAACCACGTGAACTATTAATGATGTGATGTCAAGGTCGCTCGCTTTGACCCCGTGACCCACCATAATGAGATATCAAGGCAGTTCGCATTTATTAGGAATCTCGGTGACATTAAATTTAGATCTCGCAAACGTGTCACAAGAGTACGGGATGTCGAGATCTTCTGCAGAATTTTGCATGACCTCTCTCCACTTACGTAGTGCGTTTTGACACTCGGCAAACCTCGGCAGATGTTCATACGCCCATACATTTGTGATGCGGCTATCGGTTTACTTTAACAGGAAAACTTGCCGCTTTTATAAAGAAGCTCCCGAGACGGCGTCTTTTGTAGTGTGTGTAAAGTTTTCGTTGCAGAGTTGTCCTTTGTTTAAAGAAAATCGGATAAACTTGAAAGACAAAACAGCTTCAGACATTGAAAGCTATGTACTATTATCAAGATTGTATCTTTATTCCTACATAACACAATGCACCGTGGGCGCAGCCATTTATCTCCCGGGATCTGTAAAGTAGTTTCAATATGGCGGTATTCGTCATACAGCCGAGGTTAGATTGTGCCGGTGTTTTGACATTTTTTTTAAAAAAAAACCCAACAAAAAACAAAAAATAAACCTTGTGTGTTCTGGCTTACAGATTGAAACCTCCACGCTGACGAGGTTGATATGAGTTCTAATCGAACTTCCCGGAACCCCAATTAACCCCAATTTACCACCAGTAATGAGGGTCATGATAAAAACTTGGGAGTTGAAAGAAGTTAATAAAGAGTCGAGTACAGAAGGCAGTTGTGATAAATGAGTTATAATTGAATTAGTGTTGCTTGATCAAAGCAGGACAAAGAATCTAGTGAGACCTTAGGGAGGAACAACGTGTAGCCGTTAGGATGGTCCAAAAAACCGCTGTCTCAACTACACATTGACGTTTGGAATTCGTTATAAGAGTAAGTCGTAAACCTTTTGCGTTGCATTTTATTGCTTAATACAAATTCTTATTGATAAATTGGGGGGGGGGGGGGTAGATGGCCGAATGGTTAGCGCGCGAACATTGTATCATAATGATTGTCTTTGAGTCAACTCGCGTGGTTTCCATTCACTGGTTGTATACGTAACACGGGGTAGGGTCGCCATTCCAACCCTCAGGGGTTTTCTCACAAGCGAATTATTGAAATAAAATTGAATCATGTTTATAAAGTACATCGAACAATTTTAAAATCAAACCAATTTGCTGATAACAAAAACTAACAACATTAGAAGTTAAATTCCGATTTTGCATTTTTTTCCCTAAAGCGCGCTGTTTTAAATCTATTTTGTAAGAAATGTCAAGCTGTGATAATGCCGTCAGGTCGTGTGGTTGTATTTTTTTTTTCTCTGGTAATTAGACCATGGGATGGTTAATAATGAAGTGCAGTGATCAATTTACTCGGTTGGTAATTGACTGTTTATTGTTCGTGTTTGCTTTAATCTCTCAATTATCTGTCATGTTCTTAGTTGAAATACAAGAAGCGTGGGGAAGGTACAGAGCCAGAAGCGAGATATAGAGAAAGCTTTCATATAAACAACGTGGTGGCCGGTGGCATCTAGACAAGAAGATGAAACGACACGGTGTCTAACGTCCTGCTGTTTAGCTCTGCCTTGTATAATACAGGCGGACATACGCCATACAGTGTGCTAGGAAGGAAAGTGTGTCTGGTTAGCGACGCTATGACCTACTCTTATATTGAATTCCTCTTTTTTTTGTTCCGCCCAATGACTATTCCCATGCTAGGCCCTCCGTCCTGCACTGTAACACTATCCTAGTGATAACATATATCAGTTTAATAAATATACGATTTGTTTACATCAGGTATATAAAACAGCTACAGTTACACATGAACTAAAATATAGAGCAACACATAATATAATTATATTAAATCCACCATTCTCTACATCTGCCAAGATCTAGAAATTGACACAAATGGGTATCAGCGCATATAATAATGTAATATGAATGAATATAACCTGATATACATTCAATCGTTTCTGTTTTTAAATCAGTTATGTTCGGCGAAATACGCAAGATGTCCCAAACGAATTGAAATATCTAGCGTCTGGTTATTCCAGCCTTCAACGTCAGTATTTTCGCGCATGCTCTCCATTGACAAGCAATTCGTGTTTTCAATGTCGAATATTTTGGGTGATATTGAGTAACAGCCACTTTAACATCATCGAAATCTTCAACGAAATGCTGTATTATTCTAATAAATTGAAGTCAGTCCAGTTTGTGCATCTAAAGATTTCTATTGCGAACCTCCTGCATGCATCCGAGCAAGAGATTGCCACGTGTGGCTCCATCTGATAGAAAGGATTCAACCCAACAAAAATTTGGGGACAAAATGGAGCCGATCAAATAGACAAGAAATAACATTAAACTTTAAATAAACTCTGTTTCATTCCTTTGTGGGCAGCCTGGACCCTTGTCTACGATATTATTACCTCTGGTGGAAGTGGAAGTAAAACCCCAGAACAAACCCCCGGGCCTGACGCGATTCAACAGTGGCTTACTTCATCTTTTAGTCTGCCATTACGCATTCACCTCCACATGTTTTTTTTACAGATGTCAAATGACGTAACCTTCAGCTCGAACATTATCTTAATTGACAATTAATAATAACAATTAACAAGCTTAATCACGCCATCAACTTCCGGTCCAGGTAATGTTTCTATCAGTAGGTTTCAATACAAATTTTAATATACAATAATTGTATTATTTACATTAGACACCTACTGTCTGTAACGGTACTATACGTTTATTGACAATAATTAACGATTCTTTTGTCCCCTACAATAAAGGTTTAAGTGAAGGCAGGGCACCATATTTCCCAGGGCTTTTAATTAATAGTTTTAACTGAAATTATTGTTTATTCTGTTGAAATATTGCAAAACAAATACGTCATAGGGTGCATTTAACAATGAGCTTTGTCTCTAAAGGAAAATATAATTAATCAATTTTTGTTAAACACTCGTGGATTTTATGTATAACAATATGTGCAAGCTGATTGCATTGATAAAACTTCTTTTATCTGGGTTAAAATCTTAATTGACGATGATTTTGAATTCTTATATAATTTTCTTTATTTTCCTAGTTGGGTGTTGATGGGGGTGGGTTGAAGGGACACCCCCTCAATATTAAAAATACAGTTATCTATATAAAGGGAATATTTGTCGTTTTAGAGTGAATAACATATTTTATTTCATCGAGAAGCAAGAAAACTTATAATATAAACGTTTTCTTGCTTAGAGATGAAATAAAATATGTTATTCACGACAAATGTTCTATTTATTTTATCATTTTACAATCATTTTAGGTAAAACAACTTTAATTTCACTGATAAAACGCGGTACTCCACTACTGATCATAAAATAAATAGCGTTTATTTCATGCCGAGGCGTGCTGTGGGCGCTTCTAATGTCAATCTGGACAGGCTTGGTGAAGCAGGTGTATTTTAAAGTTTTCCTAAAGCCAAGTAATGTTTGGGTGCTTTTGATGGAACGGTTCACGTGTTTCTCATACCACAAAAGTGGAGCAGCAACATCGTTAGGAGGAGAGAGAGAAGGGGGGGGGGGGTAACGTAAACTAGGTCATTTCGGATGTAAACATATGGTTAAATTTTTTTCAATAATTCGCTTGTGCGTAGGGGTCTTTAGCAGAGGGGAAACCGGAGGACCACGAGGGTGGACAAGCAACCCTACTCATCGTCACGTACTACCTAGGAATCGAAACTACGCCATTTGACTCAATGATAGACCTTATGATAGAACGCGCACGTACTAACCATTCGACAATCCAACCCCTCAATATCGTTCCAACGTGCACATTTAGTGTGGATATTCTGCCTTCGCGGTGTTGTCGTTCGGAATGGCGAAACGTAAATTTCAGATCAACCTCCTCGGCTATCGAACCCGTAATCTCCTTGTTGTAGAAAAAAACACCCCTCTCATTGATCCTCCGCGGCTCTAATTTAACATCACGTAATGTGGTAACATCTATTTTTGAACATGCAATGCGCGCGTGTCAGGACAATGGCTTTCCCAGTAGTTCTTTTCGAATGCCGTCTACTTCTTATTTTTTTCATCCACTCTTAACTTTTTTTCATAAATTTTGCCACTCCTTATTTTCAATATGTCAGCAATTCTCATGTGGTCACAAAAAGAAAGCTGTTTTAACCCGAGTTCTCCATTACGATTTAAAGAAGCTTATCCTCGAACTTAATATTATCCATAAAATTAGAAATAAAAACGAATAATAATTCAACTTTGGTGCATTTCAATCAATATTGCTGCTGTGAAAAAATGGGATCCTAATCCTATAACTCAATATTATTCAGAAAATTCGAAATTACAAATAAAAACGAATTAGAATTCATCTTTGGTGCATTTTAATCAATACTGATGCTTTGAAAATATGGGATCCTTATGTCAACACAGTGAATATTTCAAAATCACTTTACAATTCTATGGGTATAATAGTTTCGAGCGCCATTTATAATGAAAATAGGATTACATATCCCAGAGGACTATTACAACGCGGAAGTAAATACAAATTGCTTATTGACAAACAACAAAATAATAATAAAATATAACGTGCAGAATAGGTGGACAAAGAGGAGGCAAACGATTGATATGGACTGTTCGTGCATTTCAACCAACGTAATTGATTAGAAATTATAATAATTTTTAATAAAGGGTTTACATCCTTTTATAAATACATGTACTCATATTATATCAAAATCTGCTTCTAGACCCATTTCGTCTATTAAACATACATTATGCAAGAGCTAAATCTGCCTATTACGGGTCTTTCTTTAGGCCTGAAATGTTATAAAAATTATTAATTAGACATTTATTAACAACACAAGATGATAACCGGCTCTCTGTAATATCGGAAACTCGAAATTTTAACTAGATTAAACCGGTTCACTATTATAAATTTAAAGCGAGGCTTAGTCTCGATATACGGGAGCCCTGGTTACCACTATGCACACATCTTGTCAAAACAATAAACATTGATAACTTGTCGAGAATGACGTAATTTGAATGAAATTTTCAATATTTTCTTTTTTATCATCTAAATGTATTTGTAAATTATTATAGCAAGAATGCCGAACTCTGAATCAATGTATCTTTAAGATTTTACAGAAATACAGTCGCGCACCTTTAAGCTAAGTTTTGTCGTCAGCATGTGTCACTATTAGAGAATTACATAAGGCGAAACGTGTAGAAGAATCTGTATCATGCCGCGATACGTGCCTAGTTCAAACTTCTTAAATTAATTAACTGTTGTTTGGCTGCGCGGATAAAGGAGCTACGTCGCTATTCTTTGACACCAAGAAATGGACAAAAATAGATCGCAACTAAAGCGTTTCTATACCAAGCCTGTACGCTACAGGAGTAGGGTTGCCTTAGTTCCATGGTTTCCCTTTACCATAGACCCCTATTAATTGGCAAGAGATTTATTGAAATAAAATTGTACCATTATGCTAGCTCCAAAATGACCTGTTTTGTTTTGAATAGACGTACCCTCTCTCTATCCCCCCTCTCTCTCTCTCTCTCTGGCTGTCTCTCCCCACCCACTCACTCCATCTCTCTGACTTGGAATTCAGAAGGCGACGCAAATTCAAAACCCCCAATGATAACATAAAGATAGTCAAATCGTGACGAACCAATATTCCAGCGATTTATACACATAATCCATTTACACACAAACCAAATCACAAAATGACAAAAAGCTATTCATCATGCGATTAACACTTGTTTGGGATCAGTGGAGAGATTTATATCGGCTTTAAGTCATATCATATTTTCATAAACGCTTTTTAAAATAAGCTCTTATTATAAAACGTGAAACTGGTATCGCTGACGCTACGTGGAAATTCTTATCGCGCAGGTTATTTAGTTATGATTCCTCTTCCCTTGTGCAGTGGGAGGGCCTGACAAGGATAGCTGTCTAGTCATGCGGATGGGACGAAAAACAGAGGTCCCGTGTACACATTGGCATGCACGTAAAATATCCCTTGGCATTTGGAATTCGATATAAGAGTAGGCCGTAGTATCGCGGCTCGGGCAAAATGTCCGTCATTACACACAGTATGGCGTATGCCCGTCTTCATTAGCCCAGGTTAGGTGCAGAAAGTATAACGCTAAACCCCATTTCATTTCAAATAAAACAGCAACCTTGGGATACATAAATTCCACTTAAAACTCGACATAACCCTATTAGAGAATCGAAGTCCAGTTGTGCCCAATCTAACACTAACTAAAGAACATTAATTTGATTTGTAGGATACCCAGAAAATCGACCAAGCCTTCAGACAAACATAAAATAGTTTGTGGTTTCACATTTATTCGTCTGTTGTCCAGCCCATTCAACGATTTATTATCACGATAATCTGATTATCAGCTTCTATATTGACCATCAACAAGTCGATTATAAAATGGCAGTGTCTGTAAATAAACCAGGATCCGGTTTAACACCTTCAAAACATCATTAGACAGAGATATTTTTCTAATTCAGTTTTCTATTCCTACTGATCTACTATTTAGGTTTTATAATTTCCGGTTGTACGTGACAAGGATTATGAGCGACGGTCAAAGGTTTTCTCCGGGTCCGCCGGTTTACTCCAACTGCTAAAGAACCCCACGCGCAAGAGAATTAGGGAATTAAAATTGAACCATTAGTCCCGAAATGACCTAGTTTGTGTTGAGTGGCCGTTAAACCCCATTTCTCTCTCTTGTTTTAAATGTTTAACGCGGGCATTGTATGTTAAAACAGAGCTTCTACAGATGAACAGAAACAGATTGTAGACAGAGAGCGCCCACTCGTCCCTAATCATGTTCTTTGGTACTTTGGCAGAGGATGGAGACCATATAAAACCTTGATGAAGGCCGACAGCCCCTCTCTTCGACACGTATTTAGCGTGGGATCTAACGCGCAAGCCAGAGTCCAACCACCAAAAATGAATTCAACTCTTTCAGGGGACTAGTTTTCATTTATCCCATCCCAACGACGAGATATTTCCTCTGCCACACCCTCCATCCTCCGTCATCCCAATCTGACCGGAACAATAAAAAATATATGATTAATATTAGAACCTATTAAAGAACAAAGGGAAATTTGTAAAAGTATGGTGATGGGCGAACAATTGATGCTCATCGCACCATTATAATATGACTTGGCCAACGGCGCTTCAACAATAATTACGTTGGCCTATATTGCCTCTACTGATCTCAGGCGGATAATGATCTAGAAATGATAAAGGAATTTTACCATAATGGCACATCAGGTAGAAAACAATGGTTGTTGATTATCCGTTTATACATATTATTAATATGTGAACATTTCTTTACAAGTCGTTGATGGGTTAAATACAAGTTGATCAATTATCAATAGTACAATATTCTCGTATAGACAGATCACCTTTGGTATACTGTGTGTTTATTAACACCAATATTTGATGGAAGCGAATAAAATTGGGTTTTACGTTCCTTCAGCACCGTACTTCTAGCATTTTGACGCTATTGTCATTTCAGGGATGCAAGGCAAAAGGAGAAATTTGCCCGAACAACATTTCCGTCTATTGTTCTTCAATCTCCAACTGTTAACGGTTTTTACCTGTGAGCCAATGTGTATAAGCGAGGACCTGGTGTCTCCTTGTCACACTTGCCATGCCAGCCTCGAGCTCGCAGGCATAACCGCCGACAAGAGAGAGACAGAGATAGAGGGGGTTTAACGTCCACTTGACACAAACTAGGTTATTTCGGGACTAACATATGGTAAATTGTAACTCGCGTGCGCGTAGGAATCTTTTCAAGTTGGAGGAAACCGGAGGTACCGGCGAAAACCCACGAACTTGGACAGGTGACTCTACTCCTTGTCACGTACAAGCAGGGTATCGCAAAACCACGTCAACCGAGTCAAAGGCACATCATATGATTCAACGCGCACGCACGAAACACGCGGCAACCCCCACCTACATATTTATAAATTAGACTTAAGATGAAATCATTTCCTGCCATGCACTACAACTGGAACTTCCTAAAATCGTTGTTTAGTTGGGATGGCCTATTGGTC
Source organism: Patella depressa (assembly GCA_948474765.1). Classification (NCBI taxonomy): domain Eukaryota; kingdom Metazoa; phylum Mollusca; class Gastropoda; family Patellidae; genus Patella; species Patella depressa. Next base: position 6,871,293 of record OX419719.1, read on the forward strand.
TGGAGTGTCGTGCTCAGAGCTGGCTGACTGTCGTGGTGTCAAACCTTGGTGTGAGCGTATTTGGTTTTACGCAGGGTACCCTGGTTGCCTCCCACAGAAAGGACCCTACGCGTGCGCTAAGATAATACAAATGAAAATATAACCTGTCTGCGAAATCACCATCAGTTGAAGCGGACGTTAAACAATAAGAATAACAGCAACACACTGGATAGTTAGTGACTTTATCGTTGGTTAAAGTTTCGATCACTGAGGTCAGAAATTCTTCTCTCAATTGTCATGTGCTGGTTAGAAACATCCTCATTCGACAATACGACAACAAGAAGTGAACATTCAATTATAGTTGATTCAAGTCTTCAATAAAAAAAAAAGACGTTTTACAAATCCGATAAACGTACAATTCGTGTTTCTGATCTTTGGGTGATCAATTGGCACAGTTTATAAATTCCTCATCCAAAGCTCAAATTACTCTGTTAACAGGTTTCCTTTTTTGGTTTTTCGCTTTTTGAAACCAACTGCGATCATTGGGGAGAATTTGTTTTTACTGTAGAAAACTGTAAAGTACATTTGTACATAAACTGAAGGCGATTGTGTTTTATTTGGAACGTGATTTATTGAATGGGAGGAAGCAGGGCAATCTGTTTATTAAAATAAAAATTGGGTTTTAATACCGGATGTAGACACATTGTACTTTTAATTTCAAAATTGTTTAACTACATGGAGATTGAGAATAGAAACTGGTAGATATGAAAAACTAGGACAATGTATCTGAACTTTGTATTTACTGCGATAGGGAAGGAGGTGGTGAGGAAAGGGGCTGTCAGTTTTTCCCCAATTTTAATCATTTATCAAACCAACATAAGCTTTTACTTTTAATGACAAATGAACATATTTTACCACTTGATGCCTATTGTATTTTTTAAGATGTTTGAATTAAAAAAAGAGCTTGACAGTGATGTGATATGTGGTATTGGTTTTCTTGTGGGGGGTCGGGATGGCCTAGTGGTCTAGAGTGCCGCGCTTCGACCTCTAGCTGCCCGGTCACCTCTGGCTTGCGGCTGTGGTTTCAAGCCCTGGTGTGAGCGTATGTGGCATGGAGATAGGGGCGCCTTCTCAACCACGTGGGTTTCCCCCGGGCACTCCGGTTTCCTCTCACTGCTAAAGACCCCTACGCGCAAGCAAATTATTGAAATAAAATTGGGCCATATGTTAGTCCCGAAATGATCTAATTTGTGTTTAGTGGACGTTAAACCCCATTTCTCTCTCTCTCTCTCTTGTTTTCTTGTTTTATCCTTATTTATGTTATATTGATTACACTAACGTGAAAATTTTAACCGAGACTTAGAAGTCGAATCGGCTGGAATCTACTTTTTACTTTGATGTAACTTTATGTATTAATATTTTAAAACTTTTGTATACATGTTTATAAAATATATTTTATCCTATATCGTTATCATTTGTTTTTTAACTTGGTTTACCTCAGGATAATGGGTGACAGGAAAGTTGCTTACAAGATCTGGTGTAAAAATGTAAAAGTAGATATTTAATTTCCGACCTGATTGTGACAATTGATACGAGGTGTTCCAGATAGCACCTGGGGTGTGTCATTCTGGATACAGGGAACTTTTTACTTCAAGAATAGATCCCTGCCTTCAATGGCCGCCATATTTAAAACTTAGTATACTATTTTGTAATGCGGTTCTACTCCATTTCATATCTGTCAAACATGGAAAGATCAAATAAACCATGTCAATTTCAATGGAAGTCGAATGATATTTCTCAAAATTACCTAATATACTTTTGTGCATACTTAGGAAAGTTTGAGAAATATTTTTTAAGTTTTCAACTAAAATCATCGATTTAGGCCTCAAAATGTCGGTCAATTAACTTAGTGTCTGGTCTCTGCAGACAGCCTAAGTTAAGTATGTGGGTATGGGTGTCGCTGTACGATCAATTAAAGTAACAAGTGAAACGAGACGCCCAGACAACACCAGGTAAACCCAAATCATTCCTCCCACAGCTAGTGTAATTATCAATTGATGAGTTAGGAAAGTGGAAGGCTCAAATGCCCCCTAACCCTCTTTACACTTTTTTTTACAAGGCACACCCGACATTATTTTAATCTATGCGTATTTAACTCAAAGCAAGTCGCTTGTGGGATTGGCAATATTGTCAATTGTATTAATTTATGTCAAGTTTTAGCCCCCCACCCCATTAATACCTGCGTAACAACCCTGTTTTTAGTTAAGGAAGTGACGTCACCACACTACCGCCCAGCACCCTCAGCTCCGTGTCGTTAGTAGATTGTTCATCTCATTATTTGTCTGTTTTAACCCAAGTAATCGTACATAACTAACGTACGAAATTAAACTTCTCTGCAGGTAGGGTGATCCTGTCGTTCAGATTGTGCCAGTAATAACACCTCATAGTAACTGCTTACCTCACGTCTTTCGTCATCGATACTTTACAAGGATTCTTAGTTCTAAACCTAAAATACTGGATGTAAATAAACGAATCCATTGATGGTCTCATTGGCGTAACGATTAAATTAAAGCCTTTTAATGACGTAATGTTTAAAGGCTTTTAATGACGTAATGATTAAAGCTGCAATTTCATATTTTTAAGTTATATTTTTAAAATGTATTAAAATAAAGCCCTAAAATAGATGGTATCTATAAACAGTCCTACCTTGTTAAAGAATGATCCTATAATTCACTATTACTAGACGAGAAATTGGCAAAAATATCATTTTCAACTTCAAATTCAAACGTATGAAGATAGCCATCGCATGGGGGGAATGGAAACACAAGGGGGTAATTGTGTTATTATTTCCCATGTCATTGATTTTCAAGTGTGGGGAAATAATGCCTAAGATCGTATGATAGTGAATTGACAACCTATTGAGCAAAAGGCATAGAAATAATTATAATTTGACTTTCTTTGAAAATATGAAATTCGCGCTTTAAAGATACGTTATTGGAGATTAGTTAACGAGATGGCAGTTCGCACTATAATGTAAAGGCACTTTGCTGAACATTTCAGTCAAATTGATCCACTATGTACCGAAAATTAAGCAAGTGAAATTTCCGCCTAGTCTCGACCATCATAACTAAAATCGTTACGGTAATAAGAATAGTTTCAATTATCCATTTAATAATTAAATCAAGAAGGGAAATTATGCAGTAAATAGGACCATAATCCACCAAAGATCGCAGTATAGCGATGCGACCGAGTGCTGATTATGGTCTAGATATGTTAATTAATGTCTAATTAATAACTTAGATAACATTTCAGGCCTAAAGAAAGACCTGGAATAGGCAGATTTAGCTCTTGCATAATGTATGTTCAAGAATTGTATTTCTATTGTTTATTTATTACAGGGTGAAGACAGAAAGGTTAGGTCTAGACTTGTAGCTAATAGAATGATCATAGGAATAACAGTAAGTAATCACCATTCAACTGTTATCAATACCAGGACAAGTACTATTATTAACAACAATACCAGGACCGGTGTTATTATTAACAACAATACCAGGGCTGGTTGTTATTATTAGTATCCGTGCCAGGGCCAGTGTTATTATTAGTAACTGTACCAGGACCGGTGTTATTATTAGTAACGGCACCAGGACCGGTGTTATTATCAGTAACATTACCAGGACCGGTGTTATTATTAGTAACGGCATTAGGACCGGTGTTATTATTAGTAACAGTACCAGGACCGGTGTTATTATTAGTAACTGTACAAGGACCCGTGTTATTATTAGTAACTGCATTAGGACCGGTGTTATTATTAGTAACAGTACCTGGACCGGTGTTATTATTAGTAAACGTACCTGGATCGGTGTTATTATTAGTAACGGCAACAGGACCGGTGTTATTATTAGTAACAGTACCAGGACCGGTACTATTATTAGTATCAGGACCGGTGTTATTGTTAGTAACGGCACCAGGACCGGTGTTATTATTAGTAACAGTACCAGGACCGATGTTATTATTAGTATCAAGACCGGTGTTATTATTAGTAACTGTACCAGGACCTGTGTTATTTTTAGTAAAAGTACCAGGACCGGTGTTATTATTAGTAACAGCACCTGGACCGGTGTTATTATTAGTAACGGCAACAGGACCGGTGTTATTATTAGTAACAGTACCAGGACCGGTACTATTATTAGTATCAGGACCGTTGTTATTATTAGTAACGACACCAGGACCGGTGTTATTATTAGTAACAGTACCAGGACAGATGTTATTATTAGTATCAAGACCGGTGTTATTATTAGTAACTGTACCAGGACCTGTGTTATCATTAGTAACAGTACCAGGACCGGTGTTATTATTAGTAACAGCACCTGGACCGGTGTTATTATTTGTAACAGTACCAGGACCGGTGTTATTATTAGTAACTGTACCATGACCTGTGTTATTATTAGTAACAGTACCAGGACCGGTGTTATCATTAGTAACAGCACCTGGACCGGTGTTATTATTAGTAACAGTACCAGGACCGGTAGTATTATTAGTAACGGTATTATTATTAGTAACGGTACTATTATTAAAATCCACAATATCTTTATCGGAGTTTAAAACCAATATAAAAACTAAAGTCAAACCTCCAAAGTTAAGAAACATCGGCAGCAGAAAATTATCAATTTACCATAATCGTATACGCCATACCTGTAGTGGTCTAAATTATGATCTTAATAAATCAAATATCGTTCAAAATCCATATTGCACATGTGACAATAAAAGCATTGAAAATTCATTTCACTACTTTTTTGACTGTCCAAAATATGGGCTACAGCGCCATCATTTATTCGATAAACTTGGCTTTATAGCCAAACTACCACGACCTGAATTGCATAAAATTTGCTTAGATGGCTCTACACTATTTCCAAATTCTTTTAATATCCATATATTTCACACCGTACAAAATTATATTAAAGAAACGAAAAGATTCACATGTACTTTGTAGCTAGTATTGTATTTGGACAGTGGTTTATCTCTATTAATATTCACTTAGTATGTAACGACATGGTCATGTTATCCTAAGGTAGCATGTATATATGTATATAACTATGTAGTAAATTAAATTTCAGTGGTATTTGTAAATATTTTACATTATACTGGGAGAAGATTCGTAAATTGTATAATTTGTTCTGATCCCGTTTGTATATACACATATACTTCTAAGTATGTATTTGCAAATAAACTATTTACTATTTAAAAAAAACGGTACTATTATTAGTAACGATACAAACTGTGTATAGAAAGTGGTTAGAAATCATGCAATAGTCATTAATAATCTGTAAAAGATGGCACTACTGGTTTAAAGCGTGACTGTTTAAACACCCATCATAAAATATATAGAATACACAAACCTGGACAATAGTGGTGTTTTCATTCAACAGTCAGGATTTTAACGGGGTGTTCCCACTTAGCCGGCAGGCTTGGATGTCAAATTTTGCCGCTAATCCAGAGTTAATCCTAGAACAATGGTGTTATAAACTATAGTCCATATCTTTTTTAAGAGTAAAACTGTATTGATTTAACTTTTATTAAATAACATTAAATAGCTTACACATATAAAAACATATTGATTTCAACAAATTTAATATTTATTAAATAACATTAAATGATTTACACATATAAAAATGTATTACAATTTACACATTTAACTTTTATTAAATAGCAATATATAATTTATAAATAAATGCCTTACAACATAACAATCATTTTACAGCCCCACTAAATAGGAAATATTTGTTCCATACCGATTTACACTTAAAGAGCCATTTAATAACTGTTCAATTCTTGTATCATGTTGGCGATATTTCTTACCAACAGTGGTAAGAACATCATTCTTGGTGTTTACAGTAGCTGGACAAGTTTTTGTTGAACATTTCCAATGGACGGCATTTGGTCTGCTTGACTTTATACTGAACTTGTAACCATTAAATATAGGCCACCTCGATTATTGGAGATAAAGCGAATATTCACCTGAACGTTTGCCATTTTAAAATAAATATAATTTCGACACAGATCGACCATCTATTTATATTAATATATTGAATTGAATTCATGTTTAAAATCATAACGCCGGCATGAACTGTGTTCAAAATGTCATTAATTAGTTGGTTAATAAATTTTATTAAGAGGGATTAAGAGCGCATTAACGCTGAACACTAGTGAACAGTTCTTGAGTGACTACTTTTTAACAGACTATAGTTTTAAGATCAATCAAAGGATTAATAGTCTGCCGGCTAAGTGGGAACACACCATTTTAACACTGTAGTGACAAAACACCTGTTTAATCGTATTGTCCTAATTCCTTTGTAAAATATTTACAATAATCTATGTTGAAACTATACCTTCCTCACGAGTAACAGTTTTAACTAAATAATACGCATGATGGCGACTTCAATCTCTTTGGGTCCAGTTATTTGTGTCTTAGTCAACAGAATCAACTTTACAATATTGAAACTTCGGTTATTGTCATTATTTAACGTAGAACCCTACAACTGTCAATTATCTTAAAACCTTCAATTACACACGTAGTTGTATAGAATTCCAAATCTACTTCCCCAACGGCGGATCACTAGATCGCCAGGAACTCGTGATTCCAGACGGTTGCAGAATCTTCTTTTTTTATCCCCCGGTTTTTTCTTTTTATCAGCTATGCATTTGCGTCTGGAATTAAGCTAAAGGTGTCTAGATTTTTTTTTTAATATTTAAAATCGATTGTTAGATTTAGACTGGGTCGTATAATGTACGTTGCTATAGACACAGGTAGTATACGTTGCTATAGATACACGTGACACGTGCGACCATAGATACGTTAATATGTTTCTCCGGGTATCAACCATACGCCAAAGCTCAAACCGTAATTTCTTATGTCCAGTGAATTTAAAAGTCGATTGGTTACCAACTACATGTATATCCAATACTCGGGAAATTGGAGTATTTTCGTCTATTTCAGATACAATATCACGTTCAATTAAATTGTCCAATGTCGCAAGGACCGATTTAGCCGATCGAATCACGGTGACATTCACAGTTTTTTACTAAGGTTACACATATTGGTGCTATAAGAGGTTGTTGGTATTACACATTGATATAATAATACATATTCCAGAATGTTCGGAACATCGATTTCTATGTCCCCGGGCCTCTTTACGTGCGCGCGATAGCGTGTGCACGGGACCTCTGGTTTATTACGTCCAGGCCTTGCTGCTGACAGAAAGTTTATGCGGAATAATCTCACGACATCGGCTGAATAAGACCGGGATCGTATTCGTTTGGTCTTAAAGATCTTGAAAGCACCTTTAATGTTCTTAATAGGATTGCAGCTCATGAAACAGAGAGTGTGTGATACCTTCAGAGAAAGAGAGAGAGAGGGGGGGGGAGAGTAGGTCATTTCGGGACTAACATATGGTGTAATTTTATTTCAATAACTCGCTTGCGCGTAGGGTCTTTAGCAGTGAGGGCAACACGGAGGACCTGAGAAAACTCTCGAGGTTGGACTTAAAACCAGATGAATTGACTTATCGATGTCATATTTCTGAAAGGTCTTAAGTGTTAAAAATTGTCGGATTTAGTTTTTGATATATGAGAGGAAAACCTATTCCAATAACACAATAAGGATATCAACATTTTAATAGCAATGTTTTTATGAAAGTTACGACCTTACAGTTCTAAAATTTTGCATAGAGAATCCCCTCAATGTGATTAGTCATCATATACAAAACAAAAGCTATTTGGGTCTTAAAGTGCCAATCCCGATAACTTTTTGGGGAATAAAACTGCTTAATTTTGTATTAAAATCCTTTAAAATCCATAACCTAAGGCCCACCTACTAACCCGATATTTGTGATACGCTTGTAAATAACTTAAACCTGACAGTCTTCATCTGGAAATGGAGAACGTTTAATAATACAGTATCTGGATAAAACCAGACTTTTTTTTCTATAAAAGTAATATGTAAGTGAAATTTACCTTTTGTTATCAAGTACAGGGCATGGGTCATTCACTGTATAGACCTCTCAAGAAACATTAATCGATTATCAGGTCACCCAATGAAAAAATTGACCCGAAATCTTAAAAGGGTTACGTGTCCGGATAAGCAGTGTTGACGTTCACGTCCAAACGACTCAATATTTTGAGCTGAAATTTTGAGACAGGTTAAATACACCATACCACTATATTTTGGTCCATAAATTTCATAAATACTCTGTTCTTATCGGTATTGCATGTCCCTTTAAGTGGCACTTACAACCTTCCAGAACTATGGCATCGTTATATTGAAACGGAAGAGCTATATCTTTCTCCATTTGTTCAGCTTTATTCATGTTGGTAAAATATCATTAATATCAATTGATACTTGATGTTGTCTGGTAGATGTGTGAGGTTATGGTAATAATTTCTTTAACACTAGCTAACATTGGAATAAATAAACCTATATTAGCATGTACAACGGGACATGACGAGAATGGCGGTTCACAGCGGAACATAAAGGGGATGCCACATAAAGGGAATGGGGGTTTCATAACCGGACATGGTGGGGATGGCGGTTCAAAACGGGACATTACATGACCAGGGTGGATTTACTCTTGTTCATAATATTTTTTTTTATATTTCTATGGTGGATTTGGGTTTAATTCTAGTTGGGGAAACCTGTAGTCCATGACAACACCGTTTCTACCATATTCCTGAAGCAATGGCCCGAGAAATCCCTCACTGACCATTGCTGGAATAGCGTCTGTTTCTTGAACTTATGCGGGAGTGTGTCTATTCTTTCCGTTCAATGAAAGCTATCACTTAAGTACAGCAACATGACAGCCCTTCGTTTAATCTGGGTCTTCCCTAAAACTTTGGACAGTGATTTAAGGTATTCAAAACGGTGAAAGTATGTTCGTTTCCAAACAGTATTGTTTACATTTCATTCGACTTGATAGCCTCGTTTGTCACGCAATTAGTTTTACTGCAGTATTCTGGCATGCACGGATTAATTAGGCATAATAAAATCGTGAGTCATGACGTAAACATATTAGGTCCAATATTGGCAGCTAGTGATTGGTTGGTAGACGGACTACTGACAAATCAAAATTTAAAACAACAATATCCACTCATAATAGCAGTGTGTAGTTGGATTACCTCTAATCAAACGCAACACTGCGCGGAGTATGCGTTTCTAACTGACCTTCATGGAATACAGTTGTGGTGGTTTATAACCTGCAATATCCGTGTATGTTGTCCTACTTTGTACAGCCATCCAATGGCGTATGTGGCGCCACGCCGGGTAAGCTTACTCTTCCGGACACCTGTTACCACTGTTTGTCATGTATTTTGTACACGGTGAACAGTCCATTTGCTGATTACACATTTTTGCCTATTACGTTTTTTAGGACTTCGAATTTTGTCTCATGGTTTGGATTATTCGTACTTGGTTGTATTTTATTATAATAACAACACCCCTACCCCACCCCCATATAACAGAAACATGCCCCACCCGACCTCATACAACAGAAACACCCCACCCCACCCCCATATAACAGAAATATAAGCTAAGATCAGTTGGAGACACACATAGATCCAGGTCATAGAAAACATGCGTTAACCATTTTATCGTCTCCTAAGTTTAGTTTCTAACAATTTATTGCTTTATCATCTGACCGACATAAATAAAAATAATTTTACAAAGAGACAAAAGAAAACAGGTGAATGATTATGTATGTCCATATGACATCTATTCATCAACGCTTGGGTTGTCCAAATAAGAAACGCTAATGAAAGTATATGAATTATCGCAATCGTTTGACATTATAAAAGGAAGGATGAAAGCTGAGAAAGAGTAAAAAAAAACGGCCTAAAACACAAGATGAGAAAAACTTCTACTATATCACAAAACAAAGAAGGTCATCCGAACCAATCGTTGGTTTGCGTCTATTGTTTTCATTTCGAGTGAAGTATGTGACTACAGAACTTTGAGAGAGCAGCGCAGCGCAATGAGAGAGAGAGAGAGAGAGAGAGAGAGAGAGAGAGAGGTGGGTTTAACGTCCACTCAACGAAAACTTAATCATTTCGGAACTAACGTTTAATTTTTACTTCAAAAATTCGCTTGCGGTAGGGTCGTTAGCAGTGTGAGGAAACCGGGGGAACCGGAGATAATCCACGAGTTTGGACAGGCGACCCTACTTCTTGTCACGTACAACCGGGGATTCGAATTAACGCCAATTGACTCAATGACAGGCTTTATGATACAGCACTAATAAAGATAGGCATGCGCCATGCAGTGCGCTATGAGTGTAATTTTGCCCGAACAGCCGCGCTATGCCACGCTTTTATACGGAACTAACAGTCGCGCTATGCCACGCGGGACTTCGGTTTTACGTCTTATCTGAAAGACTATAGGTCTTTTTGACAGACCCCCCGTCATGCATACCTAACAAGAAGGACCGCGTCGTATTTTAATATTTTAGAAAGAATGGCAACATAATCAATTACTTTGAGTCAAATAGTAAGTGCAGGAGGACCGCACTACACGAAAAACAAAAACCTATAAAATAACCTGCGGAAAATATCAAATCAAGTGAATGGATCCGGGGGCCAGCCGTAAGCGTCCACTGCGCTGTACAGTCCCGAGCCTGTTATGGTACAGGCTTCACTAAAAATGATTTGAAAAAAAAGAGGTAACAGAAATAATGCGACCGATCGTGACAATGGTCGTCTCTTCAATGGCGATAGTCTGCCAGTTGACGTCAGATGTTAGAACGTCAAACAATTTCAACAATAAGGGCGATAATCCGGATAGAATCTCGGAAAACGCTAAAATAATAAGTGTAGTGAGCAAACAGGAGCAAAACCCGACAACGAGAACATTCTACAGTACGAAGGGTTAAAACTCTACTCTAATAGTAAGTGCAGGAGGACCGCACTACACGAAAAACAAAAACCTATAAAATAACCTGCGGAAAATATCAAATCAAGTGAATGGATCCGGGGGCCAGCCGTAAGCGTCCACTGCGCTGTACAGTCCCGAGCCTGTTATGGTACAGGCTTCACTAAAAATGATTTGAAAAAAAAGAGGTAACAGAAATAATGCGACCGATCGTGACAATGGTCGTCTCTTCAATGGCGATAGTCTGCCAGTTGACGTCAGATGTTAGAACGTCAAACAATTTCAACAATAAGGGCGATAATCCGGATAGAATCTCGGAAAACGCTAAAATAATAAGTGTAGTGAGCAAACAGGAGCAAAACCCGACAACGAGAACATTCTACAGTACGAAGGGTTAAAACTCTACTCTAATAGTAAGTGCAGGAGGACCGCACTACACGAAAAACAAAAACCTATAAAATAACCTGCGGAAAATATCAAATCAAGTGAATGGATCCGGGGGCCAGCCGTAAGCGTCCACTGCGCTGTACAGTCCCGAGCCTGTTATGGTACAGGCTTCACTAAAAATGATTTGAAAAAAAAGAGGTAACAGAAATAATGCGACCGATCGTGACAATGGTCGTCTCTTCAATGGCGATAGTCTGCCAGTTGACGTCAGATGTTAGAACGTCAAACAATTTCAACAATAAGGGCGATAATCCGGATAGAATCTCGGAAAACGCTAAAATAATAAGTGTAGTGAGCAAACAGGAGCAAAACCCGACAACGAGAACATTCTACAGTACGAAGGGTTAAAACTCTACTCTAATAGTAAGTGCAGGAGGACCGCACTACACGAAAAACAAAAACCTATAAAATAACCTGCGGAAAATATCAAATCAAGTGAATGGATCCGGGGGCCAGCCGTAAGCGTCCACTGCGCTGTACAGTCCCGAGCCTGTTATGGTACAGGCTTCACTAAAAATGATTTGAAAAAAAAGAGGTAACAGAAATAATGCGACCGATCGTGACAATGGTCGTCTCTTCAATGGCGATAGTCTGCCAGTTGACGTCAGATGTTAGAACGTCAAACAATTTCAACAATAAGGGCGATAATCCGGATAGAATCTCGGAAAACGCTAAAATAGTGGGAAATCGATCAAAATGAAATAAATGAAATGGCATACTATTCTGGACCAATTAAGACAGCTATGTGCCACACACCTGAAAAAAGACAGCCGAGATCCGGTGTACACATTGACGAACAAGTAAAAGACCTCTTGGTCGTCGGAATTCGATATAGGAGTAGGTCACAGCACCGAGTATTCAATTAGCCTAGTTTCATTTCCATAGTCTATTTCAAATATCTACTTCAATATTCTTAATTCCCTAAAAATGAGAAACTAAATTGTAGAATAACTTGATAATGTGGGACATTGTATCATCTATAGACCAGAACTATCTGGAATTGGTTGAACATCAATGAAGAAGAGTTATATAAAATGAAGTTACCATGGATTCAATATAAAAAAAAACAACCAAGTATGGCGGTGTTTTGACAATTACGTTTTGTGGTAGTTCTGCTAGTTTTTGTAATGAGAGACGGAATGTGTTTATCCACATAAGTCGTCCGATTTCCTGTCTTTTAAAACACTCAAAGCAATTGGTTTTCAGCAACAACCGCTTAATAGTTATGCAGGACGGAGGCCCTGACAAGGAGGGCTACCAAGTCGTTCGGAAGGGACGAAAAACCAAGGTCCCGTGTACACATTGACGTACACGTAAAAGATCATTTGGTAGTTGGAATTTGATATAAGAGTAGGCCGTAGCATCGCTGCCCGGGCAACATTTCCCACATAACACACTGATTGGCGTATGCCCGTCTTCATTAGCCCAGGTTAGGAGTAGAACAGTAGGACGTTAAGCTCCGTTTCATTTCATTTCTTCTTAATAGTCAGTAACATATTTTATGGGCCATTTTAACCAGTCTTTATCAGCACAGTCGGAGTCACGGTGACTCAGTGAGTAACACGTTAGCTCGTTAACCTGGAGATCCCATGTTCGATCCTTGCGTTGGCCAAATAAGTTGATCGGGATTTTCCGGCGTTTTCCCTCCTAGTCATTTGTGCAGGACCGAGGGCCTGGCAAGGGACAACGTATAGTCGCTCTGATTGGACCAAAAACTGAGGCCCCGCGGGCACATTGGGGTGCACGGTAAAGATCCATTTGTAGTTGCGATTCGATATATGCGTAGGTCGTAGCACACTTTATGACGTATGTCCATCTTCATAAGCGAGGTATTAACACATTTTAAACACATTTCCGTAGTCCATTAGTTTATTCTAAGTTGTGCTTTTGTAGCGAGGCATTAATACATGATCATAACATTTCTAGTAGTGAGTTTAAACATCATCCCGGAATTTTATCTTTCAATGTGAGTTGTATTTGATATAACCGTAGGGCGTTAAACCCCGTTTCCTTTTATTTGACATATGCAAACACCACCGGACAACATACACGGGTATTGCAGGTTATACACGACAACTGTATTCCATGAAGGTCAGGTAGAAACGGGGTTGCCGTGGACTACAGGTTTCCCGACTATAATTACACCCGAATCCATCATAGAAATATAAAAAAAATATTGTGAACAAGAGAAAATCCACCCTGGTCATGTAATGTCCCGTTTTGAACCGCCATCCCCACCATGTCCGGTTATGAAAACCCCCATTCCTTTCATGTTCCGCTGTGAACCGCCATCCCCGTCATGTCCCGTTGTACAAGAGAATATAGATTTATTTATTCCCATGTTAGCTAGTGTAAAGAAATTATTACCATAACCTCACACATCTACCAGACAACATCAAGTATAAATTGATATTAATGATATTTTACCAACATGAATAAAAGCTGAACAAATGAAGAAAGACATAGCTCTTCCGTTTCAATAAGTCAATGCATCTGGTTCTAAGTCCAGCCATGAGTTAGGTCACCTGTCCAGCCTCGTTGGATATTCTCTGGGTCCCCCAGTTCCTCCCACTCCTAAAGACCCCTACGCGCAAACGAGTTATTGAAATAAAATTAAACAATATGTTAGTCCCGAAATGACCTAGTTTGAGTCGGGATTTGCCGATGTTGTTTCGCCGTTGCCAGTGTTTCAGGAATGAGGGACTTGTAAACTGTCATTCGATATAAAAGTAGGCAGTAGTACACTGCTTCGCTGACGCCCCTGTCCGTTAGCCCGTTTGGTGCAGAAAGCCTAGGACATTAAATCCATTTATATCATATCGTCTTCAATACCTATTTCCCCTTGTCAGTGATGCAAAGGGAGGGCCTGACAAGGACAGCTGTCTAGTCGTTCGTATGGGACGAAAAACCGAGGTCCCGTGTACACATTGGAGTGCACGTAAAAGATCCCTTGGCAGGTGGAATTCGATATAAGAGTAGGCCGTAGCACCCCTCCCCGGGCAAAATTTCCCTCATAGCACTCTGTATGGCGTATGCGCTTCTTCATTAAGCCCAGGTTAGGTGCAAAAGAGTAGGACTTTAAACCCCATTTCATTTCATTTCATTTTCATTTCTTCATTAGCTGAAATGAAGGATGATACAAACTAACCTGATTATATAACTTGCTATTTAATTAATGTGACTAATCACCATTAACGTCTTTACGACAATTCAGATTCTGGCCAGCACAATGCACGAGTTATTTAATTAACGGGTATTATGCAACCGTTAAATCTGCCTATTGCAGTTCTTTCGTCATGTCTTATTATTAATTCGTCATTAAAGGGCCAATCCCGATAATATTTTGAAAAATAAAAATGCTTAATTTTGTGTTAAGATTCCTATAAAATCTTCTACATTAGGGCCGAGCAACTAACTCAATATACGTGATAGGGTTTCAAACATCTTAAACCCGTCAGTCTTCATCTGGAAATGTAGGCAAATTCTGGTGATTCATAATATCTAGAAGCACGGTTCACTATTCATTTAATTCTAGATGTCATTTAAGAGAGAGAGAGAAATGGGGTTTAACGTCCACTCGATACAAACTAGGCCATTTTGGGACTAACATATGGTTTTATTTTATTTCAATAAATCGCTTGCGCGTAGGGGTCTTTAGCAGTGGGGGGAAACCGGAGTGCCCGGAGGAAACCCACGAGGTTGAGAAGGCGCCCCTATCTCTATGTCACATACGCTCACACCAGGGCTCGAAACCACAGCCGCAAGCCAGAGGTGACCGGCCAGCTAGAGGTCGAGGCGCGGCACTCTAGACCACTAGGCCATCCCAACCCCCCCCCCCCCCAGATGTCATTTAAAGAATTAAATTCTGGTGAGTCGGCGATATGGGAAGACTCGCGAGAACTATCGGCTCGTTATCTAAATCTTGCATAATACCCCTTTATCAATTAAAATACAAACGGTAGATAATAGTCCAGCTTGGGTTCAATGGGTTTAAAACTAGGTCATTTCGGGACTAACATGGTTCAATTTTATTACAATAATTCGCTTGCCAGTCGTGAGTTTTTTTGTTTTTTTTATTTTTTTTTATTTTATTTTATTTTTTTTTGCGGGCGAAATCGCGCGGATGTTCCCTCTATACAGTCGTTAGAGACCGGAGCACAAAAATCGAAATGAATTCACACTTGAGCTTTTGCAACGATGAGTATACGATTTCATAAGATTTAGTCTCTCTCTCTCTCTCTCTCTCTCTCTCTCTCTCTCTCATATTAATATCTTAGATGAAGTATGGCCGTTTTATTTCCATTTGTTTTGACGATGTAGTCAAGTTTTATCATCTGCTGATGATGTTTAAAGTTCCAATAGCATAATATTTTAAAGTTATATTTTTAAAATGTATTAAAATAAAGCCCTAAAATAGATTGTACCTATAAAACAGCCCTACCTTGTTAAAGAATAATCCTATTAATCTTATAATTCACTATTGCCAGTTGAGAAATTGGCAAATATATCATTTTCAACTTCAAATTCAAACGTTTGAAGATGGCCGTCCATGGAGATGAACGGGAAAACAAGGGAGGTAATTGTGAAACTATTTCCTCAATCAGCCTGTGTCAGCCATTTTAATGCCCGGGAAATTTTGCCCATGATCGTATAATAGTGAGTTGACAACCTTTTGAGCAAAAGACATAGAAATAATTATATTTTGACTTTCTTAGAAAATATGAAATTGGAACTTTAATGTTCAATTCATGTTTTCTGTGTAAATAATGAAGGTAATTGAAGTATTTTAGAGGTTCAACTTACAAAATCTAATGGCTCACGTCTAATGATGATTACAGGATTTAAATGTCTGGGTTATACTGATTATAATCCGAAATGAAATGAAATCAGGGACGGTTCCAGGAATTTTTGCAGGAGGGGGTTTGCCAGGTTTTTGTTACGGAAATCTGCCATCATCGTCTCTAAATTACATAGGCATACAGTTTGGGCTTTTTAAACAGAGAAATTGTTTTATACTGATGTAATTTCATGGATGCAGAGAAATTGTTTTATACTGATGTAATTTAATGGATGCAAGGCATTATTTTTTTTTTTAGTAGCTGAGCAGGGTGGAGTGAGATTGCTCAAACTGGGATAACCTGAAATGTCTGGGTTATCGTGACTACTATCTGAAATGATTCCGACTGGATCAATGAAGACAAGTTATACAGTGTGCTAAAAGGGGGGGGGGCAATTGTGCCCGGACAGCAGCACTAAGGCCTACGCTTTTTTGTATTTTTGTTTGAACAATATTTCATTCATAGTGGTATAGAGTGCCGCGCTTCGACCTCTAGCTGGCCGGTCACCTCTGTAGTTTCGATCACTGGTGTGAGCGTAGTGGCATATAGATAGGGGCGCCTTCTCAACCTTGTGGGTTTTCTCCGAATTATTGAAATAAATTTTTAAAAACCATATGTTAGTCCCGAAATGACATAGTTTGTGTCAAATGGACGTTAAACCCTATCTCTCTCTCTCTCTCTCTCTCTCTCTCTCTCTCTCTCTTCTCTCTCTTTCTCTCTCTTATTCATAAACCAATGTGATTGAGCAATATCTTGCAGCCTTATTTCGACTTCAGACTGACAAGGGTTCTTTTACGCACACACCAATGTGTACACGGTACCTGTTCGATAAGGGGGAACCGCGGACCTTTTTACCTATTTCATTTCATGGCCAGTAATAAGTCTGTAATTATAATGATTAAAAGAGGAATTTCCAAGCCGAGATAATTAAATCCACCATCTTGAGATTTTAATATCTTACTGGAATGATATACAATGAGTTTCTGGGATCTATAAATTGACGCAAATGGTTTGCAACGCTTTTAATACTGGAATCTTTGCCGGATTAAGGCTCTGCTGGCCCTAAGGCACATTTTGATAGATGGCCTGAAAATACAGATATGTGAGTGAAATGCAACCCAATATGACACTACAGGCCATTTTTTCCTTCATTATTTTGTGGCCTGGATTTTTGGCTAAACCTAAGGCACGCGCCTTATTTGCCTTATGGTTAATCGAGCACTGACTGTAATATCAATGTATATAAACTGTTTTACATTCAATCGGTTCCGTTTTTACTCTAATTTTCACTCAGTTTTGGCGAAATAGCCAGAAGTATCAAGCGAATGACAATGCCTGGCGTCTGGTCATTTCAGACTACACCTATAGTATTTATTGCGCATGTTCTCCAGAGAAGACTTGTCGAATATGTCTAGCCTCGCTCTTCGCGTCTCTTGTAACAAATGGCGCTGAAATACATTATGATACACGATTCGTGTACCAATGGTGAAATGTTTATTTTGTCTTAAATATTGGATATCAAAAGCCCATATTTTACCGGTAAGATCACATAGTTCGGGTAGCAATCCTCATGTGGTTTTCTAGACCAGTTTTTTTTATTCTGAACAAGAATATGTGAGGTAAACAGACCATATTCCGAACCTCTTTCCGTTAGGGCGCTTTTTCAAAATGGCCGCCAAAATCTCATACATATAGGGCACAGATCACCAAATATTCCTGGGCCGTCATTCACGAAGGTGGGGCGAAAGTTATTTTTAGTCCTTCTCTCCTTTTCCCCCTTTCGCATGGCGATTTTTGTTGAGTTTTTGGTGTATAATCGAAGAAGAGGGTTTGGCAATACATTTTTGCCAGGTTTTGGTGAATATTCATGATTTTGAGGCGGAAGGATTCAAGAGTTGTGGAGTTCGTTGAAAGGGAGGGCC
The DNA here is from genome assembly GCA_948474765.1 of Patella depressa. Classification (NCBI taxonomy): domain Eukaryota; kingdom Metazoa; phylum Mollusca; class Gastropoda; family Patellidae; genus Patella; species Patella depressa. The sequence continues at coordinate 6,889,391 of OX419719.1, forward strand.
TAAAATTGCATGTTCAGCTATCTCTGCTTTCAGCTTGTGTATCTTAAGTTTTTCACGAAGAACCTCATACATGCTTTTTGGCAAGAGTTTGATACAAGTCCACTCATCACCAACTGTATGGCATAGATTCATTCGTCTTTAATAGCTCTATTCGAGCAGTGGCGTAAGACCTTCAAACCTATTTCATTTCGTTTCAGCACTTAACAATATGTTTAAAATCCACAATGAATATCCTCCGAAGATTAACAACGAACAAATTATTGAAGTGCTTTTACAAGTTTTTCTATCGCCTTATTTCAATTTTCCAGCGTGTTTTTTTTAAAGTTTTTTCAGCCCATCATCTCAGTGGGCATGTTTATCATGCTATTGTTTCCAAGGGGTTTAGTAAAATCTCCCGAGGCAGCGTCATTGTGTCTATTGTGTGATTGTGTTTGGTTTGTTTGGGTAGAAAGTAAGTGTTAAAATATGCCTCAGAGAATGAACGACCGTTTTTAAGAGGAAACATAACTTTAAAGAGACACTCACACTTTTGACATCGTCGTCGATCAATAAATTTGTTACTCAATTTGAATCGAATATCAATACACTGTGTTATGTGATTTATATCGAAAATCAATACATTGTGTTACGTGATTTCAATCGAATACCAATACATTGTTTTATACCGAATATCAATAATACTGTGTTTCCGAGATACGAAATATCGTACATTACTCGAATTGATTATTCGGTTAAATTTGTTAGATACAGGTGTTAGAAGGAACAATTTATGAGATACAAGCGTTAGAAGGAACAATTTGTGAGATACGGGCGTTAAAACTTATAAGAAGGAACAATTTGTGAGATACTGGTGTTAGATGAACCAATTATTTACTCATTTATATAGTCATTCGTTAGCTGTGGTGGCCGATATTACTAAATTGAAATAGATTTGATTATACATTTCACTTTCCGAGATACAGGCGTTTAAAAAGTTAGTTTTTTTCCATAACCACAGTTTGTGCGAAATTTTGTTTAACGCCTTACTTTTCTGTACCGACTGGGCTAAAGCAGGTGGATACCAAAGAAGAAGAAGAAGAAGAAGAATATGTATACTTATTTGGGGTTGTATATTTTTCACCTTATTTTGAATATTATATCAATTACATACACTGCCTAATTGCCGGGGGTTTGGGATGGCCTAGTGGTCTAGAGTGCCGCGTTTCGACCTCTAGCTGGGCGGTCACCTCTGGCTTGCGGCTGTGGTTTCGAGCCCTGGTGTGAACGTATGTGGCATGGAGACAGGGGCGCCTTCTCAACCTCGTGGGTTTCCTCCGGGGGCTCCGGTTTCCTCCCACTGCTAAAGACCCCTACGCGCAAGCGAATCATTGAAATAAAATGAAACCATAATATGTTAGTCCCGAAATGACCTAGTTTGTGTCGAGTGGACGTTAAACCCAATTCTCTCTCTCTTGCCCCTGACAACGCCTTGTTTTAACAATTACATACACTGCCTCGCTACACATGACACCGCCCCTTTAACAATTGTCAAATTCTGCTCACAAATTCCATAGATAGGTGCCAAACGACGTCAGATATAGATTGGATATGGAACCTTGTGGTCCCAGAACATTTGGTCGGGTGATATATATGTCACCTTACAAATACGAAACTTACGTAATCGCGTGTTCATTTTGATTTACAACACACTAATACATTAACAGCCATAGTATTAAATTAAAAACTTCGTAATTTATTCCATGAACACTGGAGGTACCAACAAAGAAAAACATACTTGTTGTCACGATTTAATTACTTAGTTATTTATTGCTACAAAATATTGTGAGAGATTTGAACAGTAAAAATGTGATGATTTGCTAAACACAACATTGTGCTTAAATACTATAATAGAATCCTTGTTGAAATGTAGCTGCGATGTACTACATAGCAAATGTTTTCCGTAGAACTCTTCTTTTTATCTTTGCGAACACTCAGCCAGTTTCAGTGGTGAGCAAAAGTACACGTGGTCTTCTGAATATTCGTTATTCAATGTAATAAGCCAATCCGCGACAATGACGAATCAAAAACATAGTTAGAAATCGTTTCCTTAAAACGTTTATCGGGAAATACATCATTTTTAGAAAGATGAATAATTCAGGAATTGGTGTGCTGAATGTTGATGGATTAATGCACAAATTCATTTTCGTTTCGTTTCTTTTTTTTATAGTTCATAATTTGGTTTTACTTTACCACACTAGAATCTGTTATACACTGTATATAACCCACGTTCTGGTTGTTGTGAGGGATTAGCCAATGAACCATTCTGTCCCGTGCACGAAACTGTGGGTATCCCACCACCAGAGACATCAGTTTTTATTGGTTAATCACGTGTCTCGTGCCATGTGGTAAACCCCTGACGCGACTTCCTACTGCAACTAATCAGACGGTCATGCACATACGATTACATCATGTGTACCTACTTCAAGAATACACATGATGGCAAATGGCCGCCATTTAAAATACTACGCCCGCCTCTTAGAGACGATAACTTAACTCGCTATAAATTGTAAAAAAATTTACTTCGGCTAGAATTAAAAAACACCTAAGATTAACATTTGCTAAAAATTTCTAAAAAACAACCTAAATTTATGGAAATGGGGCCAAATCAAATCAGGCAAATTACATCAAATAGTCCATGTTAAACGTATAGCAAAAATTTTAAACTAACGCGAGCACGCGCGTTTCTAGACAACGCCATAGCGGGTCATAGCAACCAGTGAGTATAAATTGGAAATCCCCAATGACGTAGATATTATAAATTGGAAAGCCGAGTCTGTCTTAAAATAAGTAGTACCGTCAGTAAACAAGATGGAAGCCATCTGCTATCGTGTTTGATCATGGAGTAGGCAAGCACAGGTGTGTCGTATGGGTCATGCACTGGACACTAATGGGAGGAAACCGGAGGAACCGGAGATAACCCACGAGGCTGTAAAGGCGACCCTACTCCTTGTGGTGTAACGTATAACCGGGAATCGAAACCAGACCTTATGTTACAGCGCGCACGAGCTAACCATTCGTCATCCAACCCCACATAATACAATGTAATAGAAATGGAATCGGATTTAACGTCCTACTGTTCTGCCATGCAGTGTTTATAAGGGACATTTTGCCCGGACAGCGGCACTATGGTCTACTCTTATATTGAATACCAACTGTCAGTGTAAAAACGAGACCTTGGCTTTTTTTCCCATCCGAACGACTAGATAGCTGTCCACTGACAGGGGAAACCACGTCAGAAAACATTTCCTGGCCAATGCAAGGATCGAACCTTCAGCCTAGCGAGCCATCGTCTTACCCACTTAGCCACTGTTGCCCCCATTAGACAATAGAGTAACGTACAAAAGATACCGCGCGAATGAGTGACAGATCATGAAGTCTGTCAGACGAAGGCCAGAGTAATATTCATCAAATAAAGGCTTCGCACTGTTCCGTTCATAAATTATTAATAATAAAAAAAAACAACAATGTCTTGATGATATATTGAAATATATTACTTTCTGACGTGGTGTTTTATTAATGATTATGCGACCTTGGAGAAAAATGAAATTAAAAAAAAAACAACCAAACAATGACTTGTCGATTTATTAAATAATTGCAATGTGTCACGTGAAGTTTTATTCGTGAATAAGCGAATTTGGAGAAACGTTCGACACCTTAAATCGTCTCGCCGCGCAATGTTGACACCTTAGACGCCTCGGGGTATTGGGTGATCGACAGTTTTAACGCGTGCGCATTAGACCATAATTTCCGTCATTAATTCAAGTAACGTGTTTTTTTTCTATTCATCATCTGTACGTGACAAGGTGTTGGGTCATTTGTCTATTCCCTGGTGTGAGCGTATGTGGCATGGAGATAGGGGCGCCTTCTTACCTCGTGTGTTTCCTCCGGGCACTCCGGTTTTCTCCCACTGCTAAAGACACATACGCGCAAGCGAATTATTGAAATAAAATTAAACCATGTTAGTCCCGAAATGACCTAGTTTGTGTTGAGTGGACGTTAAACCCCATTTCTCTCTCTCTCTCTCATTTGTCTATTCTTCTGCTGTTTTCTCCAGGCCCTTCATGTGTTACTCAGGAATGATTGGGTTTGTGTCGAGTGGACGTTAAACCCCATTACTCCCGCTTTCTCAACTATAATTTATGTAATGAAGAGAAATGGGGTTTAACGTCCACTCGACACAAACAAGGTCATTTCGGGACTAACATATGGTTTAATTTTATTTCAATAAATCGCTTGCGCGAAGTGGGAGAAAGCCGGAGAACCCGTGAAAACTCAAGAGGTTGGACAGTTGACCCTACTCCTTGTCATGTACAGCCGGGGATTCGAAACCACACCAGTTGACTCAATAACAGATAGTGTAAATGCAATTTGCTGAAAATGTCAGTCAAATTTATCCACTATGAACCGAGAATTAAGCGATTGAAATTTCCGCCTAGCCTCGATCATCAAAACCAAAGTAGGAAGGATGAAAAGCGCAGTCTCGATAGTCCATTTAATTATTAAATCGAGAAGGAAAGTTATGCAGTAAATCAGATCATAATCCACCTAAGATCGTAGGCTAGCGATGAGATCGAGAGCTGATTATGGTCTGGATAAGTTAACTAATGTCTAATTAATAATTTAGATAAAATTTCAGGTCTAAAGAAAAATCTCCAATATGCGGATTTAGCTCCTGCATAATCTTTGATTTCTGACATAAGACACTCGTCTAATAGTATGGATGCAGCTATGGCGGGTGTGGCGCCAGGCAGGGTAAAGCAAGACGGACACTTGCACGATTCCGTGGCACGCATTGGCACGACTCGAGTTGGCACGACACCGTCCGATTTGCGCAAACTCGTCGTGCCAATGCGGGAAGTGCGTAAGCAGTGCCCAAACTATGTGCAAACTATGCTTGAACTCGTTGTGCCAGTTCGTGTCAATGTGGACACTGATGGGCACGACAAAATCGTGGCCAGAAGTCGTGCAAGTGTCAGCCTGGCTTTAGCTTACTCTTCGGGACACCTGTTACCACTGTTTGTCGTGTATTTTGTACACCATGAACAGTCCATTTGCTGCTTACACCATTATTTTTAGGACTTTGAATTTTGTCTTAGGTTTTGGGTTGTTCGTACTTGGTTTTATTTCATTATAATTTATTAGACCAAAGAGAATATTTTCAAATGAAATTAAAGGGACAATCCCGATAAGAACAGAGTCTCAAAAATTAAAGTCCGCGCATTTAGGAAATTTATGGACCAAAATATAGAGGCATGGTGTATTTACCTTGCCTCAAAATTTCAGCTCAAAATATTGAGTCGTTTTGATGTTAACGTCAACACTGCTTATCCGGACACGTAACCCTTTTAAGATTTCGGGTCAATTTTTTCATTGGGTGACCTGATAATCGATTCCCGTTTCTTGAGAGGTCTATACAGTGAATGACCCATGTACTGTACTTGATAACAAAAGGTAAATTTCACCTACATATTATTTTTATAGAAAAAAGTCTGGTTTTATCCCTGTACTGTATAATACAACGGTCTCCATTTCCAGATTAAGACTGTCAGGTTTAAGTTATTTACAAGCGTATCACAAATACCGGGTTAGTTGGTCGGCCTTAGGTAATGGATTTTAAGGGATTTTAACACAAAATTAAGCAGTTTTATTCCCCAAAAAGTTATCGGGATTGGCCCTTTAAGAAGTTTCTGGCTCTATCATTGTAATAAAGTCTTGCGATGTATCCATCGAGTTCATATCAACATAAGGTGACCAAATTGATAGAATTAATCGTGTACTATAGGATCTTGTAATTACACCGTTCGCTGTAGATCAAATCGATCTAATATCCCTCTCAATGTGGATGGTAGCCTACTATATTTTTTTATTGTCGGACTTAATCAGCAATCTAATATAAATAAAACGTATTAGCAATGAAACGAAAAATTAGACGGCGAAAGAAGTCGTTTAATAACGGTAGCCAGAGCGATTGGTAAATAGTAATAAAATGTAAAGAAATAAAATCAGGTCTGACGTCCTTCTCTTCCGATCCATACAGTGCGCTATGAAGGGAATTTTGCCTGGCACTATGGCCTACTTTTATATCAAATTTCAACTCTCAAGGGATCTTTCACGTGCACGCCAATGTATACACGGGACTTCGACGTTTCTTCAAATACGAAGGACTAGACAGCTGTCCTTGGTTATAAAATACACTGGATGTCCGATAGTATCTGAACCATTCGGATTAATGACGGCGAGCATGCGCACGTAGTGAATTGCGTGGAACATTTTGCCCAGACAGTGGCGTTTCGAGGGATCGTTTACTTACATGACAACGAATGCTCGCGTTCTACCCGAACTGCTAGACGCTTCCCCATGCCAGAATTGAAATGGAAAACACAGATTGGAAGGAAAACCCCATAGGCACTTTCATGTTTAGGGAATTAGCGCCGTACTCTACGAGCCACGCGGGATAAATGGCCGTAACTTTATATTTTGAAAGTAATAAATAAGAAATACCGACGGATTGTGAGGGGTCATGATCTCCTCTTTATGGTAACGAGATTGATAGGAAACTCAAATGAGACACGTGTCTGTCATTTTCTCTTAGTTGTATACGACAATCATGATCGAATACTTAAACAAGAGACTCGTCTGCCATTTCATAAAGACGTTCAGCTAATAGACAGATTTATTCAGAACGTAGCGCCCCCTGTGTGTCATCCTTCAGTCGATTTGTCCGATTGATGGGACAGGTCGTAGCGCCCCCATTGTCAATCAAACATGTGATTGGAGTGATGGCGATAATAGAGTTGATTGGTTATGGCGTTATTCTTGTCTGATATGTCATAATAATGAGTATTTCTTGTGTATCAGAAGACATTCCATATGTTACTGATAAATCACGATAAATAGGGGTCACGTCACGATAAATAGGGGTCATACCGAGATCACTGCTCGCCTTTTCTTATCCAAATCGTGGCGAGAAACATGAAAAGATTGTTAAGCATGGCGGCTTTAACCGATTTGTGTTTTTTTGTGTTTTGATTAAAGATGTTATTCGGGCTGCCAAGTAACGCATTTAAAGAAGTAATTGGTTACTGGAAAAAATAATCGGCCCCCGCATTTTCCACGAACTGTCATTTAGATTCGAGTTAGGATTCCCCAAATACTCATTTCCCAACCTCGTGGGTTTTCTCCGGGTACTCCGGTTTCCTCCCACTGCTAAAGACCCCTTATGCGCAAGCCAATTGTTGAAATAAAATTAAACCATATGTTAGTCCCGAAATGACTTAGTTTGTGTCGAGTGGACGTTAAACCCCATTTCTCTCTCTCTCCCTCTCTCTCTCTCGCTGACGCACATTATAATTATATCCCAAGGGAGAGAGGGAGAGAGAGAGAGAGAGAGAGAGAGAGAGGGGGTAGAGCGTCCACTAGACACACTAGGTTGTTTCGGGACTAACAAGTGATTCAGTTGTATTTCAATAATTGTAATTGCTTGTAGCGGGAGGAAACCGGAGGACACGGAGAAATTCAACGGTGTTGGACAGGCGACCCTTCTCCTTGGTAAGTCTAGGGGAATTTAAAAAAATTAAAAAAACCGCGCCACTTGACCTAATGACAGACCTAATGACCGAAAAGCGTCTACAGTAGAGATAGAAAATGGGGTTTAACGTACACTCGACACAAACCAAGTCATTTCGGGATCGGAGAAAACCCCTTGAGCATGAAAAGGCAATCCCACTCCTTGCCACGTGCATGCGGGGAATCAAAAAACAACAACACTTGCCTCAATTATAGACCACTCGACCACCCAAATCACTATTTATTTCATGTTTTATGTTGGTCGTACTGGAACTTGCGGAACTATTATGGTTAAGTACGATATGGATACCGTATGCCAACATCAAAGGATGACTCCGCATCTGTATTCTGTGAGTTCTTTGAAAGATCGTCGCTTGCAGAAGACGAAGATTACTAAACTAGTAAATGGTACAAATATGTTGAGACTGAAACCAATTAAACCAAAATCGATTATTCGAACCCTAAATTGTGTGACCTTTCACCCCAATTCCCCCGTGTTGCAAATCAATCATTCATCGGAAAGTCTGTATGACTGGATAAATGACGTCAAAGTTTCGCCTACGTCACAATCCATTCATAAAATCACGTGTTTAATGGCGGTTGACGCTATGGAAATAATATTACAATTTCTGATCTACGTGCGGAGGCGAATTACCCTATAGGCAGCGTAGGCAGCTGCCTAGAGCCCCAAGAAAAAAAGAGGGCCCATAAAATTTTTGACGACTTTTTAAAATTTGATGTTTTACATTGTTTGGTTCATTGAACTACGCTTCCGACGAACCTCACTCGGTTATGTTGGCCATTCACTATGAGGCCCACACGGTCAATAACTCCACACCGCTCGGGATGAGCTTCAGAGTGATCAGTGACTCCAACTGTCAGACTGGTTGCTCTCTTGTCTGGTACCTGGTCTCGCATTCATTTTAAAAAGAGTTTTTGCGATATTCTCCTGTAATTACGCGAAGGCCGTGTCATTTCAACGTAGGCCAGTTCGTCGTTGATATGACCCAAATTCAAATGTGTGGATGGGAGAAGAGAGAACAGAAAAAAAATTAAGCTGAAATGTTGAATATCGCGGCTAAAAGTACGGCACAGGGTCACTGCTCAGTCGATGTAAACACAAATGATATTATCGAGAATAACGAGTTGCCGAGGGAGCGATTTCTAAAACCAGTTCCGCAAGGGGCCCAACTGGTCGAGCTGCCTAGGGCCCACCAGAGTCTTGATCCGTCTTTGTCTACGTGCATAATATTGCAACGTAGCTGGTTTATTGTAGAAAAATAAAATTATATTGTTTTTCCCCAGACGTTTAATTAAACAAATCCACGTTTCAAATGGCGAATTAGAATCCTACTTTTAGACATGAAACGACACAGAGTGAGTTGCACGACATTAAAAAAACTTTGTTGATTCGACAAGAGATATAATAATCAGATTTGAAACGAAATCTAAATCATCAATTATCAATTTTCTATTGTCTGACTTTCTTCAATGTTTTGTAATTTATCTATAAATCTGTGACAGCAAACAGATATAAATTGTATAAAAAATGAATGATAAACGCTTTGATTCCGGTTGGAACGAAACTGCTGACTGTTGAAATGTTGAAACATAATATATTTGCAGTCGATGTTTTACGGCGCCGAATCAAACCCCTGAATGCCAATTTAATAGAGTGTATTGTCGAGCATATTACAACCGAAAATAGCTTTATATTATAGGCGTTTTCCAAACTCGTGTGTTTTTCCGGGTTCTCCGTTTTCCTCCCACTGCTAAAGTCCCTATGTTATTGAAAGAAAATTGAACCCTATGTTAGTCCCGAAATGATATAGCTTGTGTCGAGTAGAGGTTACCTCCTCTCTCTCTCTCTCTCCCTCTCTCTCTCTCTCTCCCTCCCCCCCACCCGGCGTGGTTTCCCCTTGTCAGTGATGCGGAAGGTAGGCCTGACAAGGACAGCTGCCTAGTCGTTCGGATGGGATGAAAAACCGAGGTCCCGTGTACACATTGGCGTGCGCGTAAAAGACCCCCTGGCAGTTGGAATTCGATATTAGAGTAGGCCGTAGCGCCGCTGCCCCGGCAAAATTTGCCTCATAGCACACTGTATGGCGTATGCCTGTCTTCCATTCGCCCAGGTCAGGTACAGAAGAGTAGGACGTTAAACCCCATTTCATTTCATTTCCCCCTCTCTCTCTCTCTCTCTTTCTCTCTCTCTCTCTCTCTCTTCCACTGAGAGTGATATCTGAAACACCAAGAGCATTAAAACCCCGATCAAGTGATTTTTTGCCTCCGTCACGACCAGACGATCATATCTGTGTTAATATTAATAAAAACAACAGTTCATAGATTGACAAGCTTCCTTTCCATTTATTTTCAAAGATGCTTAGCAATAGAATACCTCTATATTCTCACAATAAATATGTTTTTATGTCATTGTCCTGGGCCAATCAATTATTAATATATATCACAGGAGAATGTAGGTCTAGTGTTTTTGTCAGGAGTTGTTATATAAGTAAAACTCTTTTATCCAAGCCCATCTATTATTAATATATATCACAAGAGGATGTAGGTATAGGGTTTTGACAGTAGCTGTTATATAAGTAATAGACGAGTAATTATCTTATTAATATTCCTAGAAAAAATAAATTCTATAAAACAACGTAACTCCTTGTTCTTGCTAATTGAAATCTTATTTTTGTATGATAATTTGTAGGTCAAAGTCTACGTAGTTTTATAGTTCAAGGCTTTAATCGTCTAGTTTCTGACTTCTTATTACTTATACACCACTTAATATATACGACCGCGTATTATCAGACTCTAACCCCGTTTTTAAAAAATAACTATAGTAGTTTCTGATTCTATAAGACCTCGTTCCGTTTCCTTTTAAGCCTCTAACCGTGTTATATATCTAGTACGCATCTATTTAAGACTCTAACCGTGTTCTATATCTAGTACGCATCTATTTAAGACTCTAACCGCGAACTATACACTACCAAGTAGTGTCCGCTTCAGAAACAACTCGTATATACTTTAATCGTGTAAAATACACCACCTATTAGTTTCTGTTTCTAGATTATTTTTGGGCTACAGTCATGTACTATATACTACCTGGTAGATTATGTTTCTAGAACATTTCGTACCACTTCCCTTTGGACTAGAGTCATGTAATGTATACTACATGGTAATTTCTGTTTCTAGAACACCTCGCAACACTATAATCAGGTAATATACAAATTCAAATTTTGAACAAAAAAAACGAAACGAAGAGAAATATGTTCTTTGTTTAAATCAAATTAATGATAAAGTAAATCTAGCTTTAAATCATTCGTCCAACTAAACATCATGAGTGAATCTAGCTTTAAATCATTCGTTCACCCCAACACATCGTGTTGATGAGTGAATCTAGCTATAAATCAGTTGGCCACCCAAACCATTCGGCCACTCAACGTCCCTTGTTCACGAGTGAATCTAGCTTTAATTCATTCGGCCACCCAACACCTTTTGTTCATAAGTAAATCTAGCTTTAAATCATTCGGCCACCCAAACACCTTTTGTTCACGAGTGAATCTAGCTTTAAACCATTCGTCCACCACAATCATTTCGCCACCCCAACGCCCCATTAAATCATTCGGCCACCCCAACACCCCTTGTTGTTGAACGAATCTAGGGAAAAATCATTCGTCACCCAAATCAACCGACCAATCCAACACCTCTGGTTCGTGAGTGAATCTAGCTTTAAATGGCCACCTCAACATCTCTTGTTCATGAGTCTCCAGTGTCTAATTGATTATTCACCAACACCCGGAAGCATTACAAATGAAATTAGTTCAAACTTCTGATGTCTCGTTTAACACAGTAACTTAATTTACTTGCTGATAGTTTTATTGAGCTTCTATCATATATTTTTTCATTAGAGTGTTGTCATGGAACAATTTGTTACTTCATGTTGTCACTTCACAAGTTTTTTTTACCTCGTTGATTGCATCTAATTTTATCAGGAGTGAAATGAAAAACGTGCCAGTGCTCTTAGATCAGTGGTTGGGTTGATGTCATAGCGACGTGGAGAGGTCTAGTGATGCCCTGGAGTCACCCCTTGACTGTTTGCCGCACCACCCTCCCCAATACACACACCCCACTCCCACCACATGTCTGGGGTTGGGTGGTCGAATGACCAACGCGTGTGCGTTTGGTCACAGGTCTATCATTGAGTCAAGTGACGTGGTTTCAATTATTCGCAACCCTTTGATTGTATGCTCACACCCACATCTCGTGCCTGAAGGTTGGGTGGTCGAATGGTCAAAGCGTTAGTGTAAGGTCTGTCATCGAGGTGTGGTTTCCATTCTGTGCTTGCGCGCAGGATAGGCTCGCCTTCCAACCACGTGTGTTTTCTCAAGGTCCTTCCGCTTCACTCCACTGCTAAAGACCCTTGCGTGCAAGCAAATTGTTGAAAATAAAATTGAACCATATGTTAGTCCCGAAATAAGATAGTTTGTGTCGAGTTACTTGCAAGAGTTTAGTGATAGGCCTTAGCCGAAGCCAGCTACGCGATTGTATAGAGTCTAGTAATCAGAGATACGAGAACCGGATATTTTTTTAAAAATATGCAAAAAGATAAAATAAAAGATTTATTCAAATTACACAGGCAACATGTACAACAACGATAATAGCCCCTGTTTACCCCTTTAATTTCACTCTTGAGATGGATGCCCTGTGTCCATCCTTTCTACACCCTACACACCCACACTTTATGCATACCGCGTGGGTGTCATTCTGTAAACAGTAAGCCAATGAATAGCATTTCGTTTTTTCATAGTTCGAAATTGTGTTGTACTCATCTTTACTACACTAGGATCTGAAAGAGTTGTTATAAAACCCACGTTCTATATGATTGATGAATTAACCAATGAAACTATCTGCCATGGCGAGATGTTGGCATGAGATACAAGGAACTGTGGGTAACTCCAGTGCTTATTGGTTAATCAAATGTATGACGTCATTGTTCAAAGCCATTAATGTGACCCCAGACACGACCTTCCACTACAACTTGTCATATCTTCGGAGAACGCTAGATCGGAGACGGTCCTACGCAAATTGTGACGTCATATGTGAATCGTGGGTTTGGGTAAGGGTTAGGCTTGATCATGGGTTAGGGTTAGGGCTAGCCCTGTTTACATCTCGGGACTCTGACCAAATCTACAGGTCCTAGCCCTTACCCTAACCCGAACCCACAATCTATATATGACGTCATATGTGCTAAAATGCGTAGGACCGTCTCCGATCTAGCGTTCTCCCATATCTCCATGTAGTGGAGGCCATCGAAAGTATAAAAAACGAAACGAAATATAGATGTCTATCTGAATCTGATAAAAAAACGAAACGAAATATAGATGTCTATCTGAATCTGATTAATGTGACCGCCGCTACAATTGGCTCAAGTATTAAATTCTATTGAAATAATGGGGTGTTGGGTGGCCGAATGGTTAGCGTGCGCGCGCTGTATCATACGGCCTGCCATTGTGTCGACTGGCGTGGGTTTAAATATTTTCCGGTTGTACGTGACAAGGAGTAAGATCGCTTGTCCAGCCTCGTGGGTTTTCTCCGGGTACTCCGGTTTCCTCCCACTGCTAAAGACCTCTACGCGCAAGCGAATTATTGAAATTAAATGAAACCATATGTTAGTCCCGAAATGACCTAGTTTGTGTCGAGTGGAAGCTAAACCTCATTTCTCTTTCTCTCTATTGAAATAAGCTATGTCATAGTTTGATGACAAAAATGTCGCCAAAAAAGTTTCTCGCTCTGGTAATTGGTTTTACATGTTCGAGGCGACTTTTTTATGGTACATTTTTATGGATGCAAAATTAATATGTTTCATACTAAGCCAATCAAAGAAGACTTTTTTCTTATATAAAAGTAAAAGGTCGAGTAGGCGTCGGGTTGTGCGGAGTATAGAATTATACGGTAAGATTTCACTTGTGTTTCAATGCGGATTAGTTAGATATATGTTAAGCTCTGTGTGGTTTAGTTACAGACGGAAGTTAATCGCGCCATACATATCTTGTCATTACATTTGACAGCGTTTAAAATTTTAAACGTGTTTCAAGAAGGTCTGTTTTTATTGTTTTTTTTATCGGTAAGCTTACTCCTGTTACCGCTATTTTGTACACGGTGAATAGTCCATTTGCTGATTACACCACTATTTTGTACACGGCGAACAGTCCATTTGCTGATTACACTATTTTGCGTCTACCGTTTTTTAGGACTTCGGATTTTGTCTAATGGGTTGGATTGTTCGTACATGTACTTGGTTTTATTTTATTTGAACATACTGTCACACATTCGTTCACTCCTTTTTTATACTATACTAGTGCAGTCCCCCTGCACTTACTAGTAAAGTGGAGCATTCACGTTCCATTCTATCAACATCACCATGACGTCACAAAATGTACCTAGGTGCCGCTGTCCCGGAAACAATTTCCTCATAAGACCCTATATGGCGTATGTCCATCTTGATTAACCAAATCGGGGAGAATAGTAGGACGTTTTTTTTTTTTTAGATGAGTATTTCTGGGTTTTTTGTAGATGAGTATTTCTGTTTTTGTTATTACCAGTTCCGGTTCCTGTTGCGTTTCTCTTTTGCTGCGGTTCCAATAACCCGATTTTCGACCTCAGGTTCCGGTTAGCCATGTGTGTAGAACACTTGTGTATGACTGCACCGAATCCCAATATTTCTCTCTTGGGGTGCGGATTTAATAATTTATATTTTGTGTATAATTGACCAAATCCAAATATTTCTCTATTGTGTGGCGGTTTTAATAACTCGTATTTCTATTTCCTGTTCCGGTTCATCAAGCCCTAGAACTATAATATTACTTTTTCGGATTTCCGGTTAGTACCAAATATAGCAAATAATCCGTAATGGGATATAAGATTTCTAGCATACTGACATTTGGGTAAGTATGACGGACATTGACTGTTGATTCAATTGGTCCCGTTGCAATTGTCAGTCAAGGGCCTCATGAAAACGTAATCTGGTCCGGGTCAAAGCTTCGCACTACCCGAATTATTTCAATTGTACACTTGACAAAACATTAATAGGGGGCATCGGCGCTCAAACTAGGCTTCTCGTAGTTTTACATTTTTAAATGTAAAACTAATTTTATTGTTCTAAAACTTGAGGACATCTGCTCTAAAACTTGGCTTCTAATAGTTTTTACATTTAGATTTATTGTTCTTCAAATTTCCAGGATAAAACATTGCTATGAGATTTAATATGGCATTAAAATATCACATGACGGAGATTATAGGATACGGATGTTAAGCTGGTAATGTAGAAGATCAGATAACGAGTTAGTTTATATACACTGTAATAAAACACTTTATATACTCTTTATATTAAATACCGGACGGGTTCAATTTATACACATTGTAATGACAAGTTGATGTATATACATCGCAATAACAAGTGATGTATATACTCTTTATATACATTGTAAAATACGTGTTCACTTTATATACATTATAAAATACGGGACGTGTTCACTTTATATACATTGTAAAATATGTTACGTGTTCACTTTATATACATTATAAAATACGGAACGTGTTCACTTTATAACATATAAACACAGGGCATGTGTTTACTTTAAGTTGGCGTATATACTCTTTATATAGATTATAAAATACTGGACGTGTTCACTTTATATACATTGTAACATATAAACACAGGGCACGTGTTTACTTTAAGTTGGCGTATATACTCTTTATATAGATTATTAAATACGGACTTGTTCACTTTATATACATTGAATCATACGGGACGTGTTCACTTTATATACATTGAAACAGATAAACACAAGACACGTGTTTATTTTATTGTGGGTATTTAGAAGTGGGAAGATGTACACACCGTGGGTGGAACAGGCCGAATGGTTAGCACGTGTGCAATATCAAAATGTACCTCATATGACGTATGCCCGCCTCCATTAGCCCAGTCGGCGCAGAACAGTAGGACGTTAAATCCCAATTCATTTCATATTATATAATCTATTTTTAGACATTTATTCACAGCCTATAATCCACTTGATAGAGTACTGGGGTGTCCGAGATTTAAATGGATTGAAACACAATCTCGATTTAATGATTTAAATTACAATTGATAATCTAGACTTGGTCTAGATTGTCTAGTACCGTGTATACGATAGTAAACAATCTAGACTCCATCTTTAAATACCGATAGCTTCATACAGATTAAAGTGATTTGAATGACATTTTCAATATATTCATGTCTCATTATTTATTTTCGAACCATTATAACGAGAAATGTCATTTCTTTACCTATATCTTATTTGGGGGTGTTGGGATGGCCTAGTGGTCTAGAGTGCCGCGCTTCGACCTCTAGCTGACCGGTCACCTCTGGCTTGCAGCTGTGGTTTCGAGCCCTGGTGTGAGCGTATGTGGCTTGGAGATAGGGGCGCCTTCTCGACCGCGTTGGATTCCTCCGGGCACTCCGGTTTCCTGCCACTGCTAAAGACCCCTACGCGCAAGCGAATTATTGAAATAAAATTAAACCATATGTTAGTCCCTAAATGACCTAGTTCGTGTTGAGTGGACGTTAAACCCCCATTTCTTTCTCTCTCCCCCTCTCTCTCTCTCTCTCTCTCTCTCTCTTATTTAATGTATCTTTAAATCGAGAATTTCATATTTTTAAAATGTATTAAAATAAAGCCCTAAAATACATTGTATCTATAAACAGTCCTACTTTGTAAAAGAATAATCCTATTAATCCAATAATTCACTATTGCCAGTTGAGAAATTGGCAAAAATGTAATTTTCAACTTCAAATTCAAACGTTTGAAGATCGCTATTGAATTGGGGGGGGGGGGTGAAAAACAAGGGAGCTAATTGTGTTATTATTTCCGGTAGGAATGATGTTTAAGAGTGGGAGCAATGCCTATGATCGTATAATAGTGAGTTGACAAACTATTCAGCAAAGTACATAAAAATAATTATGTTTTGACTTTGCAGACAAATATAAAATTCTCGCTTTAACTTCCGTAATTAGCATATAGGGAAAAGACATCAAAACAACTAAACTGACATTTTCTTCTTTCTATTTTCAGACCCGGCTGTTGCTGCTGACGACGATACTTGCAGTATTAGTGATAGTTGAAAACGAGGCAAGGAGCCATTATCAGCTGGCCTGTGATCCACGTAGTGCGCATATGTCATGCCTTATGGGATGTTTGACGTGTTTTGATTCGTATGGCGGAGAACTGTATGATACGGCCGCATGTTGTCGCGACTGCCAGGACTATAATGCTAATCTTATTGACTACGGACCAGCTGACTGTTCCCATAAGTACATTAGAAGCAGCTGGTTGAAGCGATTTGGTTAATTGGAACTAAACCACCAACATGTGCGACAAGATTAACCAGGCATTTATATAACTATGGGAAGATAATCGGTGATTTATTAATAATTATTATATCCAACAAGTGGCCGTCGCGTGAATTAAATATTTAATTATGAATTATAGAGGATGTAGGGTGAACAGGTGTCAGTCACGAGTTCTACCTTATACTTGACTCTTCTATTGGTTTCTTTCTTCATCACATGCAATTTCGTCATCACTTGTGGTGTTCTTTATGTGTGTTCTACGTCATGTATTTTGTTGTGTTTTCAAAGTGGACGTTCTGGTTTAACCAATTAGCTGATGGAACTTCAACAGACGATGCACAATTGCTAAATTATTGTGTGTTTATTTCTAAGGTGTGACTTTCAGAAGAAAGACAAGCAAACTGAGCTATTTGTAATAAATATATCTTGGTAATTTAGAGCTACAAATCAATGTATAGGACTGATAAGGACCGTGGGTCTAGTCATACGGATGGGACGAAAACATAGTTTATCCAAGTATACATTGACGTGTGCACGGTAAAGAACCCCGAGAGTTGCAAATGACCCTATCATATCGTAAAATAAACGTCCTACTTTTATGTTCCTACCACGCATGCGCTATTCGGGTAATTTTGCCCAGACAGCGGCATACCCTTAAATCGAATTCCAAAAAGTGGAGAGCTAAAACATGTTGTGTGGCTAATCAAATACAATGAACTGCGCACACCATTCTAATCAAATACAGTAAACTGAGCACACCATTCTAATCAAATAAAGTGAACTGCGCACACCTAATAATCTGCCATTTGATTAAAATACTACACAGTTTAACGTCCTTATAATGGCCACACAATATTTTAATACAATACAATACGGTTTAACGCCCTAATGTTCTGTGCACACTAGGGTAATAAAATTCAATAAAGTTTAATGTCCTAATAATCTGCACACAATATTCTAATAAAATACAATATGGTTTAACGCCCTAATGTTCTGCGCACACCAGAGTAATGAATTACTATTCAGTTTAACGCCATAATGTTCTGCGCACGCCGTACTAATAAAATACAATGAAGTTTAACACCCTAATAGTCTGCAAACATCCGGCTAATACAGGCTGTTCCAAAAATTGTATTTATATTAACTCACAGGGTGCACAGCCGAGATGGGAGGACGAACAGACGGACACTATTTTAGTAGCCCTACCTTAAATTGAAAGCACTCGAAATATCAGAGCGAATGTCATACAGTAGTACACTTATAAGATGGGCAAAATAAAATTATAGAGATAATGAAATTTAAAAACTGCCAAATAAAAACAATACAAAATCATATGGATCATTCAAAATTAATTACACTATTTTGCCATACCGTTTTGTTCAGCCCTTCGAATTCTGTCTAATGGTTTGGATTGTTCGCACTTTGTTTTATTTTATTAATAAGAGTTTTATAACGACAAGGCCAAAGGAATCCCCTGGTTAAATACCACATGGCCATATTCTCAGATCCTTCAGCGCTTTGGTGTTTCCCGCGGCAGAGGAAATATTTTTAAAAAATGTCAAAACGATAAATTAAATAACGTATGGCAGCTTGTACATCAAAGTTAAGAGATTTTAAATTCAAAACGAAATCAATATCAATTTGACTCGTTGACTCAATTTCCTTTGAAGGGGATGCCCGGAGCCATTGTCCCCTCTTTACACGCCAATGATTAAAAAGGGGTGGGCCCTGTTTCTCGTAATTTTAACTAAAGATCCAAAATTAGTAGATAATTCAATTTTGATTGGCTAAGCACTAAAATCAGTCTAATATTATCCAATCAAATTATTAAAATTTGGATATCAGTTTAGTTAGAATTTCATGGCTGAAAAGTAAATGACAGGGAATAATGGCGGACGTCCAGTCGGGTTATCAATAATGTGGGTTAGCGAGTTACACCAATATATTTATGACACGTTATTCCATTAATATCTACTGTTATGTTGTATTATGTTCATGTTTCTAGACTTTGTTTACATACATTCATGTCTCTCATGTAATAAATATTTTAGATATAATGATAATTGTAGATTTGTTGTGGTCCCCAGATGACGTATTACGTTTCCCACCCAGACGTCGGCTTCTGAAATTACCTAGAATTCAGCAAATAATTAACCAGATCTTCATCATATATTTTTTATATGGTTTTTCTGTAACACGATGACACATTTTGTTACTTGTAATCATTACTCCACACTGCCGTATCATAAATATAATTTGATGTCGTTGATGCCGTTTGGTTTAACTAATGCTCCAGTGTCTAACGTGTGTCCGGGTAGGATGACATACAAGAGATCTACCTTTGTACGTTAATTCAGCGTACAATTCGATGAAGAGTAGACAATCACCCCACTGGCCGAGCAAACAAGGCCTACCTAGCATTGGCCACTTACCTATAAAACAAATATAACCGTATGACCCAAGTAAAATGTTTCCTTTCCCCTAAAAAGTTTCTAAAAGAAAATGACACAATGGGCTATACAAGAATGCCCAACGGGAGGTATATCAAAGGAATAAACCCACTGCAAATTGGACCCTGATCACGGAATCATTCACGTTTATGGCACCGATGTGCTCTATCTCTACGATATCAGTCATGGTGGAAGTGGACCTTAAACTCCAGAAACGAAAGAACTATCTCAGTAATTGTGATTTATCACAATTATCGGGACTTAAAATGCTGCCACACATCTTTAGATGATCGGATCAACGTAGACGAAAGTTACTGAACACCGACAGTGGATTATGGTCTGGATAAGTTAATGTTTTATTAATAATTTAGATAAAATTTCAGGCAGAAAGAAAGACCTGCAATAAGCAGATTTACCTCTTACATAATGCATGTTCAACTCCCTACAACAAAACTTTACGTACTGTCGTGGGCGACTTTCCACAGCAAAACAAAAACCCAAAGAAATTGAATTGGGATTAATGTCTAGCAATTCAGTAAGTACAAGTCTCTGGTTGATGAGAAGAGTAGATGTAACTGCACTGGGCTACCTTTGTGTGGGCGGCTTTACAAAATAACAGAGATATAGAAATGAATTAATCTCTTGAACAAACAATTCAAAATCAGAAATGAATTTTATCCGATGGGCCCCGATTAAAGCTTATTGCTACCAGATTGTCTTTTTTAAAAGCATAATGTTCATAATAATTATGAGCGAAGATATTGTTTAGATACGTTCTGTAAGCTGCTTGAAAATCATTAACAATTGTACAAGACTCGACAAGTGAAATTGTTTTGAAAGATTTATCTTATACATACACCAATCTGATTCAAGCTGCAATTTCATATTTTTAAGACATATTTTTAAAATGTATTAAAATAAAGCCTTAATACAGATGAGAGAGAGAAATGGGGTTTAACGTCCACTCAACACAAACTAGGTCATTTCGGAACTAACATAAATTTAATTTTATTTCAATAATTCGCTTGCGCGTAGGGGTTTTTAGCAGTGGGAGGAAACCGGAGTGCCCGGAGGAAACCCACGAGGTTGAGAAGGCGCCCCTATCTCCATGCCACATACGCTCACACCAGGGCTCGAAACCACAGCCGCAAGCCAGAGGTGACCGGCCAGCTAGAGGTCGAAGCGCGGCACTCTAGACCACTAGGCCCCCCCCCCTTAAAATAGATGAGATATGTAAACGGTCCTACAAGAATAATCCTATTAATCCTATAATCCACTATTGCCAGTTGAGAAATTGACAAAAATATCATTTTCAACTTCAAATTCAAACGTTTGAAGATAGCTATTGCATTGGGAGGGGGGGGGGGTGGAAAAACAAGGGAGGAAATTGTGTTATTATTTCCGATGTGAAAGATGTAAAAGTATGGAAAGTAATGCCTATGATTGTATAATAGTGAGTTGACAACCTATTGAGCAAACGACATAGAAATAAATATGTTCTGACTTTCTTAGAAAATACGAAATTACCGCTGTAAACTAAAGATCAAAATTTCGTTTCTTTTTGATAACTACACGAAGAGCTGACCGGTTGTACTGGAAGGTCGCCCCAGGGGGGGGGGGGGGTATGAGCTGATGTTGACCCTATAGCGTTAGACGTTGATAAATCAATCAGCGTTGAAATTTATAATGGAATACCCACGGTTCTTTACGCCTGTAAAGATAATTCAAACGGCACGATTCCTGCAAATCGGGTAATCAAGGTAACATATACATGTTTCTTCAAATTATTGAAATAAAAAACAATGGAACCCTACAAACTGGATGAAGATTCTTCTAGAAGCAGCAACACAAAGATGAAAGATAAATAAAATGTAACCAATGTTTTTTTTACACTATTTCCTGCCTTAATACCGTCATTCTGTCGAATATTTCACAGCTTATTTCATGATAAAATATATTCATATTAATTATGTAACACTTGTAACACTTAAATAAGAAAAACACAAATCAAATACTAACGAGTTTAAACGATTAGTCCCACATTAACTGTGACAATAAGAAAACAAGCGCTATAGTACTAAGGACCAAGAATAGATCATGACGTCATCATGTCTTTGTACAATAGAAAGTAGGGCTTTGTAACCTACTCCATGTAAGTTGTCATTACAGCTTTATTTGTAAGTTTCTTGGAAGTGAGTTAAGGTGATATATACACGTTTAATCATGTCTTCTATCTGATTCATACGATACACAATTTATTAACTTCCAACAGGTTCAATAACGGGGCCCCCGAGGTAGTTGAGAGAGGTCAACCGCGCGACTATGTGACAGAGATCTTCTGTTTCAAATCAAAGCATCTCTTGATGAACATATATACGCTTTTGATTTAAGCCAACCCATACAATTGTGTGTGAAATAGATAAAAAAAAAACTCATCTCTCAACCCTCTGTGTTTCGAGATAAAAGATGGTCCTATATAGTTCCACGTAAGCAACATTGACAATATTTTTCATCAAAACAACGATCGAGTATTGTTATTTATAATATTTCTGCCACATCCAACTACAATTAGGCATATAATCATACCTGAAACCTGTATAATAAAGCCTATCATTAAGTCAACTGGCGTGGTTTCAAATCCTCGGTTGTGCGTGGTAAGGAGTAGGATCGCCTGTCCAACCTCGTGGGTTTTCTCCGGGTACTCTGGTTTTCTTCCACTGCTAAAGACCCCTACGCGCAATGGAATTATTGAAGTAAAATTTGGTTTTACTTGTCTTTACTACATTAGGATCTGAAAGACTTGTTATTTAACTTGTGTTCGGCTTGAAATGAGGGTCAGCCAATCAAATTGTCTGTCGAAGGGAGGGTGTGACCTTTTTTGCGCGGAATTGTGGGTAGGCGTTATCAGCGATAGAAATCAAAACAAAGAAACAACGATTTTGATTGGTTAATCGAATAACTGAGGTTATAGGGTCAAATGTCGCGTGCTTGACATCTGAACTGGCTGAACGTGACCTCCTGCTCTAACTTGTTAGATCTACATGTAGTGTAGGCCATCGAAATTATAAAAAAATGACCTAGTTTGTGTCTCTCTACCTGAAACGGGTATAAATCATCGTATCTAAAATCGAGGAGTTAAGCCGTTACTAGGCACGCCATTTTTAAACGGGAGATGTATGATGATGTATGTCGGACAAAAACAAAGCTTCATTAATTTAAACGGGAATATTTGGAGTAAGACGATATTTGTTCGACAGCATTGGCCTATGTAAGTTTAATGGGTCATAAAAGTATTAACTTATCTTATTTTTAAGATGTTACGTGCATTAATAAAGAAACTGTTTGCCACTTGGAACTAAAGCTAAAAACGTTGAGATATACTGATGTGTTTGTTTTTAGCTACGTTCTCGTAGGTATGTGTGAAATAGCTTTACTGAACTTCAGTACAATGGTGTTCTAGATATAAATAGTTTTTAGACGTTAGTATGTCGACAACCCGTACATCACATCAAGACAAATTTTAAGATTAATAAGTAAAATTGACTTTGATCTATGAAGAGGTTTATCTCGCCCTCCAAGACTTAACTTACGACTGACGGCTTCTCTTTAATCCCGTTGATCCAGGCTTATTTTGTAATAGACTTTAGTTATAAAAGAGACTTGGTTCTATGAAGTCAGTTTGGTTTATTAAAACCTTTGATGTTTTGTAGTTTACAAACCATTGTAGGTTAGTTTATAAAGATATGTTATATCACTGGCTTTGGGGGGTGGGGGGGGTGGAATGTCCTAGTGGTCTAGAGTGCCGCGCTTCGACCTCTACTGGCCGGTCACCTCTGGCTTGCGGTGTGAGCGTATGTGGCATGGAGATAGAGGCGCCTTCTCAATTTCGTGAGTTTCCTTAGGACACTCCGGTTTCCTCCCACTGTTAAAGACCCCTACGCGCAAGCCAATTATTGAAATAAAATGAAACCATATGTTAGTCCCGAAATGACCTGGTTTGTGTCGAGTGGACTTTAAACCCCATTTCTCTCTGAAACAGTCAGACAGGCGATGGCATGCTAACTTGGAGGTCCCATGTTTCATCCCTGTGTTGACGGCTTACGTTTCTCTGAATTTTCCTCTTGTCAGTGGTGCAGGAGGGGGGGGGGGTGCTCGGTTGAGACGCACAATCTGTCATAGGTCATAGGTCACTGTGTGGCGCATACCCATCTTCATCAGCCCGGTAAGTGCAAGCGTTTGTCAGATTGGGTAACATGATTGTTTCTGCCCCAAACTTGGTTTTTCTATCTAATTCTGTGAGGTATTTCATCTATATTCTGGTGGTGGGGTGGGGTATCTAATTCTGTGGTTTTCTACTTTTGTTATTCCAATCAGTTTTCTGTCGGAATCTGTTATTATGTGTAACCAAACCCGGTTTTCTTTTTACACCAATGTGGGTTTTCCACTCGGATATGTGTTTTTCTACCCCAATTGCTTTGCGACTGTTTGTTAGCTTATGTTTCGCTATCCCATCGTCGCTTTCTATCCGAATCTAAATGCGGTTTTCATCATAATTCCTTTCTATTGGAATCAGTACACGTTTTAAATACAAATCGGAATTTCCTATATTATACTATTTAAATGTTATTTGCAAGACAAAAAGATTTGACGTAGGCGGAAGTATGAAGTCGGAAGCCATAATATTGATTCCATCCTTCATTGAGGAATCCATCTTAATGACGTTTCATTTCGATGCATCAATCTTAATGACGTTTGCCCGTGATATAATTAGTGTTTAACGAAGCACGTGGTGGGGGTTATTTGTCTAAATTAAAGGTAGGCGTGATTCAATCTGATGTTAAACAGTATGTTGATAACAAAAACTATAAACAAGAATTAGTTCTTGATCAGGTTACGTGTTGTTATTGCGTTTTAAAAACAAGCGAAATAAAATAGGATTTAACGCCCCACGTATCTGCACTAACAGACAGTTGGGTGGTTTGAGAATACTGCGCCAGGGGCCTATTTCACAAAATTTTAACTAAGATAAGATCCCAATTTTAGTAATTTGATTGGATAATATTAGATTGATTTTAGTGCTTAGCCAATCAAAATTGAAGTATCTACTAAAATTGGATTTTATCTTAAGTTAAAATTTCGTGAAACAGGGCCCAGGGCTGTATGTAGGATTTTAAAAATGGGGTGCATCAGAGTAGTAGGGTGCCATAGCTTCCGCGTCAATGATATAAGAAAGTTTGGATCAGGGAAAACGTACCCATTGGTGTGTGGGCGCCTTTACAACCGACCGACTGATCAGTGCCTTAAGAGCACCACTGTGTAATTATATTATATAATCAAATTAATTATTTTATTATTGAAAGGTTGTCAAATTATTATTATTGAGGGGAAGTGCGCCATTTCTCGGGGCGCCTTATTTTTCTGGGGTGCAATGTACCCCTTGCACCCGCTAGATACCGCCCTGGCGCCATGTTGTGTGGTTTTAGGCGATACGCCATGTTGTGTGGTTTTAGACGATACGCCATGTTGTGTGGTTTTAGACGATACGCCATGATGTGTGGTTTAAGACCATGCGCTATGTTGTGTGGTTTAAGACAAATCGCCATGTTGTGTGGTTTGAAACAATACGCCACGTTGTGCAGTTTGAGACAATACGCCACGTTGTGCAGGATAAGACAATACTCTTCCTGATATTTCACCGTAACTCTCTGGTCAAATGTATGCCAACACAACATAATTTGACACACTGCTTTAAAAAATTGGCCGAAGACATTGTAAGATTGCTAGAGGGATTCGCCCGGTCAGAGCAGAAAAATAGGACGTCCAATCCCTTTTCGTTTCATTTCAAAACTCTTAACCGGAATATCAGAGACATTTTGTCAGTCTGTAATTGTATTTCGATGGGTTCCAACTGTGCTTTACTGCTTTTTGTTTTATTTCTTTATTCCAACCATTCAGACTTCATGGATAACTAGATAAAGAGAATTTAAAAAGCCTGACATATTGCTCAGTTTTACCCGGAGGTATATGGAGGACAGCGCGGAGTCAGACTGTGATTCGCTTCTGGAGATTGATCAAACTAGACAGCAACTAGACGTAAATCTGCCTTAAAGGGGAAGAACAAGAGGTTTTTAGTAAGGTTTCTGTAAAATGATTTTCACCGAGTTTTCATAAATTTTAAATTATACGTAGAAATAATGACCCCACCCCACGTTTTTGTAAGTGAAACAATTGATTAAAGCCGGGAGACACATGCTCCATTTGTTATGTATTGATAGGTTCAATCGAATGACAGGTAGGCGCATGCCCCAAAAAGTCATTTCTGGTAACTCATCCTTGAATACATCACTTGTACATCAGCTGTTATGTAATAAAGGTGTTTTCTACTACCTGGCTTGGTTTCATTTCCCCAACCAGCCCAACTGATGTATGCCTCGACTCCTGGTACATGATACTATTGACGTAAAATAAAAGGGAGTTTAACATCCTACGATTCTGCTCCGACTACGCTTATGAAGACGGGCATGCGCCATATTACATCGAGCTATGAAGGATATATTGGGCTAATAATGATGAGCATATATATATGCGCTACGGTTAGTCATGGCGCTGGCTCAGCACCCAGGAGGGTTTGGGCTCGACCCCATTTTTAGCCGAGAAAGTTCTTTGGGATTTCTCTATTTGTTTCCGTTTATCAGTGGCGCAGGGGCGTTTTAAGCTTTAAAATACTATTTTCAGGGTCCGGGGAGGGGGTATCTTGATTGATGATTTTCATACCAGTGCAATGACTGTATTCTCATTCAGTAGTGGATTCGACAGCAAGAGTGTAAAGAAAACGATTGTCTCGGACTCGGGGGGGCCTTTTAATTGGCCAAAGGGGCCCGCCTTTCAGACGAGGGGCCCTTTTGTCTGTCTTTAGGGCCCTTTTGTCTGCCTTTAGGGCCATCCCTAACTATGGTACATTCCATTTAGCATTTTTATCCCGTTTAATTTGTTCAACTTTTTTTTTTGACGAGGAGGCTGGCGTCCCAGCGCCTCAGCTATAAAACGCCTTTGCAGTGGCGCAGGACAGGCGGCCTAACACAACGTGGTATCGTATCGTTTAGGTTGGATGACAAACCGATGCCCCGTGTATACAGTGTCAAGCACTTTAAAGCTACCATTTCATATTTTTAAGTTATATTTTTAAAATATATTAAAATAAAGCCTTAAAATAGATGGTATTTATAAACAGTCCTACCGTGTTAAAGAATAATCCAATTAATACTATAATTCACTATTGTCAGTTGAGAAATTGGCAAAAATATCATTTTCAACTTCAAATTCAAACGTTAGAAGATAGCTATTGCATGTGGGGGGGGGGGGGATATAAACACAAGGGAGATAATTGTGATATTGTGTGGGAAATAAGGCCTATGATCGTATAATAGTGAGTTGACAACATGTTGACATAGAAATAATTATGTTTTGACTTTCTTAGAAGCTATGACATTATCGCTTTATCTTCATCGACCAGACTGGTGCAGAAAGGTACGACTTAATCCCCATTCTATTTTATTTTACTTTCGTATTGATTGACTTCCGTAATTGTAGCCGATATTCGCGGACAACAAGCTTACGAGATCTAGTGTCATCCGTTTTCATGTTTAATTGACTACACTGGGACTGAAGGAGGAAAAGAATCTGAACAGCTTGGTTCCTATCTTGACAAAATGTTCATGCAAATGTTAACAACGACGGAGAGACGATATCATTTTTATCATTAATTAAATTGCCTTCACCTACAGAAAGTTTTAGAAATGAAATGAAATGGGGTTTTACTTCCTACTGTTCTGGTCCTAAACCGGGCTAATGAAGACGGGTATACGTCATACAGTGTGTGCTACGAGGGGAAATTTGCCAGGGCAGCGGCACTAAGGCCTACTCTTATATCGAATTCAAACTGCTAAGGAATCATTTAGGTGCACGCCAATGTGTAAACAGGACCTCGGTTTTTCATCCTATCCGAAAGACTAGGTAGTTGTCCTTGACAGGCCCTCTGTCATGTATCACTGAAAAAGAGAAACCACGCCGGCCAATGCAGGGATCGATTACCCGACACCACTTAGCCACGTGATCTCCTAATAAATCACTTTGAATTAACCCCGTCTATATATAAAATCATTATTGTGATGTGTTCCGCTGTAGGTACAGCTGTAGGTACAGACAACATCAATGGATACAAACATTTGCTAACAAACCAATTCTCTTTTAATCTTATAAAACAAAGATATAATTGTCATATCACTAATCGAAGTAACACATTAATCCAATTAATTAAGTGTGACTTGAATCCGACCGCGGATTTCATGAACTGCCAGATCAAGAATCAACGTGCGGGACGAGTAACTGTGATTTCCTCAACTGGCAATTAACAATTAGATAAATTATCTCTTCTTCTGTTTCAAATTTCAAGACTAAATATTTGAAGTGATTGGGTAGTTTAGTAGTCTATCTCTTGCAAGGTATACTATCTATATCAAGGACGCCCCGTGTTCAATCGTTTACCTTGTCTTTACTACACTAGGATCTGGAAGAGTTTTTCTCTTTGCGGAACTGTGGGTAAACCCTAAAATTATCAATGCTTATCGATTAATCAATGCCTGACGTCATAGGGTCAAAAGCCGCGCATTTGACCCTTGACCTGAACTCCTACATGGACATAAACTCGCAGATGTCAGATCTTCATGTAGTGTAAGCCATTGAAAGTATAGAAAATGAAACGAAATATAGGTCTGTATTTTATCAGATTGGTGTTGACCAAGAAACGTCCCCAAAAAATGTTCAAACATGCCTACTCTACTCCCTTGTCATTCATGTAGGACGAAGTGTCTGGGAGGATGGTGGTCCCAAGGACACACTGACGTGCATCTAAAAGAACCACTGGCAGTTGAAAATTTGGTTGAAGGTATGGTCTGTCTCCCGGCAAACATTTCCCTTGTAGTACATTGTATAACATTGTCTTCAATCAAGCCGGGACAGCAAAACTGACCGTTAAAACCCGTTTCATTCAATATGGATGTGACACGAAATAGGCTTAGCTATCTAACCTAATGCGCTTTCTTACCCACGTCTATGGGCCATTGAGTTGAGTTCAGTTTCACTTCATTCATGATTTTACGTATATTAATTTAAGATTCGACTGGTTCATCGTATGGAAACATTGTATGTTACGTATGCGTGCAATTCAAAGGTGTATGAAATAATCTTTTCGTCGCGTTAGGTGCCCCGCGATTCTAGTCGGGCCCAGGGCCCCGCTCCGGCTACGCTGGGCTTTGTATCTATTATAACAAACTGTTAGTTATTAATAGTGATGCATCTCAACTCCAGATGACTGTTCTTGTGGTTACTGAGAGAGAGAGAGAGAGAGAGAGAGAGAGAGAGAGACACACACACACACACATAGAGACAGCGCACGAGCGAGCGAGCGGGTGGGGGGTGGGGGCATTCATTCTGTGCTAACATAATATGGTTCAAATCTATTTCAATAATTTGCT
Source organism: Patella depressa (assembly GCA_948474765.1). Lineage (NCBI taxonomy): Eukaryota > Metazoa > Mollusca > Gastropoda > Patellidae > Patella > Patella depressa. The sequence continues at coordinate 6,918,373 of OX419719.1, forward strand.
AGCGCGTAGGGGTCTTTAGCAGTGAGACGAAACCGGATAACCCGGAGAGAACTCATGAGGCTGGACAGGCGACCCTACTCCTTGTCACGTACAAGGGATCGAAACCATGCCAGTTGACTCAGTGACAGACCTTATGATAAAGCGCGCACGTGCTAACCATTCGGTCATCCCCTCAGCTTGATGGTTACTGACCTCGTGGTTGTCTTTCAGCGATGTTGTCTTCGGCTCCACGTCAGAAATATTACACCAGTGGCAGGTGTCGAGCAGGGTATGCTTACCCACAATAGAACATCTGATACCCTTTCTCGAGTTCACAAAAGCTAACAACTAACATCGCTCCATTTATCTGTGTTTGTGCAAGACCTGTTTTCAAGGTGGTTGCCATCAGTGTGCAATTGATATTTATATTTCCGGAAGGAAGGAATAAAGTTGATAAAATTGTTACATTTATTGTTACAGATATAAAATGTTTGTATTTCCTCTCAATATTACACAATATTAGTCACGATTTCGCAAATATCGAAACATCAAAGCACAATCATAAAATAAACCCGCTATGTTTCAATTTAAATTCTTTCATTCTGGCGATATATGAATTAAGTTTAATGGTACGAAACAAAACATCTTAATTATAAACTCAAATCAATCTAGTTTGTTCTAAAAGTAAAACAATTTGTCTTGAATGTGTTATAATGTAGAAAATTCGCATTGTGCCGAAACCACTTGGTAAATCACATTGAAATTTTATATTGAACATATTTGTAAATAAAATGATTTATTGAACTAATATCTTTAATAAACTTGTGGGTGGGCGAAAGTTATCACAAAACTCTTATTTTATAAATATTAATTCCGGTGTAGACAATTGTTCTTGGGAACGGTCAGCGGTCGGGAGTAACGTACGCAGCTTGTAACCAACTGTAACTAAATATAAAATACATCCGTAATACATCGGTTGGTTTGGAAGTAGCGGCGCAAAAAGGTTAATACATTTAGATACATGTATGTAAAACTCGTGAAATTTGCTGTAAATCAGATGATACAGGATACGAAGTATTCCTATTATATGCAACTACAATGAACGACTATACTCTCTGGTGAATCGGGGATCACAGTGGCTCAATGAGTAAGACGTCCGGTCACTAACTAGGGCGTATCGTGTTCGACCCCCTTGTTCATAATGCTTTCTAGCAATTTTGTTTATTTTATTTAATCACAACTGTTATGGTGGCTGAGTGAGAACGACATTGGCTCGCTCACCTTGAAGTGCCGTGTTCCATCTCGCCGTGTTCCATCTGTATTTTCTAACGTTGTTCTCCCTTGTTAGTGGTGTAACATAGTCGGTCGAATATGGATAAACTTACAGAATAAAGATATTCATTTGTTCGTTTTTATTCAGTGCGCGCTGTATCATAAAGCCTGCCATTGAGTCAACTGGCGAGGTTTCGAATCCTCGGTTGTGCGTGACAAGGAGTAGGGTTGCCTGTCCAACCTCGTGGGTTTTCCCCGGTTCCTCTGTTTTCCTCACACTGCTAAAGACCTCTACGCGCCAGCGAATTATTAAAATAACATTCAACCATATGTTAGTCCCGAAATGACCTAGTTTGTGTCGAGTGGACGTTAAACCATCTCTCTCTCTCTCTCTCTCTCCCTCTCTCTCTCTCTCCCTCTCTCGTTTTTACAGATCACCCAAAGATGCAGTGACGGAGCGGATACCCGCACCCCCACCCCACCACAAACTCGTATCAACAGCACATGCTATATTAGTAACAATAAAAATAACAAATTTTCCAACTTAATTCTTTGTGACAATATAAAAAAAATCAATTCGACACTTATCTTACCCATACCAATAATTGGAGCGATGTGTTTATAGTTAGCTAGGAGAGGTAGAGAAATGGTATCAGGTGTTCTACATGATGGGTAAGCACCCCCTGCACGACACCAGTTAACAGAGTGATATGTTAGACGTGGATAACAGAAGCCGGACGAAATTTGGGAGAAGATTACCGCGAGGTCAGAAATGAAATGAAATGGGGTTTAACGTCCTACTCTTCTGCACCTAACCTGGGCTAATGGAAGACAGGCATACGCCATACAGTGTGCCATGAGGGAAATGATGTCCGGGAAGCGGCGCTACGGCCTACTCTTATATCGAATTCCAACTGCCAAGGGATATTTTACGTGCACTCCAATATGTACACGGTCCTATGCGAACGACTAGGCAGCTGTCCTTGTCAGGCCCTCCTTCTGCATCACTGATCAACGGGAAATCACGCCGGAAAATCGAAATGAACTTTCGCGGCCAATGCAAGGATCGAACACCCGATCTCCAGGCTAGCGAACCAGCGCCTTATCCACTTAGCCACCGTGATCCCCCCCCCCGCGAGGTCAGTGACGCGAGGACAGTGACCACCAGAAGAGTCATACGAGGTTCAAATACAACATTAGTAATAAATCTACATTATATTGGACACCATTGTTCTAGCTATAAGTAGATTTATTTTTCGTACGTCGATTGATCTTATGTTTTGCTTTTTCTATTCTATAGCAAGTGTAATTTATAAAACCATTAGAGCCAATTCCTGTGACAATAGTGTGTCTATATGGTGAGCTAGTCGAACCTCAAATCGATTAGTAAAATCGTGAATGAAGTGAAACTCAACTTAATGGTCGTTAAAATGTAGCTGACAAAACTCATTAAGTACAAATGACATGAAACGGGGTTTATATACACGTCATTTTTTTTCTGTCCAACTTTGGTTATAAACCCGGGCGTATGATACACAGTGTGTGTAACAAAGTTGTCTATACCTTTCATAAACTGAACATTCATTTAGGTGCTAAGAACTGTATGACCTCTGTTAGTTTTGATATATATTGTACTGGGCGTTTCTTTTACGATCTTATTAACTATATAATTTATTCAATATGTTATCTACAAGCTACATATGATCTGTGCAATACGCGGCAGAACTTCCTTATTTGATGATCCCTCCTGTCCATCTTCCCTAAGTGTTGGAAGCTTTATATACAGTAGTTTACTCACGGTTAGCAGACAACTAGAGACTGAGAGAGAGAAAGAGAGAGAGAGAGCAGACGGCAGAGACCGGCGTATGGACTCGCCCAAGTCCAGCCGCTGCATTGACAGTGGGGCAGAATGGTAGATTCAATATCGTTAGATGTGTTCCTGTCGTAGACATACACATATAGTTCCAGTATATATAGACTAGTTCCTGTGGTGTAAATGTAGGCATATTTGTGTATTTGTTGATATTCTGTCCCCGTTGTAAATAAAACCATATATTTACGAAATTGACGCTATAATAACTAAAATACTGTTACATGTATTCCGAGGGAACAGTTTGCCCAACGACAGCCCTACCTCCTACATGTTCTTATGCTGTATTCGTTACACCTCGGTTTTATGGAAAATACGACAAACGATTGGTAAATAGCGTTCGTTACCACAAAAACTGGCTCGGAAGTCGTGATTTCTAGTGGAGAACTGGGGTAGCTAAAACTATACCGAGTTCACTACATATGACGTAACAAGATGGCAGCCAAAGTTACAAAGTTGAAAGTTTTAAACCGTTATTATACTATTTTTGTAATTATATGTTTCTTGTGGATGTGCATATCGATCTGAATATGTAATTTATAGAATTTTACATATTGGCATATACTTTCTGAACAATGACAAGAAACACATTAAACAGAAAAGGAGGAAAATATCCGGCTTTCCATTTTGTACTCACTCGTTTACTTGTTATTGTACCGTACGGCAGTTCAGGTTTTAGGACAGTACAGTCTATAGCATTATCAATCAACAAAAATGTTCCAGTAACTGCGGTTTAACGCCCACTCCGCACAAACTAGGTCTTTTAGGGATTAACGTCCTGCGTTTCTTTGAATTTAAAATGTCTACTTACCGTAACAATTAATTAGGCATATACTTAGCTAATTGATCGTGCCGCTCATCTACAATAGACTTTGTGTATTTTTTCACGTTTTTATGTACGATAAATTGTTATTAGATTATTTAACATTGGATTAATAAAACTAAACCCATATAGATCATTAACGGTATACACATCATGTATATAGATATTTCCAAGTTTGAATTCAAATGGATTTAAAAGAGGGCCGGCCATCATCCGATTACATTGGCTTGTTTAGATCGATGACAATGGATGCCGAACGATGAATACCACTCGGCAAATCTCGACAGATTTCGGAACCTACATTTAGTCTCGGCTGTATGACGAATTCCGCCATATTGGAACTACTTTAAAGGTCCCGGATGAAACATGGCTGCGCCCATGGTGTCTTGGAACTACTTTAAAGGTTCCCGATGAAACATGGCTGCGCCCATGGTGTCTTGTTTGTTTGTAATAGCGTCAAGTTTTCCTGTTGAAGTAAACCGGCAGCCGCATCGCAAATGTATGGGCGTAGGTACATAACACTTACTGTCATACAGCCGAGACTAGATGTAGGTTCCGAAATCGGTCGAGATTTGCCGAGTGCGATGAATACTGGGTCGAACTTAAACGTCTTTGGACTAATATTCCTGTTAACGATTTAAATTTCACAAATGGTTATCGAGGGTTTTAATAATCCTTGGAGGGATAATGACAGCCATGTTGATTTTCCCACTTGTGCACCCGAACACGACAAGAGTGGTATTTATTATTTCCTAGTGGGAAACACCATAGTTCCAAGCGGTAACGAATACAGCATTATTCACACTGATCAGCAGTGAATATTCGCTTGGCCGCTTCAATCACTGATAAGGATGACATCGACGCGACTTAAATTAGTCCCCCATATTAACTTTTTTCTTTCGACAAATTAAATTCTGAAACATTTTTTGTATGTATTAGAAAAATAAGTAAAGACGTTTGAAGTATTTTTAGTTAAAAAGTATTTCTTATTTAGTGTAAATGGGTATTCAAGTAAGTAAAAGGCATCATTTTTCCCGGAGCAGTTACGTCTTATGTAAACAATGCACGTGCCATTGTACCAATGATTGAAGCCGCGTGATGTCATTGCACGTGTTCAAAACATTCATCTGTGACAGAGATAATTCGTAAGAAATTCTCTGTGAAACAGATTGGTTCTTATTGTGGGTTTGTGGCCGAATGGTTAGCGTGTGTCCGTTGTATCATAAAGTCTGGCATGGTTTCGATTCCCCGGTTGTATACGTGACAAGGAGTAGGGTCACCTTCCAACGTCGCTGGTTCTCCGTGGTCTCCGGTTTTCTCCAATTACTAAAGACCATACGTGCATGCGAATTATTAAAATAAAATTAAACCAAATGTTAATCCCGATATGATCTAGTTTGTGTTGAGTGGACCACAAACCTATTTTTCCATGTCTCCCTATTCATATTTCTGATTCCAACTATCAATGCTACTTTTACGTACTCACCAACCTAAAAGAATTGCTCATACTAGATTGCGAACATCTTTTTTTTACTTTTACTGATTTTTAGTATTGCCCATCCAACAGTCAAGGCCCTGATTCACAAAATCTTAACTTAAGATAAAAATCCAAATTTTAGTAGATACTTCAGTTTTGATTGGCTAAGCAATAAAGTCAATCTAATATTATCCAATTATATAACTAAAATTTGGATTTTATCTTAGTTCAAATTTCGTGAATAAGGCCCCTGGTTTCTTATACCCCCCCCCCCCCCTATTTTTATGAAATAAGCTCCCACTTTTATATAAGACAAACGGATAATTCATTAATTCTTGTTAAATCACGTTTCAATCTGTTATTAATGACTTTATTCCCTGTTTATGTAAATTGTTTTGGTTTTTTTAAACACTCGTGCTGGCTTGGCAGCTCCAGAAAATAAATAATAGCCTTATTCTAAGTACTAGATGTTTAAGTGTCCTATCTATTGTGTAAATTATCCATTACATCCTATTTTTTCTAGTCCAAATGGTTTGAAAATCTAAGAAACATTTGAAAAGGTTTACGCTAGGCTTTTAAAATCATTTAGTTGATTTTTCCAATTTTTGAAATTATAAGTGTTAAGATGAAATTTGTATGATCAATTAATTGGAATATTGTAAAATAATACAATTTGTTGACCAGACTAAAGATTGGAGCATATTATTCAGTTGCAACAAGAGTGATATTGAGCCTGTAAGTTTTGAAATTTTAATTGATGCTTTTTAAATGTATCGTGAATGTTTATATTGTAATGCTAGGTTGCGACTCACGATTCGCGTTACGATAGGAATCTTGGTTTTAATCGTGAAAATTTGGCGGTGATGCTATCGGGTCGTATCATATGTGCACGTACTAGATCGGTGGTTCTCAACCAGTGTGCCGCAAAAACTTCCAAAATGTGCCGCGAAATTTTGAACGATACGCTAAAAAAAATGGGAAAAAACAGATGATTCTAATAGAGTGTCCACTGGTAAGTTCATAGCTGTGTTGTTATTTATTTAGTTTGAATCATTTGATGTGTCTATGACTAGTCAGTGTCTACGGTTGTATGCCGTCTGTGACTTGCTATGCTTTTAATTTGCGAAATTCAAATAGTTTTCCTGTTATATTTAGCCAGGTGACTTGCTATGCTTTTAATTTGCAAAATTCAAATAGTTTTCCTGTTATATTTAGCCAGGTGTACCGCTATTTATTCATGTGTTCCGAGGTGTACCGTTGGGAAAAAAGGTTGAGAATCACTAGCAAGGTGTCCAATAAACGGAATTAATAAATAAATCAACTGGGCCCACAGTCGCTTTTATCCCGATCTCTGGTTAATATTATTATGACATTTTAAATATATCTCTGGTCTGGGTAGGAAATAGAAAAAAAACGCTTGACAACGCTGTCTGGGTTTACTTTTTATCGAATTGTCTGGACAAATGTTTTAATGTTAAATAATAAATGATAATTTCTTTCACATGCCCAAGGAATAATACTGAATAGCATTGATCTATTCCATGTTCCTACTTAGAAGATAAGTGACATATATAATAGTATATGGTAAAGACTAGCATCCCTAATGGAAGTGTTAATTAGCGACCGAACAGAGCGATTTCAAAGAGTTAAAAAGCTTAATGTAGTCGCCGTTTTAGTGTTGATAACATTAAAAACATCATGTAAGTCTTAGCTTAACATTAAATAATGATATTCCATGTATCGCGGTTTGGCTTGGTTCCCGGGTTCAGTTGGTTTTAGTAGCATTAACAGCGTTCTGTGAATGTAGTCAATCACATTAATTAATAATATTTCATTTGTTTTGTTGTCGTGGTTTGAGTCAGTATCCGGTTTACCCCAGTATCCAGTTTGTCTCAGCGTCCTCTTTGGCCCTGTATCCGGTTTATCGAAGTATCCTATTCGTCTCGGTATCCCGTTCGTCGCAGTACCCAGTTTGGCTGTGAATCCATTTTGTTTCAGTACCCTGTCTGACTTTGTCTCCTGTTTGTCCTAGTTCCCTGTTTGCCCCAGTATCGAGTTCGTCTCCGAATCACATTGGCTCCAATATCCTGTTTGGCTCTGAAATCCGCTTTGCTACGACAGACGACTATGGGGCAAACAGAGTTATTGTGTGTATCTCCTCACTTTCCATCTTCTTTAGGACGTTAAACCGCATTACGTTTCCTTCGCCTGCTTCCATAGTTTTAAAATCTGATGTAACAGATAATGAAGTGTGGCTTAATGGTCGAGAACGAGACATTACGTAATGTCTTAAGCTCGAGACCATTATAGAACTTAATCTATAGACACTTGCACGTGCTTTGCTATAAAATACGTCACGCGTGTCCAAAATTTCAGCTAGTATAAATAATGTACGCTTGGTACATTGCCCGAATGATTGTTCCAAATAATTGTACGCCAACATCAAAGGATGACGTCACATGTGTATTTCAAGTCAACATGGTGTAGTAACATGATATAGTAACCTGATGAATGTCCTGTCCCAGTCACCGTGTGAAATGGATCGCTCTTACTGAAACAAAAATAATGTCCCAGATTCGTTCTTAGTCACTATGGCCGAGCGAGAAAGACGCTGACTCGCCATATTGAAGGTCTCGGGTTTCCGCATTGTCAGTGGTGCCGGGCTGATCTGATTGAACGAAAACCCGAGGATCTGTGTACCCATTGGCGTCCACATGGAACTCGATATAAGAATAGGCGGGACATATTTCCTCATAGCACACTGGTGCGTGACCTTCTTCAGTAGCTCAATCGCTATAGAACGGTACGACTTAATCCACATTTCAGTCTTTAGAATCCCCAATTCAGTTTTCAGATTTATTCTTATGGCAGAAAAAAAGTGAAACACGCACAACCTACAAACTAACTGCCTCTTATTATTCTGCGTTTAGAACAACACTTGAATCGATAACAAACAATAGTTACATCCCTTGTCACGAGATGTCGTCCGAAATCGGAAATCTTCAAACATAAAGTCACAAAGAGTTGTAGTTGAAAACCGGAAGTTGTTTGTTTTGTAAACAATGGAGTGGATCATATAATTGTTATGTACATATTATCTATATGCCCTACTCGGCGAATTCTTTATTCAAGCCAGGGAGACACTGTTGGCTCTTCTGAGTAACAAGCATTGCCTGAGTATCGCGATGCTGATTGATGACAAAAAATTACAAATTGGTTCTAATTAAAATTGTATATGATAGAGATAGGGAGAGAGAGGGAGAGAGAGAGAGGGGGGAGGGGGTCGGGTTTAACGTCCACTCTACACAAACTAGGTCATTTTGGGACTAGCATTATGGTTTAATTTCTACTTCAATTATTGACTTGCGCGTAGAGGTCTTCAGCAGTGGATGGAAATCGATGAACTTGGAGAAAACACACGAGGTTGGACAAGCGACCCTACATCTTTTCACGTACAACCAGGGATTCGAAACCGCGCCAGTTGACTCAATGGCAGGCTTTATGATACAGCACGCACGTGCTAGCCATACAGCCATCCACCCCACCCCACCTTGTGATGTAGAATCGAAGACAAGGGTTTGAAAAAACAATACATTATCTTTATTAGTCTTTACGTCCAGTTTGTGTATCTCAAGTTTTTCACGAAGAACCTCATCAGAGTTTGCCACACGTTGCTCCGTCTGTGGTATGAACCTTGGGGACAGGTTAGAGCCGGTCTAAGAGTCGAGTCAATTAATATTAAAGTCAATGGGAAAATCATTAGTGATCTGTGGTCAGATGTGCAATGTTTTCCAGTGTTTCCGGTTCCGTTCTGAATTATATAAGCTATCAATATGAGGCTGTCATTTACATTCATTACTGAGAATGAGCTGTGTTCAAGCACTGGCTATGCTCATTGTTAATAAGTGCATGGGAAACACGCTTGTCCGATCTTCTAAGTGGAAATCGATAGCCAGAGCCAGTGTCTAAAACGCAAACAGAATAACACATTATAACAACTTCCGTTCGGATTTTCAGTTTCTTGACGACATGTTGACTCAACAGTAAAACACAGGCATTTAGTAAAATCAATTGTTAAAATTTATATCGAAATAATTGGAAACCTGATTGGTTAAGCATGTAGTCTTACGGCGGAAACAGATGTTATTGGGTTACCACTTGTAAGGACGGTGAGTAAGGATCATACAATAGACTCTAGCTCTTCGAACTGGACTAAAAAGGAACAAAACAAAAATCCAGTACAGACTGTCGAATAATAAGTTAAAGAGTTAAAGGCCCCCATCCCGGCGGCGCACACACACACACACACACATACACAGAGTTGCAAATTGAAATAATTTTTTTTCCCATTCTCGGGTTTAGACCGTAAGTTGTAGTCATTAAATCTGACAACTTCAAATTCATAACTATTCACTGAAACGAAATTCGTAACTAATTACCCCAAATCAACTTTGTAAACATAGCATTAGTCTTAAGAGTACCAACATATATTTTAACCGGAAGTAACCAGGAGAAAAGAAGTGAATATGAACCGGAAGTAAGAAGGAGAAAGGAAACGGACGTAAACCGGAAGTGAGAAGGAGAAAGGAATCGGATATGAACCGGAAAGAAGAAGCAGCAAGGAAGCGGATATAAATTTTTATAAAGGAAACACTATTTTAGATACTAATAATATATGTCATAATAACAATTTAAGATGTGGGCCACCAGATATAGGTCATTGTAATTATACAAAATATAGGTCATTTTAATGATATAGGATATATCAGTGGGAGGAAACCGGAGTGCCCGGAGGAAACCCACGAAGTTGGGAAGGCGCCCCTAAATCTCCATGCCACATACGCTCACACCAGGGCTCGAAACCACAGCCGCAAGCCAGAGGTGACCGGCCAGCTAGAGGTCGAAGCGCGGCACTCTAGACCACTAGGCCATCCCAACCCCCATATATGAAACAAGCACAATTATAAATGAAATGAAATTGGGTTTAACGTCCTACTGTTCTGTTCCTAAACTGGGCTAATGAAGACAGGCTTACGCTATGCAGTGATCTATGCGGGAAATTTTGTCCGGGCAGCGGAGATACGGCCTACTCTTATATAGAATTCCAACTGCCAAGGGATCTTCTACTTGCACACCAATGTGTACACGCGACCTCTGTTTTTCGTCCCTTCCGAACAACTAAACAGTTGTCCTTGTCAGGCCCCATATACAATATTGACAAAAGCATAAAATGATTGAACTATGATATAACATGAATAATCTGTTTCTTCGGGTACCTTAAAGCGAGAATTTCATAATTATTTCTATGTAATTTGCTCAGTAGGTTGTCAACTCACTATTATACGATCATAGGCATTATTTCCCACACTTAGAAATCTTTGACATCGGAAATAATAATAATTGCGGCGCTTGTTTTTCCATTCCCACCATCCAATAGCTATCTTCAAACGTTTGAATTTGAAGTTGAAAATTATATTTTTGCCAATTTCTCAACTGCCAATAGTGAATTATTGGATTAATACGATTATTTTTTTAACAAGGTAAAACTGTTTGTAGTTAGCATCTATTTTAAGGCTTCATTTTAATATATTTTAAAAATATAACTAAAACTATGAAGTTACCGCTTTAATGATATACATATGTATTGTCTTATTGGGGTGTAACGTCCACTCGACACAAACTAGGTCATTTAGGGACTAACATATGGTTTAATTTATTTCAATAATTCGCTTGCGCATAGGGGTCTTTAGCAGTGGGAGGAAACCGGAGTGCCCGGAGGAAACCCACGAAGGCGCCCCTATCTCCATGCCACATACGCTCACACCAGGGATAGAAACCACAGCCGCAAGCCAGAGGTGACCGGCCAGCTAGAGGTGGAAGCGCGGCACTCTAGCCCACTAGGCCATCCCAACCCCCCTCCGAGCGAAGATATTAGCCTTTGAAGATTTGACAAGATGTGTGTACTGGTTGTAACCACCGTACTGATTGTTCGAAGCTTAGCCTCGCTTTACCAGTTTTAGATTTATTCATTAAATGGCTGATTATGGTCTCGTCATGTTAACACAATATATTCATTTAATAGTTTGATCATCCAATAATTGTCTAATTAATAGTTTAAATTACTTTTCTGGTCCAAATAAAGATCTGCAATAGACAGATTTATCTCTCGAATGAACATGCCCCGAGTTCGCAAAGCATTCTCAGACTTAAGTTGAGAATTTACTCAACTTTCAATCACTGTTTATAAGAAATATCTTTGATCCAGTAACACAAAACTTTGCATATAGTCTCTTATTACGGTATTTGATTCATTAAATCAACAAAAGTTTTATAAGGGGCTACATTAAAGCGAACAATTTTTAGTAAATTCTTGACTTAAAGGACAATATTGGTGCCAGTCATTATCACATATGTGATAGAACTGATTAAACACTTTCCAAATATAATATTAACACAGAGATCATCGCTACCATAGGGGAGTAATAAAGGATTCATGAATCGGAAGTTACGAACGCCAAAGGAAAACACGAGTTAACTCTCTATGTGAATGACTGAAGTGACGAGTGATGACAGATAAACAACCGAATTTCTGCTCTCTAATAATTCCTTCGAAGACCTAAAGTTGCTGTGTGACACTGTGAGAGAATATCTTACAATTCATAAAAAGAATTGACTGCCCCTAGATAAGAGAACACGAAAGAAAAACAGATTAAAAGTCCGTGCATTACCATGTTTTTATAAGGTAGGGGAGACCGGGGCACATAGAACCACCATGGATATAGCCTTTATAAATAATACTATACAACCCAACACTATACAGAAGTGAGATAACTTCTTAGACCCTTTTCTCCATCAATAAGCCACATGGTGTCAATTATTTTCTTAGGCAGTGAACTTTTCAAAAAAACGCTTAAAGGAGAAAAATTTCCGCACATGTTAACTTCTTAGCCTAGGAAATTCTTGTACTTAAAATAAGTTCATATATGTCTAATCTATACAATCCAGATAAACCGGGGTTTGATCCATGTAAGAGGGCATATTGATTTTTTTTTAAATTTTGATCACGAAATAAAGAGATCGTCTAATAAAAACCTTTGATATGAAATGAGTACAAACATGTATGTGAACATAGTGGTTCAATGTGCCCCAGTCTCCCCTATAGAATGAATAAAAACAAGGGGCTGTACGGAGTATTTCTATTTTTCCCGTGTTCTCTTATCTTATGACACTTAATTACTTTATTGTATCGTCAGATAACCTCTTGCGGTCCCATATAACAACTTTTTGTCTTCGAAGGAATTATTAGTGAACAGAAATTCGGCCGTTTATCTGTCATCAGTCGTCACTTCAGTCATTCACATAGAGAGATAACTCGTATTTTCCTTTGGCGTTCGTCACTTCCGATTCATGAATCCTTTATTACTCCTCTATGGTAGCGATGATCTCTATGTTAATATTATATTTGGAAAGTGTTTAATCAGTTCTATCACATATGTGATAATGACTGGCACCAATATTGTCCTTTAAGTCTGAGAATGCTTTGTGAACTCGGGGCCTGGTCATGTGATGTCATCACCGAGGCAATTGTGTGGGCAGACTCTCTAAATACGACGACTGTCAATGGCTTGTCGTTTAATTAGACGAACGACAAGTAGCGAATCGTAGGCTACAATAATATTCACCAGAACGTCGTCAAGTGTACTGTTATATTGTTGTTATGTACGAAAAGTACAGAATCCCGGGTGAGTTAAATACTGTATGTCTCGTCATCAGTCACAACAACCAACTCCTCTTTAATTGGCTCGACAGGGGATTACTGGTCTATCCACGAGATCGTTTGGACAACATATTTATAATCCAGGAAGGCTTGGGAATAGTGTAGCGGTCAGAGTCTCGTCAATAGTCATTTAGAACAAATCGAGTGTTATAACCATGGATGACAGGGGGGCAACGGTTGAAGAGACGGGGCTTGACGGGCGGGGGGGGGGGCTTTTGTGACCGCCTCTACCAGGGACACTTGGGTGGTTTCGATTCCCCGGTTGTGCGTGACAAAGAGTAGGGTTGTCTAACCAACCGTGTGGGTTTTCGCCGGGTCCTCTGGTTTCCTCCCACTGCTCAAGACCCCTACGCACGTGCGAATTATTGGAATAAGACCTAGGCTATGTATCTCTCTCTCGCTCTCTCTCTCTCGTCCCACCCAATCGACTACGCACTGTCACGATCCCCGTCCTTGCCCCCCCCCCCCGTCGTTCATCACTGACATTACTACAGCTCTCTAGAGCCTAGTTCACAACCCATCGTACTTGCTACTTGCTTGTGTTCGGTACCGTAAAAGATAGCAGACAGGCCGTAGAGACTTTTCGTCCTGCACATACACAATTTTTTTCACTCGGTTACCAAATCCACCTAATCGTGCGTGATAAAACACGCGCGGTGAGGTTTTAGCTAGACTTCGGGCACGATCGCCGAGAACAAAGTAGCAGCTATACAGATTGCGTAAGACATTAATAAAAACTGTTTAAACCATGGCGATTCGTCCATTTGTAACCCGTGTGTTTTATGGGGGGGGGAACGTAACAGATATACATATTTCATGCAATCTGATTAAAGAGAGAGAGAATGGAGTTTAACGTCCACTCGACACAAACTAGGTCATTTTGGGACTAACATGGTTTCAATTTATTTCAACAATTCGCTTGCGCGTAGGGGTCTTTAGCAGTGGGAGGAAACCGGAGTGCCCGGAGGAAACCCACGAGGTCGAGAAGGCGCCCCTATGCCACATACGCTCACACCAGGGCTGGAAACCACAGCCGCAAGCCAGAGGTGACCGGCCAGCTAGAGGTCGAAGCGCGGCACTCTAGACCACTAGGCCATCCCAACCCCCCCCCCCCCCCCAATCGGATTAAAACACGGATCCTATTTCGTTTCGTTTCTATAGTTCAAAATTTTGTTTTACCTGTCTTTACTACACTAGAATGTGGAAGAGTTATCATTGACGCGTTCTACTACTACTTGGTGTTTAACGTCTGCTTCCACATAAGTGATATCGCAGACAAGACTTAGGAGAGCCAAAGCTGATTCCTGTTTTTTAGAATATGATTTTGCAATCTTTCCATTTGGCTTTAAGCCGTGGATTGGGTTTAATGGAAAGTTCTTCCCTTTATTTAATAAAAAACATATCATTTGGTAGATGATCTCGTCTGCTTCTGGATTGGTTGATGTCATCGTTTGGGGTTAGTGTTTAGGTGCCAGGCCCGTCTTATCGTGACGCGTTCTGAATGGTGTGAGGTATTAGCCAATGAAACTGCCTGTTACGGAGAGCTTTAGGCGTGTTTTGCACGGAACTGTGGGTAATCGAATAGAAACATCAATGCTGACTGGTTAATCAAATTTCTGACGTCATCAGATCTTCATGTAGTGTAGGTCAACGAACGTATAAAAGCGAAACGAACTATAGACCTGTCTAGGGGGGTTGGGATGGCCTAGTGGTCTAGAGTGCCGCGCTTCGACCTCTAGCTGGCCGGTCACCTCTGGCTTGCGGCTATGGTTTCGAGCCATGGTGTGAGCGTATGTGGCATGGAGATAGGGGCTCCTTCTCAACCTCGTGGGTTTCCTCCGGGCACTCCGGTTTCCTCCCACACCAAAGACCCCTGCGCGTGCGCTAAGATAATGAAAATGGAAAAAATAAGACTTGTCTGCGATATCACCTTCGGTGGAAGCGGACGTTAAACACCAAGAACAACAACATAGACCTGTCTTAAAATCAAATTGGAGCACGTGTTACCTAATAAACATCAATATCAAGTGAGATGTCAGATTGTGTCTCGTAATGTCAGTATTTGTTGTAATGATTTAGCCAATATTTGTAAGATTTAGCCAATAATGACATCATTATATATTTGGGAATGTTGATAAATAGTAATATTATTTCCTATTTATAACAGTGTAAGTGATTTAAAGGACAATAAGTTTAGTTGAAAGTACGACTAATTAAAGTGTCATTCATCAGCTGTTTATGAAGACAGAGAGAGAGGGGATAGAGAGAGAGAAATGGGGTTTACGGTCAACTCGACACAAACTAGGTCATTTCGGGACTAACATATGGTTTAATTTTATTTCAATAATTCGCTTGTGCGTAGGGGTCTTTAGCAGTGGGAGGAAACCGGGGTGCCCGGAGGAAACCCACGAGGTTGAGAAGGCGCCCCTATCTCCATGCCACATACGCTCACGCCAGGTATCGAAACCACAGCCGCAAGCCAGAGGTGACCGGTCAGCTAGAGGTCGAAGCGCGGCACTCTAAACCACTAAGCCATCTTAAACCCCCCTTTTATGAAGATCAGATAAAGATTTGACAGTTTTCGGTATAACAGTTAAACTGAGAATTTAATATTTTAAAGTTATATTTTTTAAATGTATCTATAAACAGTCCTACCTTGTTAAAGAATAACCGTATCAATCCAATAACTCACTATTACCAGTTGAAATAGCTTTTGCATTGGGTGGGGGGGTTAGAAAAACAAGGGAGGTAATTGTGTTATTTATTTTCGCTGTGAATGATTTATAAGTTTTGGAAATAATGCCTATGATCGTATAATAGTGAGTTGACATCCCATTGAGCAAAAGACATAGAAATAATTATGTTTTGACTTTCTATAGAAAGTATGAAATTCTCGCTTTAAAAAAAATAGAGAATGTAAATGGAATATGCTGAAAATTTCATAATGTGTCTTTAATATATGTCAAATTCGGAGCCGAGATATAAACCATTGAACTTTACACCATAAACAACTCTCGATGTCATCGCCAGTCGGCGATATTTACTGGATTAGAATCCTATCTGCTGCTCAACAAACATTGATAACATTTTGTTATCGTACCGACTTTAGTAATACAATTTGATTAAAATTTTCAACAGGTGCCCTTTATATTATCTAGTTTTTAACTATTATAGTGAGAACTGCCAGCTCTTTATCTTATCTCCCATAATGTATCTTTATATATGAACTTTATTCTCACAGGTATCACATCACTTTGTTACCGATTTATAACGTTGGCTAATTTAATATTTTACAAATGTATTCATATCAGCATAGACACAATTTCAATAGTGTTATTGGGTAGAGGACAGTTTTGTAATTGAGGCGTTTCACCTACATAATTATATACCTTCTTTTGAAATTACCTGGTAGGCTTTTTTTGCTTTTTTTTACGTGTTTTTTATTTTTATTGTAACCTTGTTACTATTAGTTCTGTGATATTTTAATTTCAGGTCATTTTTATTTTCTTTCACATATTATGTATCTATGTTTAGTCTTTAGATATAATTCTGTAGTGGCATTTAGCGACAGGGCCGTACCTAGCGAGGGCACATTGCACCCCAGAAAAATAAGGCGCCCCGACAAAATTAACAATCTTTCAATTATGAAATAATACACTTGATTATGATCACACGGTGATGCTCTTAAGACACTGATCAGTCGGTCGGTTTTAAGGGCGCCCACACACCAATGGGTTCATTTGCCCTGATCCAAACTTTCTTATATCACTTACGTGGAGGCTATGGCGCCCCACCACTCTGCTTCACTCAGGGGCGGATTGGGCGGTCGGGCGCCCGAAGAGCCAGCCGGTCGGACGATCGCCAAAAGGGCCGGTCGGACAAAAAATGAAAAACAATAATTTTGTCCAAATCGTTAAAAAAAACCTTTTTCTGTTGAACATTATATGGGGGTGGGGGTATTAGTTTAAACAATATTTTATTCAGATGAAAAGGATTGAACAACAGGCAAAGCCTATATAAGGGTATTGGACCGCCCATGGAGCGATGATGATGATGTTGTATGTGGAATAGGCAATACAGTGATTATAATATAACAATTACAAATGCCTACAGATAATCCTATAATTAATGTTGTAATTGTTTATTAATGAAAAATAAATAAAACCAAATTAATAATCATTATTACAAAATCAACACCCTCCCATACAGAATTCCCACATGACAGAATTAATGTTTAATTCCTGATATTATATAACCAAGCCACTGCAAAACAAATTATGTTTCATTCTCTTTTCTATATGCTATTATTTATTTGTAATTTAGGCTAGAGAATAGGTATTAATTCAGAAAAAGAATGGGCGTTCAGGGAGCGAAATGCTTAATTGCTTATTTCTCGTCTTTCAAAAGCACCTGACGTATGATTGTTTGCCTGCCCCTATCTTCTCTTGACAAGGGTTTCATTTATATAGACCAACCGAGGTGCGTTCTCAATATATTCCGAATATCAATAAATAATATCCCGTATTATGTTGCAAGTAAAAAATATAATTATTATATACGGAATAAACAAATGAAATAAAATGAAGTGGGGTTTAACGTCCTACTGTTCTGCTCCTAACTGGGCTAATGAAGACAGGCATACGCCATCCAGTGTGTTATGGGTGAAATTTATCTGGACAGCAGCACTACGGTCTACTCTTATATCGTGGACGTATATTGTCGTCGCCTCTGTGCGTCCGTCCGTCCATCTACAATTGTTTGTGAACACTCTACTGATCACAATTTTATTCCGATTTAAATGAAACTTGTAACATAGGTTTATCACTCGAAGATCTCGGTTCTTTTCGATATTATGTATCAGACCATGTAACTTCGTGGATAATGGCCCCTGATAGTGCGAAAAATCATGGTTTTAGCTTGTGAACACTGTAGAGGTCACCTTTTTTATTCCGATTTTGATGAAACTTGAAACGCATGCTTATAACCAAAGGATCATGGTTCCTTTTGATATTTCCTGAATAATGGCCCCCGATTGTACGACAAATCGCCTTTTTTAGCTTGTAGTCCCTCTGGAGGTCACAATTATTATCCAATTTGATTATATCACCGTTACAATGTAATGAAGGGCGACTTAGAACTTCGTGAAAATCGGACGAAACCTGCCAGACAAAATGGCTGCCCCTTGTTTGCGAATAGTGTAAAAAAAAATATAGTATATCTAGGTTGTTGACCCTGCACAGGTCACAATTTTAATCCAAATTTGATGAAATTTGACATATGTGTTTATAATCAAAAGATCATGGTTGCTGCCGATATTTATGCTTATCGGATTGACACTTCCTGAGTTATGGCCCCTGATTGTACGAAAAATCACGTTTTAGCTTGTGGTCCCTCTAGAGGTCAGAATTATTATTCGATTTAAAAAAAAAACGTTCGGATATATCACAGTTACACCGTACGGTTAGTTGAGTTCGAATTTCGTGAAAATCGGACTAAAACTGCCAGACGAAATGGCCGACCCTCGTACGCAAATAGTGTAAACATCAAGGTTGTTGACACTCTAGTCATAATTTTCATTCGATTTTGATCATACTTGAAACTTATCTTTATAACCGAAAGATATTGGTCCTGTCGATATTCGCACATATCGGGTCGTAACTTCCTGAATTATGACCCCTGATTATACGAAAAATCGATTTTTTTAGCTCCCTGAATTATGGCCCTTGATTGTTCGAAAAATCACGTTTTGTTTAGTTTGTTCTCTATCCATCCATTGCAACATGTGAGCAGCCGCTGGTGTGGTTTTGGTGTTGGTGGTGCTGATGGTCTTCCTTCGATGTCGCTTGTGGTATTCTTATATATTTGACAAAACCCGCAGAACTGGATAGCTGGGTTGAACGACACCGCGGAACTGGGTCGGAGAGTTGAACGACACCGCGACTCTGAGTGGATGGTTTGAACGACACCGCGGAACAGGGTGGTTTGGACGACACCACGGAACTGGGTGGTTTGAAATGACACCGCGGAACTAGGTGGTTTGAACGACACGGTGAAACTGGGTGGTTTGAACGACACCGCAGACAGAAAATGATGATAAAATGTTGAATCATGAACGTAAATAATATGTCACCATTCTCGGACTGGGTCGGCGCGGACGGACAGGTGGGCATGTGGACAGATGGGCAAAGGGGCAGGTGGGTGTGTGGTTGGTTGGTTAGAGATATATTTCTAATTATTGTCAAGCCAGGATCTCTCTACAATTAAATGTAACTCTATTCCATTTTTTGTCCCGTGTAAATAAAAACTAGCAAAATGCAAATTGAGATGAAAGAAGGTGTCGATGTTATCCACCTCCATGACGCCTTTGTTGTACAGTTTACCTCTATACGCGTGATATTAATGGCGATTGTATTGTCAGTTTACCGTGTTGTTATTAAGATCTATTGGTCTAGGTCCGTGTTAATATATAAATACTGGAATATAAAATGGATGTAGGTTTCAATTTAATTCCCCTGATTAAGATCTATTGCAGGCTTGTCCTGGGGAAGCTAGCGTACGCCACTAGTTTAGAAGTTGTAGTACTAGGTGTATTAGTTCTTTTCAGAACTGTCTTTGAGCGAACTTTCACTGACAGTTCTTATCCGGCCTTCTATAAATGCAGTATGAAAATACGGTAAAATACCGTTATTCCCCACCCCTGTTCTCAGGCTGCTTTAGAACCCTTACCGTCGATTTGTCACCACAATTCTTTATTTTCCACCAAAAGGAATCCTTTCTCACTATATTTGACACAAATTTATAATAATTCAATTCCATTTTCAAGTAGAGTTTAGCGATGAAATAAACATGTGGTTTGCGCATGTCCAGGTCTCGTAATATCTCTTCAGTTTAAACGTATTTAGTGTATGTTTATAATCACAGAATTCTACTTGAAAATAGTGTTGAATCTTTATAAAAGTGTGTCAGCTGTGGCAAGAAATGATTCCTTTGGCGAATAAAGTAGAATCAAGGTGAAAAATAGTAGGTAAGGATTCCAAAATAGCCTTAGAGCAGGGGTGGGGAAGAACGGTATTTTCAGAAGGCCGGATAGGAACTGTGTAGCGAATATATGGTTCGCTCAAGGACAGTTCCAAAAGGAAGTGTAGGTGTATAAGATCTAGAGCCACGGTCGTTATGTGGGTAAGACGACGGCTCGCTAGCCTCGATGTCGCGGGCTCCAAATGAAATGAAATGGGGTTTAACGTCCTACTGTTCTGCTCCTAAACTGGGCTAATGAAGACGGGCATACCCATACAGTGTGCTATGCAGGAAATGAGCCAGGGCAGTGGGCGTGTCCAACAGGCCAAGGGATCTTTTACGTGCAATGTCAGTTTAGATGGATAGAGGGCCTGGCAACGAACAATGTATAGTCGCTCGGATAATGCACGTAAAAGAACCCTCGACAGTTAGAATTCGAAATAAGAATAGGCCTAGGCAAAATTTTCGGCATAGGACACTGTGTGGCGTGTACCAGTTTTCACTAGCCTAGTCGGTGTAAAACAGTAGGACGTTAAACCCCATTAGTTTCATGTCATTTGTCATTGGCATCAACTGTGTTGTTAGCTCATGCATCACTGGAAAATAAGAGAACCAGTTCTAATACAAATAATTTCCTACGTCTAGCATTGTGCTATACGGAACATTTTGCCCGGACAGCCAACGTATGTATACGGTTAAACTGTGGGCAATAATAGTACAACTAGATTGCCGCCAAGATAAAGGACTCTCCTAAAATATCCCCAGCATGCGCAATATTGAACTACTTTTATTCCCAATATAGGTGTCTAATAGTGCAACTGTATCGCCACGGGTCGTTAGTCCTACACCTATAACAAGGAGAAAAGATACTTTTTCACTGGACCACTACCCGTGGCGATACAGTTGCACTATTAGACACCTATATTGGGAATAAAAGTAGTTCAATATTGCGCATGCTGGGGATATTTTAGGCGAGTCCTTTATCTTGGTGGCAATCCAGTTGTACTATTATTGCCCACAGTTTAACCTAAAATAACCCCCCTTTGTCAGTTTAAAGTGGTTGAATATGGAGAATGCTGTGAGTTATTTCAGTCGAGTGTATTATCTTGTTGAAACTAGGGATAAGATCTATATGTACTATTATTGTCCCCCTTGAACCCTAAAATAACCCTAGTGAAGTGGGTCCTGATAATACAAGATGGTCTGTTTAATAATCAGAGCTCTTTGTTCTAGATATTATGATGGTCATCCTCTTAGCTCATGTCAGAGACGGGGTGGATGGTTAGCGTGTGCGCGCTGTATCATACCGCCTGCCATTGAGTCAAGTGACATGGTTTCGAATCCTCGGTTGTACGTGGCAAGGATTAGGGTCGCCTGTCTAACCTCGTGGTTTCTCTCCGGGTACTCCGGTTTCCTCCCACTGCTAAAGACCAAGACGTGCAAAAGAATTATTGAAATAAAATTAAACCATAATGACCTAGTTTGTGTCGAGTGGACGTTAAACCCCATTTCTCTCTCTTTCATGTCAGAGAGAGAGAGGGGGGAGGGGGCACAAAATTGATGGCCTCCATGTTCGCTACCACTGACAACAGAGAACCAATCCACCTGAAGATAATTCCGATGCTTTCTCTCCATCCTGGACTATTCTAGTAGAGAGTACTGTTCTTGTTGTGTCTGTTTGGACTGGTGGGAGTTGGGTGGCCTGGAGTGGGATAGGACTGACTGGAGTGGGATAGGACTGACTGGGTGGCCGAATGGTTAGTGCATTTGATCATAAGGCCTGTCATTGAGTCAAAAGTGGCGTGTTTTCGATTTGACTTTTGTACGTGTCAAGGAATGGGGTCCCTCCATTCATTCCCTCTGTAAAAGACCCCTACGAATTATTGAAATAAAATTTAACCATATTTTAAACCCAATTCATCTATATTTTATTTTTGGCTTGTCGATGATGATAATAGACATTTGTATGTCGATGATGATATCATATCAGCATTTGACACCGGCCTTTATAAACATGGGTTGAAAATAGCCCGAACCCTTGAACTCTATGGGGATGCAGTCATTGACCCCTAAAAAAGGGTGACTCTTGTCGTCAAGTAGGGAGTTGGGTATATAAATATGATTTAAAAAGCGGAGCAAAATTCAATGTGCTTAACAGAAACAAAATATTTCTTTTTGTGAAGAAGTCGAGCAACAAGGTGTGGAGTAATAAGCAGTAGATAATCTACTGCTTGTGGAGACGACAGGTAACACAAACTATTTTCCCATCTGTGGTTGCTATCCAAGGTACCGACTCTTAGAACTGTTTCCCAACACGGAAGAGTTGTAGTTATTATCCGTGGTACCGAAAGAGAAGCGGTGTAGTTATTATCCGGGTACGAATAACTGTGGAACCGTTTCCCATCCAGAAGCACGGTGGTTATTATCTAGGTAGAAGTTATGGGTCCTGTCACATGTTCCTGTATCCTGCTACTGTATCTCTATCTCAGCGTACTGACTAAATACATGACGGTGGCCATACCTATAAACTATAAAAGCTGTGGTAAGTAGAACAGAATTATATACCATACAGTCATGTATATCTGTGCGCTAGGTTCGTGGACAGGTCTTCGGCTGGCTTGCACGATTAGTTGAAAGGGAATGAGGTGAGGTTTAACATCCTACTTTTTGCGTAATGCAGTGTGATATGGCAGAGGCATTACGACCTACTCTTATATCAAATTCCAACAATGAAAGGCTATTTTATAGGTACATGTACTTCCCAATGTGTACATGGTAAATCCGAACGTCTTGACAATTCATGTCCTCCGTTCGTTTTGCACCACTGACAAGAGGAAATTACTCATCATCGAACGACCAGAATCGAACGACTAGATAACTTCTTTGTGTCAAGTGGACGTTAAACACAATGCCCCCCCCCCCCTTTCTCTCACGCATTGTTACGGTCAACTCGGCGCCTTTTTGTTTTTTTCACCAGCCTTTCTTTCATTAAACATACATAGTGGGTTAATTTGACTGAAATTTTTAGAAAATCCCCTTAACATTATCTAGTTTTTAACTAACATAGTGAATTATGATAGTGCTTCAGTGCTGTTTCTGAGAGGGGGGACTATAGCTTATTCCAACACTAACGACGAAAACTCAGATAAATAGTTAAAATTGTACTTTTCTTTTAAAAAACGAGTATCCAAAATTGACAAACGATCACAATAACGGGATAAGTATCACTAGGGCGAGTCGGTCACCAGACTTAAGTTACAGTAGAACATAGAACAATATATGCAAGCTTAGGATTAAAATAATTACATAATGATATTTGTTAAGATGTTAAATTGTACAAAGGAAACAGATGTTTAAATACAGTAGAAGATATGGACGTAGTAAGAATGCGTGTTAACTATAATTACGTAATATATATCGTTACATTAAGTATAAACTCAAACAGTTAGACTTGAAAGATTAATGAAATATCAATTCGGACTTTCGATAATTACTACTTTGACTGAAAACACATAATAAAATGTATACAAAGATACACTATAACAATGGTGAGAAATGCCAACTCGTTATCTCATCTCCCATAATGTATCTTTAACGTTACAGTTATAATGACTTTGTTAGTTTGTCTGGGGATCGCGTGGCTAAGTGTGTAAGACGCTGGCTCGCTAGCCTTGGGGTCAGGTGTTAAATCCCTGCATTGGCCGAGAAAGTTCATCTCAATTTTCCGACGTGGTTTCCCCTTGTCAGTGATGCAGAACGGAGGGCCTGGCAAGGACAGCTGTCTAGTCGTTCGGATGGGACGAAAATTCGAGGTCCCGTGTACACATTGGCGTGCACGTAAATGATCCCTTGGCAGTTGGAAGTCGATATAAGAGGGTTTGGGGTTGTAGCGCCTCTGCTCGGGCAAAATTTGCCCCATAGCACACTGCATGGCGTATGCCCGTCTTCCATTAGCCCAGGTTAGGTGCAGAAGAGTAGGACGTTAAACCCCATTTCATTTCATTGCTTGTTTGTCAAACGTGACGCATCAACTGAAATAAAATAAAACGGGGTTTAACGTCCTACTGTTCTGCTCCTAAACTGGGTTAATGAAGACGGACGGGCATACGCTATACAGTGTGCTACGAGGAAAAGCGTGACGCATGGAATTCAACTTACGCAATATGTCTCAAATAAAATGATATCAATTTTTCTATTCACCGAAGGCGATATTGTGATTGATGAACAATATGCATTAATGTATCCATTTACGATTATTTTATATTTATAATATTCAGATCTCGACCAATATGGGAATCAGCCGCCTACTCGACATGTAGGAATTTTATCCCTTTCCTGACGCCTTATTCACGGAAACTTGTGCTAAAATATTTTAGGGAAGCAATTTTCTCATTGTTTGAGAACTGACATCTGTTGTGGGCTATTTTAATATTAAAGAAGCCAAATCGCTAACATTTGGGACCTTGAAATCGACAGAAGTGGGTCGCGACGCATATGATAGAAGTAATATGAATGTATAAAAACTGATTTACATTCAATGGTTTCCGTTTTTACTCTAATTTCAAATGTTCCGCGAAATAAATCGGCAGTCTCATTCGGATGCTGATTACTAGTGTCTGGTTATTCCAGTTTCATGTGGTGCAATGTTTCTAGCCTCGTGTCCCGAGTTTTTTGCTAGAACTGGGGCTCAAACGCATTATGGTACACGATTGGTGTACCAATGGTAAAAAATTTTGTCTTAAATATTGGATATAAAAGATGTCCATTCCGGTAAGATCACAACATCAATGTTGTTTTAAATTGACAAATAATTCGTGTTTTCAATGTTGAAGATTTTGGATGATATTGAGTTAGAGACTTGGCAACTTTAAAGGGGTATTATGTGAGATAAGATAAAGAGCTGTCGGTTTTTGATGTAATAGTTATAAATAAATCATGAGAATATGCTGAAAATTTCAGTCAAATTACTTCAATCTGTGTGTGTGGGTGGAGGGGGGTCTAGCGGTCTAGAGTGCCGCGCTTCGACCTCTAGCTGGCCGGTCACCTCCGGCTTGCGGCTGTGGTTCCGAGCCCTGGTGTGAGCGTAGGGCACTCCGGTTTCCTCCCACTACTTAAGACCCCTACGCGTAAGCAAATTATTGAAATAAAATTGAACCTAGTTTGTGTCGTGTGGACGTTAAACCCCATTTCTCTCTTTCTCTCACTTCAATCTGAATGTAGAT
This sequence comes from Patella depressa, assembly GCA_948474765.1. Classification (NCBI taxonomy): domain Eukaryota; kingdom Metazoa; phylum Mollusca; class Gastropoda; family Patellidae; genus Patella; species Patella depressa. The sequence goes on from OX419719.1 coordinate 6,943,810, forward strand.
ATTAGCGATTGAAGCCATCCTCAATCGTTACGATAATCAACCAAGTCTCGGTTATCCATTTTGACGTTAAATTATCCATCATAAAACGTATTCAAATCCACTAAATATCGCAGGCCAACGATGGCATCGAGAGTTGATTATGATTTGGATAAGTTAATTAATGTTTAATTAATTCAGATTACAATTCAGGCTTAAAAAAAAGAAAGACCTGCAATAGGCAGATTTAGCTCTTGCATAACGTATGTTTAAAATCAATATAAAACCTTATTTTAAAATCTCAGTGGCCTCGATTGTCAAAGTACCAGGTTCATACGAAACTTATAATGTCTGAAAACAATTAACTCCGATTCAGAACAGCCACGAAGTTAGTTTGCCAACCATTTCATTCTTACTTCGATAATACTTTCCCCTTCCATTTTTATATGTAATATTAAATGTATCAGAAAATTTATCAGAAAATGTTTGTTTGAGAAGAGACATGAAGTTAGTTGGCCAATCATTTAGTTTTTACACATTTATTCCGTCTCAATTGAGTGGGGGAAATGGGGTTTAACGTCCAGTCAACACAAACTAGGTCATTTTGAGACTAACATATGGTTCCCGGAGGAAACCCACGAGGTTGAGAGGGCGCCCCTATCTCCATGTCACATATGCTCACACCATGGATCGAAAACCACAGCCGAAAGCCAGAGGTGACCGGTCAGCTAGATGTCGAAGCGCGGCACTCTAGACAACTAGGCCATCCCACCCCTCCCCCTTTGTCTGTGTGATGATATCACAGGTTGCCTCGTGTACTATGACTGTGTGAAATAAGTGTATTTAACGCCCTCTTCTGTCAAGTGATATTAAGACCAGGATGATGAAATGGCCCCAGTCTGGCCTCAGACCTCAGAATGACATTAACAGTACATTATAGTATCTCGCGAACCGTTCATTAGCTGGACAACTGCGGGACTAGTTAATTCATGTAAAGGCACGTTGGGGAATACCAGGGAAAAAAATTAGAGAGCGGTGGTAGAAATATGAGATAGATTGGAAGTAATGAGTTTTTATGACATGATTGTCACCACATCTTGATCGCCTCACATTACTGTCTGACTACGGGGACTCAGTCGACGTCAAAGATTTAATAAATTGAAACTTGATGAGCGCTAACATTTTAGAATATCTTGAGGAGCTAATGACCAAGGCTAATTTTAATAGAGTCAATAATATGTGGGATTGTGTAAAGTTTAGACACCGTGGTCGTTTTGACAGTGTCGTTACCAGTCTGAACGACAGACTCACCCTACCATTTGTGTTCGTTGATCACGGTGGCTAAGTGGATAAGGCGCAGATTCGCTAGCCTGGAGGTCGGGTGTTCGATCCCTGCATTGGCCGAGAAAGTTCATCTCGATTTTCCGTCGTGATTTCCCCTTGTCAGTGATGCAGAACGCAGGGCCTGACAAGGCAGCTGTCTAGTCGTTCGGATAGGACGAAAAACCGAGGTCCCGTGTACACATTGGAGTGTACGTAAAAGATCCCTTGGCAGTTGGAATTCGATATAAGAGTAGGCCGTAGCGCCGCTGCCCGGGCAAAATTTCCCTCATAGCACACTGTATGGCGCATGCCCGTCTTCCATTAGCCCAGGTTAGGTGCAAAAGAGTAGAACGTTAAACCCCATTTCATATCACTTCCTTGCACCGACTGAGTTCATCTGTAAGTTGTGTCAACTTCATTAATGAGTAAAACTAACCGAAGAACTACAATTGGCAGATTTTTAATGTCTAATATATGTCCAGCATCCTTTTGCCCTAACACAATTAAAGATAAATTGTCGACCATTTTGTTTTATTAGGTCCCGAGGGTTCCATTAGGTCAATGGATTTGTCTCCCTGTACGGTGCAACCATGTACCTTTCAACACGGCATCAATGCCACAGTCAAGCTGGACTTTATTACAAGTAAGTATTATTTTAATCCGATCGTTATTTTCTCTAATGATATCCCGGGGCGCCTACAATGTGGATGTTAATGGTGATAATCCCGCGTCTGGACATCCGTGGTGGAATTACGGTGTTTAGTGTGATAATAAATCAATTTGAACGACAGAATCACCCTACCTGCAGAGAAGTGACTCTGACACAGTGAATAGCCATGATATCCATATGACGTTATCTAAACGTCACACAATCTGATTAAAATACAGATCCTATTTCGTTTCGTTTTTATAGTTCAAAATTTCGTTTACTTATCTATACTACACTAGGATCTGAAAGACTTGTTATTTAACTCGTGTTCTGCTTGAAATGAGGGGTCAGCCAATCAAATTGTCTGTCGAATCGAGGGTTTGACCTTTTTTGCGCGGAATTGTGGGTAGGCATTATCAGCGATAGAAATCAAAACAAAGCAACAACGATTCTGATTGGTTAATCGAATGACTGGGGTTATAGGGTCAAATGTCGCGTGCTTGATATCTGAACTGGCTGAACGTGACCTACCGCTATAACTTGTTAGATCTACATATAGTGTAGGCCATCGAAATTATAAAAACCGAAACGAAATATAGATCTGAATTTCAATTAGATTGAACGTCACAGGTCATGAGGTCATGTCAACAAACAAATGTCAACACAATGTTACACTGTAAACAATAGCTTTCTTGAAGCCTTTAGGACTTTATAATCCGTACAGCCATAACGTCTTATCGTCTTATCGCATCTTCCAATGATTTTTCACAACAATAACATTATAAATTTAAATTTGGCGTCGGCATATTGGCACTATTTTGTGCTTCGGCCGTGTCTATTTCAGATATACACAATCAATGTTGTTGATGTTTTTAAAGTGGGGATTGACTAATAAGTAATTTATTTCAGTTCTAAACAACAATTTAAAACTTTAAAGCAATTTTTAAAAAAAAATAGCCAAATTCTGGCTGGGATTACTGCGCAAAATGGCCATTCATTGTATACGTGCGAAAAAAAAGCCAGCTTCCATTTAATTTTCGTACGTTAGTTACATACGATAATAAATAGGACAATGTCTACCTAGTTTCACAGATTGGCTGCTGGACAACTAAACAGGAGACTTGGGGTGACCGAATGGATTAACCAGTAGATTTTAGATTATAATGTCGTTCATTGAATCAAGCGGCTTTCAGTTCCATTCTTGTGCGTGACACGGGGTAGGGTCGCTTGTCCAATGGCCCGACCCCGCGGGTGGTCTTCTGCTCCTACGGTTTTCTACGTCCCAGCGAATGATTGATATCAAATTGAGCCATATGTTAGTTAACGACCTATTTTGTGTCGAGGTGATCTGTTAAAACCACTGCGCAGATTAAAACCCCACTGCGCAGATAAAACCCCACTGCGCAGATTAAAACCCCAATAAATTGAATTATTAGGAAAGTTTAGCGTATTAAAAAAAATACCTGTTATAAAACAGCAGAATTCCGTTCAAGATTTACAAAGATATGTGAACCTCGTTAAAGCGGTTATTTCATATTTTCTAGTAATATTTTCAAAATATATTAATATAAAGTCTTAAAATAGATGGTAACTATAAACAGTCCTAATTTTAAAAATTGGAAAAATTCAACTGAATGATTTCAAATGTGACTTGAATTTTAAAATATTTCCGAACCCTTTCGACAAGTAAAATAGGATGTAATGGATAATTTACAGGTAGGTCACTTAAACATCTAGTTCTTAGAATAAGGCTATTATTTATTTTCTGGAGCTGTCAAGCCAGCAAGAGTGTTATTGTTCCTTTAAAGAATAATCCTATTAATCCTATTGTCAGTTGCGAAATTGGCAAAAATGTCATTTTCAACTTCACATTGAAACGTTTGAAGACAGCTATTGCATGGAGGGATAGAAACGCGGGAGAGGTAATTGTGTTTTTTCCGGTATTAGTGATATTAAGAGTGGGAAATAATGCCTTTGATCGTTTAATAGTGAGCAAAAGACAAAGAAATAATTATGTTTTGACTTTCGTAGAAAACATGAAATTATAGCTTTGACATCAGATTGAAGAGCTTTGTTTTGCTGTCCATTGCAAGTCTTTTTATTTTTGTTTCACATGTGATGTGAATTCGCTCTGAATAAAGTAATTTCAATGAATGTTTAAACTGTATATCACAAACGACTAACTAAATCTTTATTTATATCTCACATACGTACATCTTTATTTATATCTCACATACGTACATCTTTATATATATATAATTGAAATGATAATTAACCTGCAAATTTCTACTCTTTATTACTGTTTGTTACGAGATTCTGACGAAGGATGTTGTGTCATCCAAAAATTTAAATAAAAATCTCTGGTGCTGGATTTTTTGTCGTTCTCATTTCGTATCTAGTATTATGCCGTTTTATCAACAATATATACTTGTATATTTTTATTATTAGAAGAAGTCGGGTTTAGGGAGCGTGTTTGTAGCATATCGAGGGGGGGAGGGGGGTGGATGGCCGAATGGTTAGCGTGCCCGCGCTGTATCATACGGCCTGCCATTGAGTCAACTGGCGTGGTTTCGAATCCCCGGTTGTACGTGACATGGAGAAGGGTCGCCTGTCCAGCCTCGTGGTTTTTTCTCCGGGTACTCCGGCCCCCCCACTGCTAAAGACCACAACGCGCAAGCAAATTATTGATATAAAATTAAACCATCCAGAAATGACCTAGTTTGTGTCGAGTGGACGTTGTTAAACCGCATCTCTCTCTCTCTCTCTCTCTCTCTCTCTCTCTCTTGTAGCATATCTGAGCCATGGTATATGTTTGACAATGGTTGAACAATACGGTCAGAATTGTAACCTTGAAATTCACATGATTTCTTCCATTAGCGGCGCAAAGTATTAAATAGGTGTACAAACTCTAAACCAATGACGTCATTGCGTATGCTTAACTGGGCATAAAAGTATTCGACATGAATTATTTTACCCCCTGAGTCACAGCGTTTCCTGGTAGTCTTTGACTTCCATCTTCGGGCTTCCATCATCTGGCTTCTATCTGTGTTTTGTTGAACGTAATTTACACCGAATTCTGATTCTGTATTTACCACAGCATACCACAGCATACCAAATTGGTCATTTTATAATAATCCAGGCAATCTAATTAAAATATAGATCTATATTTCGTTTCGTTTTTTATACTTTCGATGGCCTACACTCGGAGAACGCTAGATCGGAGACGGTCCTACGCATTTTAGCACATATGACGTCATATATAGATTGTGGGTTAGGGTTAGGGTAAGGGCTAGGACCTGTAGATTTGGTCAAAGAACCGAGATGTAAACAGGGCTAGTCCTAACCCTAACCCATGATCAAGCCTAACCCTTACCCTAACCCACAATTCACGTATGACGTCACAATTTGCGTAGGACCGTCTCCGATCTAGCGTTCTCCCCTACACTCATGTAGATATAACAAGTTATAGTGGGAGTGTAGTAAAAACAAGTAAAACCGAAATTTTGAACTATAAAAAACGAAACGAAATTGGATCTGTGTTTTAATCAGATTGTAATCTAAGGGAAGTAAATCCATTTTCAAACACCGCGTGGTCTCGTCAGGAAAATAAATACGATCTGTTATGATATCACAAAGGTATAGACCCTTGGTTCTCTACCGTGGGCAGGGGTGTGGATAGCCGACTAGTTAGTACGTGCGCGTACTATCATAAGGTCTGAAGTTGAATCAACTGGTGTTGTTTCGATTCCACGGTTGTATTTGACATGGAGTGGGGTTGACTGTCCATCCGGTTTCCTCGCACTGCTGAAAACCCCAACGCGCAAGAAAATTATTGAAATAAAAAATTGAAACATAAATTATGTTAGTCCTGGAATGACCTAGCTTGTGTCGGGTGGACGTTAAACCCCATTTCTCTCTCTCCCAACTGCTAGACCGAACTAGTCTGTGGTATGTTTTCATCAGAAGCACATAAATTTGTGGTCTATACACCGCATGTAAAATTCCAAATCGCCCTTCGTCTTTTACACTCCGGTTGTACGTGACAAGGAATAGGGTTGTCCGTCCAACCTCGTGGGTTTTCTTCGGGTCTTCTGGTTTCCTCTTACTAATAGAACTGAACCATGGGATAGTCCCGAAATGGCGTTAAACCTTAGTTTAATCTGTAAATACGGCTTAATCTTAAATCGAATCTAACTATAACCAAAGGATCTTTAACGTTCTCGCGAATGCGGACACGTGGCCACGATGTTCGTCCCATCTGACGAATATAGACTGCTGTCATTGTCAGACCGACCGCCCGGCACCATAAATTAGGGAAAACCACGCCGGAAAATCATGAACCTTCTTGATCAACCCATGCAGTTGGAAATCGATAGTAAACTAGATTAGATCCCTTGGCAAAATATTTCTTGTCTTCATTTGGCCAATCTTGTTGAACCATCTTCAATTTTGATTTCAGTACAAAATGACAATACTTTATTATTAAAGACTAGCCCTAACCAAAATTCACCCCGGTCCACATTCGCCCAGGGCCCAAATTAATCGGGAACAAATTTAGTCCAGGGCCCATATTCGAACGAGGCCCAAATTCGTCAGGGGGTGGGGGGTGGGGGCAATTTGTAAGGGACCCAAAATCGACCACATTCGTCTGAGGTTCAGATTCACGGAGTCAAGCTGGTTAATTTAATACCACATATATAGGGGTGAAGAGCAGCATGATTTGTGAATCGTCCGGGGCCCAGGCACAATTCGATAGGCGCCCACATTCAATAGCTTGAAACATTCACAAGAGTCCTGCTTGTTAATTTAATGTAGGGATGGAGCCCGGTGACGAAATTGAAATGAAAATAAATTGGGTTTAACGTCCTTCTGTTCTGGGCCCTGATTCACGAAATCTTAACTTAAGATAAAATCCAAATTTTAGTAGAAACTTCACTTTTGATTTGCTAAGCACTAAAATCAATCTAATATTATCCAATCATATAACTAAACTTTGGGTTTTATCATAGTTAAAATTTCGTGAATAAGGCCCCAGCTCCATACAGGGCTAATGAAGACGGGCGTAAGCCATACAGTGTGTTATGAGGGATATTTTGCATTACCACTTACTCTTATATCGAATTCCAACTGCCAAGGGATCTTTTACGTGTTCACGGATTTCGGTTTTTCGTCCCATCCGCTCGACAAGACAGCTGTCCTTGGTGACGAAGCGTGAGCGAACATACACCCAAACACATAAATGTACATCTTTGATTTTATTTATACAGATTCTACCAGTACCAGTCTAAAGACTCAGGTATTTGGTATCGTAGCCGGTGTACCTATAGCCTTTCCTCTACCTAACCCAGATGCCTGTACCGGATGTGACGTAACATGTCCTATTAAACCAGGAACAGTGTATGATTATATCAACGTACTTCCTGTCCGTAAAGAATATCCATCAGTAAGTATAATACAAATATATAAATACAAGTATATAAATATTTTGACGGAGGTCTGTCGTAGTGGTAGTTCCTTTAGGAAACGGCCAACTAACTGATTCTACCTTGTCAATCACGTAATGATTTTGTTAGAGAGAAAATGTTAGTTGAAATCGGAGAATATTAGTGAAAGAGGCGGTTGAATACATCTTTTGGTCCTGACCTGTCAAGGTTTGTTTCCCGAGCGACGTCTGATGACTTGCTTGCTCTTAAATTCGATTATCGCCTTTAAATATATATATAAACGTAAAGAACTTGAGCACAGTTCACAGCCCCAGTTATTGTTTGGTGGACATTGCTCATGTTACAAGCACCTGTTGATAAAATGACTTTAAATGATTCTTATATCATTTTTTAAATTATTTACTAGCTACGCCTGGTCGTCAAGTGGCAACTGGTCGGTGATAATAATGACGTCATAGCATGTGTTCTCTTTCCTATCGCCATCGAAGATACAAATACCAAACCATTACCAACCATTAACAATTCAAAATTATACAAACAATCTTTGATTGCCAACAAATCCATCAGCCCTAGCAACAGAACTTCCATTGACAACAAATTAAACAGTTCAAGCATCAAATCTTCGAAAAAAGTTGATAACCATTCTTTTGTTTAAATTTGTATATTTCATGCTTCTTAATCTAATCATTCTCATCTAGTTCACACCCAGTTTGCCTTACATATCGTATATTTACAGACCCTTGGACCGAACCTTGTGGCACACTGCCACTTACTTTCTGTTACCATTCTAGCAACGGCGTATAGGGATCGAGCGTTCCTTTTCAGGCAGGCATTTCCTAAATAACTATCTTAACAAACCAAAGCAATGCTATTTTGTTGGTGTTTGATTTTCGTGTCCTCTGTATGCCCAACATGAATACACATACAAGTATATATAGATATTTATGGCTGCTGAAAAACTCAAAACCCACACGCAAAATTATTTTTGAATTGAATTGTTTTTATTTGCTATTTTAATTTCACATTATCAACAAATTACTGAGATCTGGTTCAACGATTTGTAACAAAAGAAGTTTTACAGCATTAAACTGAACTGATCAATGGCAAACTTTTGATTTACTGTTTTGATTATTTTGTGTAATTTTTATTTGTAATTAAAAAGTTTTATTGATTTATTAATAAAATAAAATGTAGCAGGTTTATTATTTTTTTTTTTTTTCTTATTTTCATATTTTTAAATACGATAGAATTATGTATATACATTAACGACCAGTTGAGTTCTTTAAACAGAGGGGCAAACCGGGGGACCACACTCCCTTGTCCGTCTCTGGTCTCTGTGAGATTTCACTGAATCTGAGATCTGGATTAGATTTGGAGGTTCGTTTGAGAACAGGGATCCCGTGCCCCCACACCTTACTGCAACTACCCATAATTAAAGGGACAATCCCGATAAGAACAGGGTCTAAAAAATTAAAGTCTAAGTATTTATGAAATTTATGGACCAAAATATAGAGGCATTGTGTATTAACCTTGTCTCAAAATTTCAGCTCAAAATATTGAGTCGTTTGGACGTGAACGTCAACACTGCTTATCCGGACACGTAACACTTTTAAGATTTCGGGTAAATTTTTTCATTGAGTGACCTGATAATCGATTCCAGTTTCTTGAGAGGTCTATACAGTGGATGACCCATGTACTGTACTTGATAACAAAAGGTAAATTTCACCTACACATTATTTTAATAGTAAAAAGTCTGGTTTTATCCGGATACTGTATAATACAACAGTCTCCATTTCCTGATGAAAAGTGTCAGGTTTAAGTTATTTACAAGCGTATCACAAATATCAGATTAGTTGGTTGGCCTTCGGTAATGGGTTTTAAGGGATTTTAACACAAAATTAAGCAGTTTTATTCCCCAAAATGTTATCAGGATTGGCCCTTTAAATGTATTGTAATCCGTTAAAGGCATTTAGTAACCGGAGCGAGCAATGTATCGACGATAGCTTAGCTGAGCACAGAGATTTTGTGATTACCGGTGTCAACTCCTTGCATGTATGCTCCCAGTCGGGCTGGTTGTAGAAAATGCGGTAGTACAGATCTGGTCCCGCTCCGGTCCGGTAGCAGACATGACACGCGGCAGGTTGTGTATCCTTATATGCGGTTATTCAAGCGGAAGGACTCTCTTTTCAGCATCTTTTCTTTTTCTGAGTCCATGAACACGTGTCTGAGAAAGGGCGAAAATTGGAATTTGTCCTACCTCTGACCTGTTTAGCGTTTTGCCATGCGGGTTACGTACTGTGTTTCCTTGTGTGCGTTTACGGACACGGTTCCGCATGCGTTTCCGCACCGAAAGCAATATGGTCCGTTTCGAAAAACCGTACCGGACGCCGCATAGAGAACCGTATCCGCACCCGCACATAAGGAAATACTCTTACTAAAATTCTATTAAAGTGATTTCTTCCGTATCCGCAATCGAACCGGAGCCGGACCGGATCCATACTAAAGGAAATGCAGCTTAATTTGGGAGGCCCGTCTTCATTATCCCAGTCGAACCAGGGCAGTAGGACGTTAAACACCACTTGTAGACAAGAGAACACGCATATATCTGAACTGGAATTCTATTATGGTCAGGAAGTATACATCCGTCCTAACCGAACGTCTACGACAAAAGGAAGACAAGTGAATATTGAAACGGTTTATTTTTATTAGCGTTGTCGTTCTTTGTTGTAGAGTTGTCGTTCTTAGTCGGATATTTCAACAGGTATCACAAAACAAACCAAATCTTTGCCAGCCTGATCCCTAACCTCCCACTGTACAACTAATTTGATCTGCAATGAAATGAAATAGGATGAAACTGAGTGTAACGTCCTACTGTTGTATTGACATGCGCCTTGGTATGCGCAAGGCAGTATGCAATGAGGGTCATCTTGTCCAGGCAGCGGCACTACAGCCTACCCTTATATCTATATATTAGCGAGCAAACGTCTTTCCCACTAAACCCCCCGTGCCGCTAGTGTGATATTTAATAATAATAATAATAATGTATATGAACATTTATATAGCACCAATTCCATACTTAAAGTATACTCGTTTAAAGTATAATCGTTTGGGTTTCTACACACAATTTTAAATTAAACATAACGTTGAAATAGTCTGGATTTGAAACACTCGATAGAAGGAACACTTTTGATGAACACTTGGAGATGGTGCCATTTTGATGAAACAAGAAAACTAAAAGCCTGTGCCCTAGATGTTTTCTTTATAATGATGATGAATAAAAGTGAAGTCTACATAACGGTCACATGGATTTCTACAAATGGGGAATAACAGACATTTGTTGAATGTTGAATATCAATAGCGGCCGTCCTGCCATGACCCTAATGCGTCACACTAAATTTGCAATAAATCCATGTAGCCTTTATCGCGTTCACAAATGTTTACGGCAAAGGGGTAACATTTTACGTTAACAACTTTAACCTCTCACATTCACAAGGTTTTTCGCAAAGAGGGGATGCACCCCGAATAGAAAGGAAAATCTTGGTCCCATCGCATTTGGCTAAATTGTAAAAACAATTCATTCAAAACCACAATGTTTCACAATTTGAAAAAATTCCGTCAAAAACTGTAACCTCTATCTCATTCACAAATCTGTTTTTGACCAGATGGCCGAACATCGTGGCGACATAAAAGTACAAAATGCCGGGAAATAATTCATAGACCGACTGTCCAACCTCGTGGGTCTTCCCTGTTGTCTCGGTTGCCTGCTAATAAAACCGTACGCTAAAGCAAATTTTATGTCCGCTCGATAGTAACCCAGTTTGTGTCAAGCGGACGACTGACCCCATGTCTATATACATATACCTCGCTATATAGACAAAGTTAAGATACAAACCTTAGGATAGACTGGTTCGACATAGACAACATTAGAATAAGCTACTGAAGCACCACTAGCGATGGGGCAGGTCATATCCTTGCAAGCATCAGACGGTACGGGGAATGGAACTCGTACACCAGCAATAATACCATGCACTAGAGTTGATGCACCAGTTACAGCTTCATCTGGAAGTATACAAGTTTACCTCGATTCTATTACACTGTATAACCAGATATGATAATATTAAAGATAATTTATAGGAGATAAGATAAAGAGATGGCAGTTCTCACTATAATAGGTAAAAACTAGATAGTGTAAAGGTAATTTGTTTAAAAATTTCAGTCAAATTGATCCACTATGAGTCCTGAATGAAGTGGGTGACATTTTCGCCTAGCCTCGGTCATCATTACTAAAATCATTAAAATAAACAGCATAGTCTCGATTATCCATTTTTTGATTTAATTATCAATGGCCGTTAAGCGGTATATATGAATCTAATCCAGCCAACATCGAAGACTAGCCTTGACATCGAGAGTTTATTATGGTCTGGATAAGTTAATTAATGTCTAATTGATAATTTAGATACCATTTTTGACCAAAAGAAAGACTTGTGTTAAAGAGATTTTGCTCTTGCATGTTTAAAGGGCTATATAGGTGTCAGTCATTATCACATGTGATAGAACTCATTGAACACGTTCCAAATATAATTTATTTTAACACAGAGACTAGGAGAGCGATCATGCCCTGCCAGTTCAGAATATTTTTTAACAAAGTGATAAGCCTTTTTACGACTTGAAATACTCTGCCTTACTGTGTAACGTCCGCTATTATAGGGCTGGGAGGGTACTGATCATAGTACAACCGTCAAGATAGGCTACTGCATAGACCACGTGTTGGCGTAAAGCGGTGTCGTAAGGATATATGTTCGGGCCGCGTCTGTATGTCTTATGACAAGAAGGGGTACTGAACGGACCTGTATTCGGACCATGATCCATACGTCTGATGACATGAAGATGTACCACACGAATCTTTATTCGGGCCATGACTGCTGACAATAGAAGGTACTCCCAAGGCTATATCTATTGTGTACCATCGATAAATAATACAAAACATCACTTACTAGCTTTAAAGTTAATAGTTACAGAGATGTTGGTTCCTCGTCTAAACTGACATGGTTCCGTTGCACATGATGAGACATCGATGGAGGTAATCGTTCCTGTTACAGAACCTAAAAATAGCAATTACATTATGAACTAGGTTTTTCCCTGTAGGTTTGTGTGTGCGTGCGTGGGTGTGAGTGTGTGTTTGTGTGTGTGTGTGAAAAACAAGTCAAATTGTACAAATAACTTTCCTCATTCTAATAAGGAGAAGGGCATAAAATGCCAATCTGAAGGTTTGGACGGATCCATAATGGCAAAGGTATAATATGTAGAGAACGAGACAAAGATATAAAGATAGTTGGGTCAACTGCGGCGGCATTAGTTACCATTCTGTTATCCAATCTGACACGCCTAGAACTTAGACTTGTTTAATCATTTCAACCTATTAATTTGAACTAATATTTCTGAAAGGTAGAGAACTGAAATAATTTCTACAGTGTATGTTTTACTACACCTGTTAGTCTTAATTTGTATTTTTATCGAGGGTTTAACGTCCGCTTCCACTGATATCTCAGACACAACTTTAGTTTAGATAATTCGGCGCATGCGCATTGGTTCTTTTGTATGTGAGTAAACCGGAGTAAACCACGATCTCCAAGCCACATACGCTCACAGTCACACCAGGGATCGAAACCAGCCACCCCAAACCCCCTGAGTGTTAGTGGTAGTTCTGCATATAGTTTGTCGGAAGTAAGAACTTGAATACGACTACGATTAGACAAAAAGGGTCAATGTGTTACTCAATAATAACTGATCGAGACAATAATGGAATTAAATACCGAATGATATTGCATACCGATAGTTCATTGGCCAATCACGCTATTTTACCGACATTTTGCCTAATAGTTTGGATGCAGCTATGTCGGGTGTGGCGCGCTAGGCAGGGTAAGCTTACTCTTCCGGACACCTGTTACCACTGTTTGTCGTGTATTTTGTACACGGGGAGCAGTCCATTTGCTGATTACACTAGTTTGCCTATAACGTTTTTTATAGGACTTCGAATTCTGTCTAATGGTTTGGATTGTTCGTAATTGGTTTTATTTTATTGTAGCCTACGTTTTGAAGCATCAACGTAATGGAGTGACAATATCTGATTCCATTATGTTCATTCTCTAAAACGTAGAAAACATAGTAAATACAAATTCTTATTTCGTGATCGTTAGGTGGCCTTGGCACTATTTTTATTTTTATAGATAACTTTGGCGGTAGAAACAGGTCAAGGGCGTCTTATCGGTTGAAACTGGAGTAAAATGTCGAACTTTCATTATGTAGTACAATTCGGGTCCCCAGTTCGGACTTGACAAGGCCGAGGTACGGTAAGAACGTAGGGCGGAAACGCTGTCTGGGCAATCCCCTCCAACAAAACAATGCTATAAGATCATATATGTTATCAAGAAAAGTAAAGGGGTCGATTTCACGAGCGTACGTAACAATAAATAGCACCATCTCGTGTCTGACCGTGTGATGGTTGCTTCAATAGTTTTGGCGATGGAAAGCTGTGAGTAAGCGATATTTTTAAGTTAGTAATTTGGAAACATTTTTTTGCGCTTTGTGTTCCCGTTTTCCGGCGACCTTACGCATTTTCTGGTCGCCGTACGCAGAGGCGGATTATCCCATAGGCAGTGTATAGGCAGCTGCCAAGGGCCCATAAAATATTTTTGTGTTGGCCGTTCTCAATGAGGGAAGTTGGCCCAAACGGTCAGTGGTACTATAGCGCCCGAGATGAGCTTTAGTCTAATCGATCACTCCAACTGAGAGACTGGTCATTGGCTCGCCTTGCATTAGCCTAGAATCCGGATTTGCATTCATTTTAAAAAAAAAGGTTTTGCGATTTTCTCTTGGAATTTTTCTTTCCTTCATTACGTGAACTGTTGAGTCATTTCTACGTAGGCTGTTTTGCTACTTTCGGTCAATGACTTTACCTGTGTTACTCCGTGTCAACCGCTTGTGATGCTATTTTTTAAGGATATCATTCGGTCGTTTGTAGGTGGAATATAGATGTACAGGTGCTTTTACCGTCATAAGTATCTCGTAATTATAACAAATTATTCTGATGACAAAATAGTCTGCGAGTGCGACATGATTATGAAAACATGAGTACAAGTGACTTGGAAAGTAGGATTGGTGTAAATAAGAACTATAATCTTATCAATCATAGATAACAAGGCTTATAGGCGTACGGACTTCTCGGTGGTTGGCGAAGGTGTAACACAGGTATAGGCCTACATATCTCTCACTGATTGGCAAAGGTGTAAAATTGGCGAACAGACTTTTCTATGACTGTCAGAGGTATAGAATGTCAGAGGTATAGAATAGACGTTCAAAAGTGTAAAAACATTTTTTTGCCCGAATTTATAAACCACATTTGTTTGATAATCTGTGGTCATTGTTCGCAAAAATTTGTTATTTTCCCGGAATCCATGAGTATGGAACTAAAACATCAGGGAGACACGCATTTGAATGAGAAAAAAAGAGAGAGAGGGAAATGGGGTTTAACGTCCACTCAACACAAACTAGGTCATTTCGGGACTAACATATGGTTTAATTTTATTTCAATAATTCGCTTGCGCGTAGGGGTCTTTAGCAGTGAGAGGAAACCGGAGTGCCCGGAGAAAACCTACGAGGTTGAGAAGGCGCCCCTATCTCCATGCCACATACGCTCATACCAGGGCTCGAAACCACAGCCGCAAGCCAGAGGTGACCGGCCAGCTAGAGGTCGAAGCGCGGCACTCTAGTCCACTAGGCCATCCCAACCCCCTTTGAATGAGAAAGGTCTAATCTGGTTCCCCATGGACGCGTATATATTGTTTGCCCATAATGTAGCGTAGGGCTAGAGCCGGATTTGTCTAAAGAGATGCGCTAGGATATTCCACTTTATGTGTCCCCTCCCAACCCCCCCACCCCTCAGGACTCGTAGAAAATGAAAATGTGTTTTAAAACACAACTGACCAAGCTAACGATGAGGACGGAAGTTTCAGACTATTACAGATAACTCCACCGCCCCTTTGTGCTTCTTCCGGTCAGGCAAACGTGTCTCTATTAGTACAATATTGTAATTAATTGCAGTTTTACGTGAAATCTGAAATTTGATCTTATCTTATTGATGACAGATGACGATATTTATAAATCCAGAGTACGACGACAACAGAGACCGGGAAGTGAGATGATAAACCCCTACATTAATTCAAACGATCTTTGACTTAAGGTTTAAGCTTGAAATAAGACCAAAGGTCGTGTTTTATTGTGAATAATAGTCACGAATTGAAAGTAACTTTGAATTGGGTTCAACATAAAATATTGAAGTGGGTTCATCTGGTGTATTATTGATGTTACATGGCAACCTCAACACAATGGACACAGCGGTGGATTTTGTTTGTTCATTTCCGTTTCCGGTGAAGAGATATCGTGCTTGACACACTGCCTTACTTTACTATAAGTACTTTTAGATAAGTAGGACACTTCACTGGTAGACCTAACTTCACCTAACCCTAGCTGACTCTATTGTGTGATTGGGGATTCACCACCAGACACTAGGGGAGAACGTTCCGTGTGGGACTGGGAAGAATCTTTCGGATTCCGGTAAAGAAGTATTATTACTGGGGTGCAGCTAACATTGGTGTCCTCGCCATCGCTGTTGGGAACTCTAGTACAACAGTGATCACTGCACTGGTCTCGGGTGGGATCGGGAAGAACCCTTCGGTGTTCCTAGAAAACGAACAGCAGATATTCGATGTACACAATGGGGTTCAGAGAAAAGGGGTTTAACGTCCACTCGACACAAATTAGGTCATTTCGGGACTAGCATTTGGTTTAATTTTATTTTAATAATTCGCTTGCGCGTAGACGTCTTTAGCAGTGGTACGAAACCGGACGACCCGTAGAAAACCCACAAGGTTGAAAAACGACCCTACTCCTAGTCACGTACAACCGGGAAATCGAAACCGAGTTGACTCGATGACAGACCTTATGATACAACTGTCACGAGCTAACCAATCAGACTCCCCCCACACCCCCAGTCCTTGTGCGCGTAAAAGAACCCTTAAAAGTTGGAAACCCCTCATCCGTGTACACATTATCGTTTACTGAAAAGAACCAATAACCGGTGTATACACCGAGGGCTGACCCGATTGTGTCGTCTACCACATGGAACCATAGAAATAAAAAGTACCATTATATGTTTGTTTTAAAACGACCAAAGTATTCTGTTGATGGAACATTAGACCCCCATTCCAGACAAATTCAAGATATGATTTGATGTACATTAACAAAAAAAAACCCAAACATTGTGGCTGTACATAGAGGTATAGAACTGGGCCAGTGTACTATGTCGTCAGAACAAGTTTCATTTGCTCCGTTTATAAAATAAAATAGAAATAATAAAACTTCCTTACCACAGTCTTTGTAGACAACAGGGGTCGCGGAGATCGCAAGAACCAAAACGGAGAAGATGGCGTAAGACAGCATGTTGATGGATCGACTGGTTGACGTTGAAAGAGAGATAGGCCGAGAGAATGGAGGACACGACAGGTGTTAAAACTCCACCAGAAATAAGATCTAGAGATAAGTTAAGATAGGGGGAGGTTTAAATATTCTCTCGTGTCATTACAGCAGTTTTACAAGTTAAAGGCACACTATCGCTCAATTGGTCCGGGTAGCCTAATGGCACAACATTCTAAGGTCGTGTTCTAAACCACTTAAAGGTCGCTATATCGCTCAATTGGAAATATTTAAATTGGTGGTATTGTTGTGGGTTCAAGCAAAATGAAAGCGGATAAAAGTCCAAGTCCTGCTCAAATTTTATAAGGGGTGGGGGATGGTTAGCGCATGTGCGCTGTATCATAAGGTTTGTCACGTGGTTTCGATTCCCCGGTTATATGTGACAAGACGTATGGTCGCCTGTCAACAAATGACATGGTTTGTGTCAAATGTACGTTACCCCCCCCCCCCATCTCTCTCTTTCTATCGCTCCCTCTCTCCCAATGTGTACACGGGTTGCATCTAACACTGCCAAGACACGCACCCGGGCATACGGAAAGGTTCCGGATACCCTTATCGCACGCCATTCTGTGGTCGTTTTCCGAACTCCAGGGCCCTGTTTCACGATATTTTAACTTAAGATAAAATCCAATGTTAGTAGATACTTCAATTTTGATTGGCTAAGCACTAAAATCAATCTAATATTATCCAATCAAATTACTAAAATTGGGATCTTATCTTAGTTAAAATTTCGTGAAATAGGCCCCAGGGTTCTCTCAGTACATAGCACAACGCTACAGACATATACTGCGATAACCGCGTCTTTCAACTACCATGCATCTTTAAAGCTAAGCTCGTTAAAATTAAAACAAACAGTTTTAAACTTGTTATCAAAACGTTAAGCTAGGTTGTTTGTTGGTTGTCACTTTCCGTCAATAAGTCTCTCAAGGTAACATATCTTATTATGGCTAATTTTAAATAATATTAGACAGAAAATAGAAACTGTTTTTTTCAATTTATTTTCTTTTTAAGATAAAAAATTCCCTATTCAGTTTCCCCTTGTCGAGGAGAGTTTCTAGTCATTCGAATTCTGGACTTTTGGAATTCATAATTCATGTCAGGGTAAAATTGCCCTATCATAGCACACTGCATGGCGTCTTTATTATCCCAGTCAGTTTCTATACGGATTTTCTTTCTAATATTTTGATCGTATCTATCGGGGTTTGAGGGGGGGGGGGGACTTTGACAAGGGTGTGTTAAATGTGTAAGGGAATCAGTAAAGGTTAGTCTGGCAGTTATTGACATATACAAACCAGGGATCCAAACACCGACACTTGAATAGATAACACGTCTAATTAAACGAGATTACAATATTGCAATATGACGTCGATGCATGATTGAAGTATTGAATTACGATCACGGGAGATGAATAATAGGCCTTATCTCGATCAGATGGACGAATTGACTCATGTTTCATATAATAATATTGAGAAATAATGCATTCACGTGACACAAATACTATCAATCTGTTTTACAGAAAATTACTTTCGAATTATCTCTGTCACAGATGACTGTTTTCAACACGTGCATTGGCTCAAAGGCGCGTGCTTTGTTTACATAAGACGTAACTGCTCCAAGCAAAATGATGCCTTTTACTCATTTTAATACCCATTTACACTAAATAGGAAATAATTTGTAACTACAAATACTTCAAACGTCTTTATTTATTTTTCTAATACATGTACATACAAAAAATGTTTTAGAATTTAATTAGTCGGAAGAAAAAAGTTAATACTGAGGATTCATTAAGTCGCGTCGATCTCATCCTTATCAGTGATTGTAGCGGCCTGGCGAATATTCACTGCTGATCAGTGATTGTAGCGGCCAAGCGAATATTCACTACGGATCAGTGTGAAACACTGTACCTACATGTATGTTGCAATTTATGGCTTTATGAAAAATATTAAGTCATCAA
This sequence comes from Patella depressa, assembly GCA_948474765.1. Taxonomy (NCBI): domain Eukaryota; kingdom Metazoa; phylum Mollusca; class Gastropoda; family Patellidae; genus Patella; species Patella depressa. The sequence continues at coordinate 6,962,687 of OX419719.1, forward strand.
ACATCCCTCGGAGCCGCGGTAGCTAAGTGGGTAAGACACCGGCTCACTAACCTGGGGTTGCGTGTTCAATCCCTACATTGGCCGAGAAAGTTTGACGGAATTTTCCGGCGTGGTATCGCCTGACAAGGACAGCTGTCTAGTGTTTCGGATGGGACGAAAACCGAGGCTTGCAGTTGGAATTCGATATAAGACTAGGTCATAAGGTCGCCGCGCGGGCAAAATTTCCCCTCGTAGCACACTGTATGACGTATGCCGTCTTCATTAGCCCAGTTTAGGAGCAGAACAGTAGGACGTTAAACCCCGTTTCATTTCATTCATCGCACGCTGTATCAGCCTGCCATTGAGTCAACCGGCGTGGTTTCGAATACCCGGTTGTACGTGGCAAGGAGTAGGGTCGCCTATCCAACCTCGTGGGTTTTCCCCGGGTACTCCGGTTTCCTCCCACTGCTAAAGCGAACTATTGAAATAAAATTAAACTATATGTTAGTCCCGAAATGACCTAGTTTGTGTCGAGTGGACGCTAAACCCAATTTCTCTCTCTCATTGCATTTTACCCACAAAACACATTCATCCACACTCACCACAAGAGGTCCGACGCTGACACAATCAAACATACTTATATTGTTAACCACAAGTGTAAATTTTTGAAATACAAAACACACATATTGGCAGGTCATTAACATATCTAATAATTAAACTAGTTAATTAGTCACTGTCGCCTCATATTATAAGACAGTATTATATATTTGTCCGTTAAATGAAGGCTACTATATATATATATATGTATTATAACTTGATAATGGCTGTTAAGTACTATGGTTGATAACACATTGTAACATGCGTCTTGGGTCTTAATGATCTCAGGACATGTCTATTGGACAATAACACCCCTCTAAATGCGAAACAGGAAATGTTTATCTCCTAATTAACCGTTATAAATCATCTCAGGTGTAGAAACTTACCCAGAGACCGCTAAGCAGACCACTGTACAACACATTAACAGGTGTATGATACATCTAATAATTAAGTTAGTTAGTCACTATCCACTCCTATTATTAATTGATATGTTTGTCCGTTAAATGTATGTGTATTACAACTTGTGAATGACTGTTAGTGTTAAATACTAATAAGGTTGTTGATAACACCTTGACCGTTATAAATAATCTCAGGTAGAAACCTAAGACGGGATAGGGGCAACTCTCCGGCTTCCTGTAGTAAAGGAGAGAGGCATTACTACAGGAAGCCGGAGAGTTGCCCCTATCCCTAAGAAGAAAAGAACTAGCAACAAGGTATTGGGCTAAGATCTCGCAATTGGGCGAGAGATCCCCGGCCTTTGTCAGCCTAAAGAAGACAAGATATGTAAGAGATCCTAGAAAGAAAAGCTTCGGCCAGGGTATCAGGGAAACAGTCAAGGAACTACGACTGGAGGAGCTCGTGATAAACGAACACGACCCACCATCGATCGCTCCTTGGACACTCCCAATACCACCGGTCAATCTAGATCTGCTACAGAAAACCGACAAGAAAAACAACCCCACTGCAGCACGGGCTCTCTCTCTGGAACACCTGGAAGACAACTGGCCGTCGGATGACTGGGAACATGTTTATACGGATGGCTCACACAATCCTGAAAGGGGCACCAGCTCGTTTGGAATATACCTGCCAAACGGGGAACAGGGAATAAGCAGGAAACTGCCCAATAACTGTTCGGTGTACACTGCAGAGATTGTTGCCATCCGTGATGCTATATCATGGATCTCTTATCAAAAGACTAGTAAGTTCGTCATACCAAGCGACTCTCTGAGCAGTCTGATTTCAATCCAAAATGACAACTCGGACTCCAGACCAGAAGTTATTTTGGAAATCAGGCAGCTGTACCAGAGGGTCCTAGAGAAGGGAAGCAAATTAGAGCTCGTGTGGATTCCATCACATGTGAACATTAGAGGAAACGAGGAAGCAGATCGACTCGCAAATGAAGGTCTCGGGGACACAGCACCACTCCGCACCATAGACTACAGCACCACGGAAATCTACAGTATGGTAAAAAGACAGGTCAATTCACTCTGGGAATTAAAGCTCGTTGAACTTGACACATACAGATTCCGGCTGGATGACAAGATCTACACGAAGACAGCTATCAATCACCCTAGAAGAGATATATGCAAACTTATATCGAAACTAAGGGTGAAAGAGCGGCTGCGAGACTACAAACACCAAGTCATCGTCTGTGAGTGCGGAGAAGAATGTACCACCAACCATGTCCTGGTAGACTGCGAGGTATTCAAGGAAGAGAGAACGGAACTAGTGGAGATGATGGAGACCAACAACATACCGCTCAACACTAAGAACCTACTCTTTCCAAGACCCGATCTGAAGCTGCAAATCTTCGAACTAATCCACGATTTAATGAACACCGTTGGATTAAGTAGAATAGTGAAGTAAGAGGGGGCTACGATAAGACGAGCTCGGCATCTAAACACTAAACTACATAGGGGATATACACCAAAGTAGCGGGCTAGTGGAGTAAGGGAGGGTCACGGTAAGACAGGCTCGGCATCTAAACACTAATCCACTAGAAAAACACCAAACCTACAAAGTGGGATAAGTGGAGTAAGGGGAGGCCACGATAAGACGGGCCTGGCACCTAAACACTATACCTCAAAAGATGACTTCTACCAATCCAGAGACGAGACACATATATGTCTGCATAAATGCTGTCCCTACAGATCAACTACCAAACAATATGTGTTTTATTAAATAAAGGGAAGAACCTCTCACTAAACCTATTCCATGGTTCAAGGCCGCAAATGGAAAGATTGCAAAATCATATTCTAAAAACAGGAAGAAGCCTCGGCTCTCCTATGTCTTGTCTGCGATATCACTTCTGTGGAAGCGGACGTTAAAACATCAGGTAGTAGTAGTAGTACCTAAGACGGGGAGACAGAGAGACAGAGAGAACGAGGGCATGTGACAATGGAAGCAGCGTAATAATGACTACAATATGATATGATATAGTCCTGTGTGCTGTATAATTGATTGTTATACATTTAATGACATTTAATGTTTGCAGTGTTGAAATAAAGAAATCAAATCCACCGTCATCGTTATCATTACACCATTTAATACTATGTTAAACTTGTATAGTATTTGAGAGAGAGAGAGAGAGAGAGAGACTATGGACTAACATATGATTCAATTTCATTTCAATAATTCGCATGGTAGGAAACCGGCGGACCCGGAGAAAACCTACGAGGTTGCACAGACTAACCTACTCCTGGTGACGTACAACTGGGAATCGAAACCACGCCAGTTGACTCAATGGCAGACCTTTTATATTGGGCCACACAACCCCTCAACAGGGGCGGATCCAGAGGGGGGGGGGGGCCTGCTCAGCTACATAAAAAAAATTATGCCTTGCATCAATGAAATTACATCACAAAGTGATCCTACATCAGTATAAAAACGATTTCTCTGTTTAAAAAGCTCAATTTTTATGTATGCCTGTGTAATTTAGAGACGATGATGACAGATTTCCGTAACCGAAACCTGGCAAACCCCCTCCTGCAAAAAATCCTGGATCCGCCACTGCTCAATATGTTTAACATCTTTCCTATTCACGAGCCCGCAAAGAAAACAACGCCATATTATTTATAATATACTTATCTTTATTCTACATCACAGCCATTAAAACTTTGGGGTTTTTTTTCAAAATATCTTAATTTTCGTCAGTCTTCACGCTCATATCTGTGTTAAAGTTTTTTTACGGTGACAAAACTTAATCTACAAGTGAAAAACTATGAAAATAAAAACATCGTCCAGTCTGGTTGCTTCATTCAACATTTCTAGTTTGATTCGGTATAAAAGTCGATTGGTTTCTCTAATACACAACCAAGGAAATCGATTCGGAACTCGTTGTGTAGTTTCTCGGGCCCCAATAATCTCCACCGTTGCCTTCCAAGTTAGATAACTCTAGAGGACCGTGGAAAAGATCCAGCTGCTGAATGTCTTAATTGGCCACAGATCACTAATTATGTCCCGATTGACTTTAATGTTGGGTAGAACGCTTTCTGCCATAGATGGAGCAACATGTGGCAAACTCTTGAACAAAAGCACGTATGAGGTTCACCATGAAAAACTTGAGATACGCAAGCAGGAAGTAGAGACAGACAAGTAAACATGCAATTTCCGGTCCTACATTTCAACGTAACCAACCTTACAACAATTGTATCCTTCCGCCTCATAATCATAAATATTCACCAAAACCTGCAGAAAATGTATTTTCAAACCCTTTTTTCGATTCTACACCAAAAAGTCCACAAAATCGCCTTGCAAAGGGGGGGGGGAAGAAAAAAAAAATTTGGCCTTACATTTATGGGTGACGGCGTAGAAATATTTACTGATTTGTGTCCTATATTGTGGTGTTTACTTTCAGATCTAAGGTGGTGGCAGCGGACATGAAGTGGTTGCGAGCACGTCGGTTGGGGAGATCAGGCTGGTTGAGAAGGGGATACATACGGGAAGTTCATTTATCAGGAATTTGGGGTTAGGGTTGGTGTCACTGACCCCTGATTGTACCTTTACCCCTTCTCCACACGATGCCTAAATCGGCGAGCGAATGTTTTTGAAACTTGTTAATCGTTTGGAACTTGGATAAAACCCATCAGCCGACAATGACGTCATTTCCTGATTCGAGCAAATAGTTTCACCAGGGGCCTCACAATTTCCGAAATTCATTAAACGCCCCATAACTGCTTTATTTCCGAAAGGAAAAAATTATTCGAGCGTGTGGTATTGATTTTACCGTACAAGTTGGAACTATTCTAGGGCACTTTTGTGGGTGTGTGGACTCTAATTAGGAACATGCTATAATAACAAAATGGCGTCAAATTCAACTGTCAAGTTTTACGATATTGAGGAAGTGTTCTTCTTTGTCACAGGACGGACAAACTGAAAGTGCAACGGTCTCTTCCACCTTCTTCGTTTCCATTTTCTCCACCACTTCAGTGATCCCAGTGGCTGTTTTCAAGTCCTCCACTGATTGTACGCTGATGACATCCAGGACCTGGTTTTCCGTCGTTCCGAGTGATAGGTTGGCGATTGACGTTACCGTGGATATTACAGTTGTGACAGTTATCGGCCCTGATTGACTCACGAGCACTTTCGGAGCATTCTCAACGGATCTCTGCTTCCTGTATTTCGATTTCCCACGCGCATGCTCAACAGGGCGACTCATTAGGCTCTTGCTTCTACCGTGTTTATAGTTCTGCCTCTCGTGCTTGCCGGCGTCTGCTCTTGCGTGACGTATTTTGTGACTCACGGCAGATGGTTTGGGGGAACCAAACGTTTTACTCTTGAGAATGGAGGTTAACTTAACGGCCCTGACAAACTTAGACGTCACTTGGAGGAATCCCAAGTCTTTCTTATCATAACCTTGCGCCATAAACCATTCAAAAGCGGTTCGGCCATTTTGTCTGTCACGTACTGTTCGATGTGCGCGGCCCTGAATGGCTAATATTTTGGCGCATGTCAAATGCGAGTTACGGGCGGATTCAAGCAATGCAGAGAAGCCTTCGTTGTTTATATGGTCGACCTTTAACCCAAGTCTACGAAAGCATTTGATGAGAATTTCAATGGCAACATCGTTTCCCTGTTTGGCACAGTAAATCAGCGGGGTGTTTCCTGAAGAACAGAGAAAGAATATATTAAGAATATATTTATAGTTAACTCATTAATATTGACGTCATTGTAGAATTCTTTCAAAGTGGTATACAATATCTATTTCTATGGTTTAACAGTCCTGCCAATCTGATTAAAATACAGATCTATATTTCGTTTCGTTTTTTATACTTTCGATGGCCAACACTACATCAAGATCTGACCAGTTGCACTGGAAGGTCGTTTCAAGGGTCGCATGACACGCCAAGAAGTCGCTGAAACAGAACGTTTCATTGGTTAATCTCTCACTTCAATCGGTAACATAATAACTCTTCCAGGTGCCAGTGTAGTGAAGGCAATTAATACAAAATTTTGAACTATAAGAAACGAAACGAAATAGGATTTGTGTTTTAATCAGATTGAAATTGGGTGGTTTTGGGTAGTAACGGGTAGTGTTGGGTGGTTTTGGGTAGTATCGGGTAGTGTTGAGTGGTATTAGGTAGTGTTGGGTGGTTTTGGGTAGTATCGGGTAGTGTTGGGTGGTATTGGGTAGTGTCGCGAGTGGTATTGGGTAGTGTTGGATGGTATTGGGTAGTATCGGGTAGTGTTGAGTGGTTTTGGGTAGTATTAGGTAGTGTTGGGTGGTTTTGGGTAGTATCGGGTAGTGTTGAGTGGTATTAGGTAGTGTTGGGTGGTATTGGGTAAACCGCCCTACCGACCCAACTGCTAGTCAGGGTGTGTGCAATGTGTGGTATTTGTGTGACGTAACGCTTATTTTTGTGACGTAAATATATACCTTTTTTATCGACAGCATCCGGATCTATATTATATATATGTATTAACATATTGACTATATCATTACATCGGTTCTCGCAGGCATAACTCAGAGCTGTTCGTCCATCGGCATCTTTCAGATTCACATCAGCATGCTTATCAAGCAGAAGTCGCACCAGTTCGGCACGAGTTCTCTCCTCCTGAATAAATAACAAAAGAAATAAAATGAAATGGGGTTTAACGTTTGTCTTGTCTGCAGCGATCGGCCTAATGAAGATAATTAGACGTAAGGCACATTTTTGTCGAGCAGCGACATTTTATGCACCTGCCCAATGTTCCTGAACAACGATCGCGAGTTTTACAATATCTAGACGTTGCTAGACTGTTTTACAATTCCCGAATGTATAACTACATTATCTCCTTTCACGACAGACACGTGAACAGTTACGTCAAATCACAGGTTGTGACACAAACACACTCAAATTAAACATGTTTTTTTTTATTTCAATAATTCTTTATTCGCTGGCGCGTGGGTGTCTTTAGTAGCGGAAGGAAACCGGAGGGCCGGGCGAAACCCACGAGCTTGAACAAACGACCCTACTCCGTCACGTACAACTGTGGAATTAAAACTACGCCAGTTGACTCAACTACCAAATATTTGGTATCTCCCTTTAAAGACAAATATAATGTCAGATCATGTCCTACAACCGGCGCTGTCTGGTATACTTCAGTTCGGTATAAGTAATGAATTTTTGTAGATTAATTTGATTAAAAGACAATTACTGTAATGAATTGGAAAGGAAACCTGTCCGTGTTATATTCATTACTTGCACAGAAACTACGTCACCATTGTTTATATTAATTTTGCAGTATCTACGTTTGAGCTACTTTAGCAAGAACGATCACCTTTTTATCTTAATAGTACATAATGTTTTTTTAATGTTTAGCATGAACAATGATCTCTGACATTTCAACTTGGCAACCATTATGTGCTCAATGTATGGTGAGACCAAGGTCGATTCTGTTTCGTATACGTCAACATATACACGTGGCCTCGATTTTTCGCCCCATCCGTACAACTAGACATCGTTCATTGTCAGGCCCTGTGTGACAATGAGACACTGAGACATGGGTCTTAGATTTATCGCTCCACCCGAACAACATGACATTGTTGATTGCCACGCCCTCTGTGTCACAGAGAAGAATGAAATGAAATGGGGTTTAACGTCCGATTATTCTGCTCCTACTGGGCTAATGAAGACCAAGGGCGTTTTAAGATTTATCATGGCGGAGGCTAGTCTCGGTCACCCAGAACCTCCTAGTCTTCAACGCGCGGAGGGTCTGGGTCGGTTCTCAATTTTTGACGAAAATTACTGGATAATCTACCACATAAAAAACCAAACATTTGGTTACGCATGGGCAATGGAACCTATTGGCTTAAGTATCCAATGAAAGTATCGGTAAGTGCTAAATCTTATGAAGCCGGGCCGATTTTGCTAGATTCTATAAAGCGTAGTTGAAATATATCCCACAGTTCACTTGGCACATCTATTATTAGAAACAAAATAGAGACGATGAGGAATTAAGAAGATTGTGAGAAGCATTACGTCTGATTCGTGACGAGAGAAAATTACCATTTCAATTGAAACCTTTACAAACAAAATTTTAAAGAGTGCCATCGTTGACTAAGCGAGCTGTTTTGATAGATTCAGTACGTGGTAACTTAAAAGACTGGATAATCCAGACAATGACCTATTTTCCGTCAAATTTTGAGGACCCATCCAGACTAATATTCGTAGAATATTTGTATGGATGATAAGAGACTAGGCGGAGGCTATACTATTTTGAGGGCCATCTTTCGTGGGGGGGAGGGGCGTCTTAATTGGTGATTTTTATGCAAATTCAATGACTGCATTCTCATGGATTCGACAGTAGGCTATCAGTGAATAGAAAACGATTGACTCGGGAGTTGGGATCCTTTCTGTTGGCCAGAGGGGCCCTTTTGTCTGGCGTGGGGCGCTTTTGCTGCCTTTAGGGCCCTTTTTGCTGCCTTTAGGGACTCCCTAACTAGGGTACATTTTCATTTTTATCATCTTTTTAGCATTTTTCTCCCGTTATATTTTTTTCAATTTCTTTGGGTTTTTTCGTGAGGGGGCTGGCGCCTCCAGTGCCTCAACTATAAAACGCCTTTTATGAAGACGGGTCATCGCGAATTAGAAACAAGCTTAACAATCTTGGGTCATTGAGCTACCACCGTTCTCAATGACCCAGCATCGCTGCCAACAAACTCCGGATGAAAAGAAAAGTATATAATGAAAAGAAAAGAAAAGTATATAATCCTACCTTGAGCATACAGGTGAAGATAAGAGGTGTTTTCCCGTCCGAATCCCTGGAATTCTGTAATTTTCCTTCCGCCGCTTCTATAATAAATCTAGTCAGCCGGACTTTGCCTCTTTGAATAGCATGAAATAAGTGCGTCACGTCCGTTTTATCCGATTTTTCAAAACTTCTTTGAATTCCGACATTCTCTAATTTAGGATTCCGCTTCTTCTTGTCGTCCATTCGTAGACGATTATACATGGTGATTGAGTCTTCTCCGTCTCAACTCAGTTTTATTTTAATATCAAGCTGACAGGATCAACATATAATTATAACTTGTGTTGAAAACTTGAAATATTTACTTGGATTGACCCCACTGTTGTCTTGTTGTTTAAAACGAACTTTAGACACCACGACACTTGAAATATTTACTTGGATTGGGTCCACTGTTGTTTTTTGATGATTTTACACTTTACCCGCATAATTTCGTTAATGTTTTTAATATTATATTTATGTTAGTAAAACTTTTAATGGACCATGTTCTTGAAATGCCATTTATTGAATTTGGCTTTCTGTTCATTGTCTATTAAAATAATATGACCATAGTTTCGTACAAATCATCTCTTCTTCACAGTCACAACAAAATAAGGATTTACAGAACCTTGTTAAAAGTTCGATTAACTAGGGTATTTTTTTAAACAGTCATCTCTCACGCCTTGTCTGTAGGAATTGTGCGCACGATCATAATTTCTCTTATCTCTATTCCAATATAAGTATGCTAAAGTTTCAATTCACAGTGAAGCCTTGACATAGATTCTGATTTGACTGGTCTAATTCCAAGTTTTTAAAATATACCTTATACACTGAGAATTAAAGTAAACCCCTGACAGTAGTTTATAACATGACTGGTCTGAATCCACGTTGTTAAAATACACATTAAACTAAAATGTCAACTCACAGACAATTAAAGGTAACCCTTGACTTAGATAATAATATGACTGGTTTGACTCCACGTTGTTAATGTTGTTGTGCAGTCTTGAAGGAGACACTATATATACATATCTATATAGTGTGTGTGTCGTATTGGCAGACAATCCTTGGCCATTCTGCTAATGACACGATAGATTGGTAATTAACCAAAGGGGAATTCTACTTACTAGAATTTACATCTTTCTAATGCCCACAATCGTGCGTAATATCGACCCGTAGATAAGATTGCCAAGTCTTACCAATCATCCAGATGGATCATGCCATTTGTGCCAATTTCATTTCTCAGGGAAATTTATCTCATGATTGTCAGCATTGTGTGCAACTAAATGGCCAACGTTTTTGATAGATAGGTATAATTATATAGTATCTCCTCAAAGGAATTCCCTGATGTATCTCGATTTGGAAAACTGGTAAATCGAGAACATATAGATACGATAAACTGTCTTTAAAATATTACAAGAGAGTTTCTTTCTGCGTTGGAGTGACGTAATGTGTCGATGACGTAATTTGACATTCTCCAGGGATATTTACAGAACTTCGTGACAGGAAATCATCTTTTATTGCGTGAATAAAATGTTTCTTAAAAACAAAAACAAAATAAACGTCTTTAATTGCGTCAAGTTGTCGTTTAATAGTAGGAGTAAATAGTAGACACTAGACATAAATAAAGTCTTTTACGAATGTGAAACATTGAAACATAGGTGAGAGGGGGTGGGTGGGCGAGTCTTGGGCTATTGTCCCAACATTTTCGTTGTCAACCGATATTTTAGAATGGCATTTAATTTAATTTCAATAATTCGCTTGAGCGTAGGGGTATTTAGCAGTGGGTGGAAACCGGAGGAGCCAGAGAAAACCCAAGAGGTTGGACAGGCGACCCTACTCCTTGTCACGTACCCCTGGCTAGCACTAGGCTTACAAAATAAATGGAATGGGCTTATAGCATCCACCTTTTCTGCACAAACTTTCGGCAAATGTACAACGAAGAAGAAGTCCTAATTTTCATTTTTGTTTTCAGGAAATAACAGCATCGATTTCTTCGAATGTTGTCTGTAATAATTCTCCTTACATGTACGTTTAAACGCCTTCGCAGAAAAGCGACAAATTGTAAAGTTTATAATCAAAAACATAAAAAGTCGACATAACCCGAATAGGTGACGCGTGGTATATTCGGATGCAAAAGGCAATTATAGAATCTCGAATAAATTTCCATACAGACACAACAGAAGCGAAGTGAATGGAACTTAATGACACGATTCACGTCATAGATTTTGCGCTCTACTACCCCCATCCCTTTCTCTCGTTGCCCGATTCTCTCTATAACGGGGGGGGGGGGGGTTGGGATGGCCTAGTGGACTAGAGTGCCGCGCTTCAACCTCTAGCTGGTCGGTCACCTCTGGCTTGCGGCTGTGGTTTCGTGCCCTGGTGTGAGCGTATGTGACATGGAGATAGGGACGCCTTCCCAACCTCGTGGGTTTCCTCCGGGCACTCCGGTTTCCTCCCAATGCTAAAGATCCCTACGTGCAAGCGAATTATTGAAATAAAATTAAAACCATATGTTAGTCCCGAAATGACCTAGTTTGTGTTGAGTGGACGTTAAACCCCATTTCCCTCTCTCTCTCTATAACGACATACTGTTGTATTGGTTTGTTTTGTGCCCCAAAGAAAAACACGCCTCAATTTAGCTGATTCCGAAGATTTTAAGAACTCCAAAACAAAATATGTCATGCCAAAGATCTTGGCTATCGTGTGTCTTCGCTGTCTGGTCCAAGTAAAACACAAACGTCATATAAGCCTTTTGGATTGATCAATGCGACCACCACGTTCAAATGATTATCAGGCACGGGAATCCTGAGTAATATTGATGCACGCCGTACTGTACAGTTTAATTAAATTATACAGCCATTTCACAGACATATTTCAATTATTCGAAGAATGCCCTCATCGAGAGAGAAATGGGGTTTAATGTCCACTTAACACAAACTAGGTCACTTCGGGACTGACACGTGGTTTAATGCTATTTCAATTAGCAGTGGGAAGAAACCGGTAAAAACCCATTAGGTTGGACAGGTGACCCTACTCCTTGTCACGTACAACCGGGAAATCGAAATCACGCCAGCTGACTCAATGGCAGACCTTATGATACAGCGCGCACCCGATAACTTCCAAAACTCATGCCCTCACCGACTGTTAACCTCAAGATAGACCTGTGTAATGAGCACGACATAGATTTGGCAAAATATGTTTTACTTCTGGTGCCTTATTCACGAAATTTTAACTAAGATATGATTGGGGAATATTAGATTGATTTTAGTGCTTAGCAAATCAAAACTGAAGTATCTACTAAAATTTGGATTTTATCTTAAGATTTCGTGAATCTGGGCCCTGGTTCAAGTAATCACATTGGAGAGGGGTAGCCTAGTGGTCTAAAATGCCGAGCTTCGAGCTCCAGTTGGTTGGTCACCTCTGGCTTCGATCCTTGGTGTGAGCGTATGTGGCTTGTTAAATGGGACGCCTTCTCGACCTCGTGGTTTTACTCCTGTTCCCTAACACAGAAGACCCGGGAAATTGCGCCGAGATAATAAACGTTTAAAAAGACAACTTGTCTGCCGTATCACCCTCATATTCCTGAAGCAATGACCCGAGAAATCCCTCTCTAACCCTAACCCCTAACCCAACCCAACCCAACCCTAGTGGGATTACCTCTAATCAAACGAAACGCTGCGCGGAGTATGCATCACCCTCGGTGAACGCGAACCTCAAACACCACGAACAAAAACAAGTAATAACCCAAATGCTGGTTTTTAATTTACTTAGCCGCTGGTTTATCCGGCCAAAAAGGTTGCGTGTGTTTCTCAAATTAATCTCTTTTAAAAACGAATCATCGTCCCGGCCGAAAACAGACACAATATCAAGGTCACAAAGTTTATGTAATTAATTAAACAAATTGTTTGTCTGTTTGCCATTTGCAATGAAACCGATGTGTAATTTGATTAGTGGGACCGTTTGGCTCGGTATCTTAAATGTTTTAATTACAAAAAGTTACCTTAAAGTTTCTGGTGGGTTTTGAGTCACATATAAGAGAGAGAGACACTCGACACAAACTAGGTCATTTCGGGACTAACATATGGTTTAATTTTATTTCAATAATTTGCTTGCGCGTAGGGGTCTTTAGCAGTGGGAGGTAACCGGGGTGCCCGGAGGAAACCCACGAGGTTGAGAAGGAGCCCCCTATCTCCATGCCACATACGCTCACACCATGTGACCGGCCAGCTAGAGGTCAAAAGCGCGGCACTCTAGACCACCCCCCTCCACACACACATATAAATGTTTGATTGTAAACTGTAATAATGATAAAAGTTGAATCTATAATGGGGGATCACGGTGGATAAGGCGCTGGTTCGTTAGCCTGTATTGGCCGAGAAAGTTCATCCCGATTTCCTGGCGTGGTTTCCACTTGTCAGTCATGCAGAACGAGGGCCTGACAAGGACAGCTGCCTAGTCGTTCGGATGGGACGAAAAAACGAGGTCCCGTGTACACATTGGAGTGCACGTAAAACATCCTTTGGCAGTTGGAATTCGATATAAAAGTAGGCCGTAGCGCCACTGCCCGGGCAAAATTTCCCTCATGGCACACTGCATGGCGTATGCCCGTCTTCCATTAGCCCAGGTTAGGTGCAAAAGAGTAGGACGTTAAACCCCATTTCATTTGAATCTATAATAGGAATATAAGTTAAAATATGGTTCGGTTACAAAGATATGATCAACTGGCATTCCATCGATATGTGCTGCCTCTTACGAAAAAAAGAACACTTTAATTTTTTTTTTATTTCAAAAATAGCGGTCTATATTTCTTCGAAGTGGAGAGAGAGAGAGAGAGAGAGAGAGAGATGCTTAACGTCCACTCGACACAAGCTAGGTCATTTCGTTGGGGGTCTTTAACAGTGGGAGGAAACCGACGGACCCGGAAAAAACTCAGGAGGCTGGAAAGGCGACACAACTCCGTGTCGCGTACAACCACGCCAGATGACTCAATGACAAGTCACATGCTAACAATCTTCCCCCCCCACTCCCCTTCTTCTGAGTTAAACAGACTACCATGTTGCAATCAGTAAGATATCTTGTTATTGTCCGATGACGTCATTATATATCAAACACACTTTAATCAAATAAATGATAGCCATACAGAAAAATACGATAATACCTTTCCTTGCTTCTTACGAACACATCTGTTTCACTGACTATCCCACCCCTTCTCACCAACTAATCTCGCCTTCTCACAAATCACACTCCCTCTCACCACCTACCCTACCTTCTCACCAACTACCCTCCTCTTTCTCACCAATTACCCTGACTTCTCACCAATTACCGTCACTTCTCACCAAATACCCTCCACTTTCTCACCAACTACCTTCACTTCTCACCTCCTACCCACCCCTTCTCACCAATTACCCTCTGCTTTCTCACCAACTACCCTCCACTTTCTCACCAATTACCCTCTGCTTTCTCACCTCCTACCCACCCCTTCTCACCAATTACCCTCTGCTTTCTCACCAACTACCCTCCACTTTCTCACCAACTACCTTCACTTCTCACCTCCTACCCACTCCTTCTCACCAATTACCCTCTGCTTTCTCACCAACTACCCTCCGCTTTCTCACCAACTACCCTACCCTTCTCACCAACTACCCTCCCCTTCTCACCTCCCATTTCTCACCAACTACCCTCCCCTTTCTCACCAGTTACCCTCCCCTTTCTCACCTCCTACCCTCCCCTGTCTCACCAACTACCCTTCCAGTTACATCTCTCTTATCAGATCCATTATGCAATGAAGTCAAACAAATCTGACTCAATGGTTTTATTTGAAACATTCAGACAAGATAAATAGACTATGCCTTCCGATTTTAGGACTTTATTTTGTATATTAATGTTTACTTTCAATAACTCTTAAATAACTTGTGAACTTTTTAAGAAACGTTCGATGACTACATTTAGTTTTGTATATCTTAAAATATATAGCGAAACCACAAAAGTTAATTTTCCATGAATTTTAGGGAGTAATCTTGTTTTTCCAGGGTTTTCCAGTACTGGAAATCACATATTTTAATGTTTCCAGGAATTTGAAGGATTGTGCGAACATTGCTAACATTTACAATAACCAAATACTTGACTTCAAAACAATAAAATTTATTTTATTTTCTATTTTTCAAATCGATTTGGACTTTTCATAATTCTCTCAGTTTCTTGATGGGTTGTCCCTTTAACTTCCATATAAATCTTGATTAAGACTTCTGGTAGTAAAACTTTTAATATATAATCCATATACTGAAACATACAAAAATAAGTACAAGACAGTACTATAAGGACCAGAAATAAGTAAGACAGTACTATAAGGACCAGAAATAAGTAAGACAGTACTGTAAGGATCAGTACTGTAAGGACCAGAAATAAGTAAGAGAGTACTGTGAGGACCAGTAAAAAGTATAAGACAGTACTATAAGGATCAGAAATAAGTAAGACAGTACTATAAGGACCAGAAATAAGTAAGACAGTACTGTAAGGATCAGTACTGTAAGGACCAGAAATAAGTAAGACAGTACTATAAGGATCAGAAATAAGTAAGACAGTACTTTAAGGATCAGAAATAAGTAAGACAGTACTGTAAGGACCAGAAATAAGTAAGACAGTACTGTAAGGACCAGAAATAAGTAAGACAGTAATGTAAGGACCAGAAATAAGTAAGACAGTAGTGTAAGGACCAGAAATAAGTAAGACAGTAGTGTAAGGACCAGAAATAAGTAAGACAGTAGTGTAAGGACCAGAAATAAGAAAAAACAGTACTGTCAGAACCCGAAATAAGTAAGACAGTACTGTAAGGACCAGAAATAAGTAAGACAGTACTGTGAGGACCAGAGATTGAGCATATCTTATTGCCGCCATCTTGGAATCAAAGCTGTCATGATGACAAATAATAATACAAATGTTCTGCTCATACTGGGCTAATTCTGTTCATGAGAGCATACGACTAAGCGCATTTGAGCAAGCATCCTGGATAAATCGTGCTATATAAATGACTACTTTAATTTAATTTAATTAATAAAGAAGGGCATATGCCATACAGTGTGCTATGAGGGAAATTTTGCCTGGACAGCGGCACTACAGCCTACTGTTGTATCAAATTCCAACTGCCAAGGGATCTATTACGTTGTCACGTACAACCATACAATCGAAACCCTGCCAGTTGACTCAATGACAGACCTTATGTTACAACGTGCACACGCTAACCATTTGTCCATCCAACCTCCCTTATGGATAAAAGACAGGAAGTTTGTAATATGTTTAGTTCATACTTACCTTGTGATGTTTCTTACAGAACATCTCCATTAACGTTTCCATGACGACATCATGCTGGTCATCAGTAAACAGTTCTAGGTGTACTTGATAGTTTAAATTATCTACAAAATTCAGTTGTAACATTATAATTATTGGACGGGACGAAAAACAAGGTCTTGCTCCCTCATACACATTGGCGTGTATATAAAAACGAGAGAGAGAAAAGGGTTTAACGTCCAGTGGACATCAACTTGGTCATTTCAAGACTAACATGTGGTACATAGCAGTAGTAGGAGACCCGGAGAAATCCCAAGACGTTTGACAGACAACCCTACTCCTTGTCACATACAAGCTTGGAGATGGATCGATGACAGTTGACTCAATGACAGTCCGGGGGGGTGGGATGGCCTAGTGGTCTAGAGTGCCGCGCTTCGACCTCTAGCTGGCCGGTCACCTCTGGCTTGCGGCTGTGGTTTCGAACCCTAGTGTAAGCGTATGTGGCATGGAGATAGGGGCGCCTTCTCAACCTCGTGGGTTTCCTCCGAGCACTTCGGTTTCCTAGTTTCCTCCCACTGCTAGAGATCCCTACGCGCAAGCGAATTATTGAAATAAAATTGAAACCATATGTTAGTCTCAAAATGACCTAGTTTGTGTCGAGTGGACGTTAGACTTCATTTATCTCTCTCTCTCAATGACAGTCCTTATGAACTAAAGCAATACCAATCAACACACTATTGTTTAATACAATGTTGACTTACTTCTGTCCATTCCACCTTTTTTATAATCTTGATGTCTTTCACAAACCACCTGCGAAAAAAAGATAAATGTATCAGATACAAGTACGTAAAAATAATACAATTCCATTCTAAACGACTGAACATAATATCAGAAAACTATGGTTTTCATTGTCCAAGAGCTAAAATTTGTACAAGGATTTGATTGAACCTACTAACAATGAAAAGTTTTTGCAATTGTTGGTTTATGGCATGAGAGTCCTGTCAAGAACGATCTAAGTCACGTTTTCGTCTAACACGCATAACAGACGTTTGGACGAGAATTCTGTGCGGAACAGAACAACGAGTGGGTTTATTTACAACTTCAACATTATGTTTAACACTATATTTACCAGTACAACTCATTTCAACTTTTCAGGCAAATTAAGGTGAAATAAAGGGTCTGATGGACTTGTATTTGTTCGGGAGACCATTTCAGAAGGGCCATGATTCTATGTGACTCCAATCGTTTTTACCTGAAATCGATAGTTCCACAGAAAGTTTATACAATTTGCTACCAGAAGGCGCCATTAACTGGGGATATTTCCCTGCATTCTTCACATATTATACAAACCTTTCCCTGGAATATATCACGAAGATAACTCTCACTGTTTAATACCAACATCTTGATATGGTCTCCCTTTAAATCTGATATCTCTCTATAATAATACACCAACAAAACATTTATAATATAACATACATATATACTTATATAAAACACAACTACTTCTCTATTATTTTTTAATATCCATGTTTTGTAACACATACAAGCCATGTTTTCAAGTTAATAATAACTATATTCATCTAGTCAGCCTGTTTATACATATTTTGGCTTACATCAAATTATCTGATAATCAGAAGAAACCATTAAAATAATTAAACGCAACCACAGCTTTCCCTCATTTCAAAATCCAATTGTCAAGGGTTCTTTGTTTGATGAACATGCAAATTCACATGCCAATGTGTTTTTCGTGCCATCTGCAAGACTAGACACTTTCCTTACCAGACCCTCCGTCTCGCATCATTGACAAGTGGCAACCACACCGGAAAATCTAAATGATTTTTCTCGGCAAGACTGTAATGTACTTACTCTATTTCAAGAACTTCTCTTCTCAAATCCAGGTTTTTTTCATCTTTTACCTTTGGAAGATCGGACAGTTCTTCGATCAAAAGAATATCAAAATCGGCTGCAACTTTTATTGATGAACTTTTAATATCACTGGGCTTCAGGGCTTTAACCATCGGAGACTTAGAGTTATTCAAAAGATCTAATATCGACCTTTCCGCTTTTTTCTCTGAAGTGGAAGACTTAAAAATATCATAATTATTAGTTTTTGTAACTTTTCTTGATTTGGCTTTTGGCTTTGTTGCTACTGATTTTGATTCCGGTTGCTTTCGTTTGTTCCGCTCTTTTGGTAAAGAGATCTTCGGTAAAACTTCTGTCTCCTGGAAATCGTTAACCGAACAGTTTGTGTCGGAATTCATCCGAGATTTGATTGATCTTGTTTTTCGCATCTGTTTCACTTCATCTTTGTTGTTGACAATGCCTTCTGACGGAGAAACGGTTTCGGGTGATTTATCTCTAACATTTACAGTGATTGTTTCGGCAGGAGTGACAACGTTTGCCTTAAAAGGGATTATTTCAGCAGGAGAGACAATGTTTGCCTTATAAGGGATTATTTCAGCAGGGGAGACAACTTTTGGCTTATTCACAAAACTAGCAGATGGTAAGGAGGTATCAACACTGTGATTAAAAATGGTGGACAGCCGCGGGCAACGAAGTCGCGTTTTTGATTTGACTAAATTCGGCGTTGACGAATCTGGTGAGTCGCTGTTTTCATTATCAGTTTTTGCAGAAACCAAATTATTATCTGTCTTTTCATAATTTGTAATTATCAACTCTGGAATTTCTTTATTGATATCCATTGTTGACAACTGTGGATCTTTTTCTGGCGTGGTGACTATTCGGGGGAATTTCGTTTTTAATTTTGATTTCGTCTGAAGCGTTTCAACTTTTGTTTTTTTTGTGCTTTCCAGGGATAAATCCTGACTGTCGAAATCATAGGGATCCACTTTGTCACTATTTTTCACGTTCGTTTTCTCGGCCACGCCTGATTCTATTAACTTTGTGTCAGTCATTGGAGGTTTTTTTGTGTATTTTTCAGCTTTACGAACTAATGGTCTACCATTATTTTCATCACTCATCACGTCTTCATTTTCTTTTGAATCGATTTGCATGTCTTCTTCTTTACTTGCGGCACCGTTTGGCCCCGGAATATCACTATCCGACGAACTGCACGATTTGACTTCCATATCATCATTAACGTCTGCTCCTAAATCATCATTGTCTTCCGTTTTATTCTTCCGTTTCGTTACCTTCGGCTCTATGATAACTTTAAACGCATTTAACAGAGAATTTCGTTTCGGGATTACTTTTTTTTCTTTCTTTTTTTTCCTGGAAAGTTTTGGACCACTCCGCTTAATACTGAAACAAATTAAAATTATAAGAATAAAATTTGATCTAATTCTTCTTTACTAATTCCAATTGCCAAGGGATTTTTTTTGTGTGTAATCAAATTCTTTTTTCCAAACCAAAGGACTCTAGTAATATCTTTTACAGAGAGAGAGAGAAAGAGAGAGAGAGAGAGAGAAGAGAGAGAGAGCAATTTGATTTCAATAATTCACCAAAGGACTCTAGTAATATTTATTACAGAGAGAGAGAAAGAGAAAAAGAGAGAGAGAGCAATTTGATTTCAATAATTCACCAAAAGACTAGTAATATTTATTACAGAGAGAGAGAGAGAGAGGGAGGGGAAACTGGAGGACCAAGAAAAAACTCACGATGTTTGACCGGTCAGGCCAGGCCAGACTACTCCATGTCAGTACTAATAGGGAATAAAAACTATTACAACAATAAAACTTGAGAGCTTCTTTTTGAATCCAATAGGCAAGGAAATGTTAACATGTAATCAAAATTTGTACAAAGATAAAGATGTCTTTTTTTGTCCCATCTAAAGAACTATTTAGAATATTATTGCTTAATGCTTAAAGTAAAACTAGAGATGTATATTGGCTATAAAAATTGGCTTTTCTTTTTCCAATTCCGAACAGCAATTTATACACATATAGGTATGTAATTTTTTGTCCCATCCAAAGATTGGCTACTCTTTTTCAAATATCAAGGATGTAATTTTCTGTCCCATCCAAAGGACTAGTACAAAAAATATTGCTTAGAGTAAAACTAGAAACTGATGTTACTACTCACAGATTTTGAATCTTTTTCTTGGATTCATCTGGAGGGTTTGAGGTAGATAATGGACACGGTGTTGGCAGTGATTGTTGAACAGTAGAAATACTAGTAGTTTGTTTATTTTGTGGAGATTTGTGAAAGTAGCTACTGATACCAACACCTTGTTTACTGCTACAACCGCTTATCGTTAACAGCTGAAAATATAATCAAATAAATGCAATGCAATGAAACAGGGTTTAACGTCCTACTGTTCTGCTCCTAAACTGAGCTAATGAAGACGGGCATACACCATACAGTGTGCTATGAGGGAAATTTTGCCCGGAGAGCGGCATACGACCTACTCTTATATCAAATGGCGACTGCCAAGGGATCTTTTATGTGCACCCTAAGGTCTTGCTTTTTCGTCCCATCCGAATAACTAGACAGCTGTGAAAATAAAATCAAATCATAGTAACACGTGGTTGTCATGGAAGATACACACCACATTTTCAGTTAGTGGACGGAAAATAGAGAAAATTGATATAGTTCATCCTCTCATTGTCACAATGCTTCTAGTCAAATTGTGGGGAAGGGTGGCCGAATGGTTAGCATGAGTGCTTTGTTTCATTACCTCTGTCATTGATTCAACTGTCATGGTTTGCGATTCCCCGGTTGTACGTGGCAAGGAGTAGGATCGCCTGTACAACCTCGTAGATTTTCTCTGGGTCATTTGATTTCGTCCCACTGCTAAAGACCTCTTACGAACAAGTGAATTATTGAAATAAAATTAATTTACATGTTAGTTCCTCAAATGACCTAGTTTGTGTCACATGGACAATAAACCCCATTTCTCTCTCTCTTTCTCTTAAACACCGTACTACAAAAACGGCCTCTGTGAACAAGGGAAATAACTCCATTTAACAGTAAGGGAGATAACTACATTTAGTGAGAATAGAGTTTGTATTAATTTATTCCAGTACAAACCTGTGTCATGATGTTCTGTGATGCATCATTTATTGGACAGACGTAAACAATCAACTTCTCTTTAAAGATATCAAAATATCTGTAAATACCTGGAATACGAAACATCATGGTGAGTTAATAATATCGCAATTCTTTATCTTTATTAAGATCTTGATCAAATCAGACATAAAAAAACCAGCAACTGTGAATTCTTGAAACATGGTGCCTGGCTTTATAATTAGACATGCAATAAGCATTACCATGTCAATCTAGATTAGAAATCGAGATTATTTTTTAATTATATCCTTCAAAGTAGATTCTATTTGGAGTAGTTATTTTCTGTATTATATGTGCCAAGATGTCTCGTCTTCAGCTTGGAATGTGAAGTCAGTAATTACATAAAAATACATATATTTGGATTTGAGAGCAACACACACGGTTTAAACTTTGTGCATGAAACAAGGAATGTAATAATTTGATAAACAATAACAGAATGCCACCTTTAACGATGGAATAATCAGACCCTATGATGTCTCATATACACTAAGGTCAAGAGATCCTGACCTGGTCGTCTCACTGATGTTATCTCCGCAATAAAATCTTGGTTGTTTCCCTGTCAGAGCTGAACAGTAGGAAGTTAAACTCATTTCATTACATTTCTTGGTTATTTCTGCAGGTCTTAACAAAAGAAATGAATTGGGGTTTAATGACTTACTGTTCTGCTCCGAACTGGGCTAATGAAGACAGGCATACGCCATACAGTGAGCTATGATGAGGGAAATTTTGCCTGGAAAGCAGTCAGTCGTTGTTTGTTGTATTTCAGAGGAGAGCCAAAAAAAGCTCCCCTCAATCAACAAATTGAAAAAATGGCTCTCCTAAAAGATTCTACCAGTTTTGATAAGAGGAATGATTTAGAAATTAAGGAGAGTGATTTAGAAATTAAGGAGAGTGATCTGATATTAAGGAGAGTGATTTTCAATTTTAAGGGGAGGGAAAAAAAACTCCCCTCGGTTGACATTCAGGTGAGCTGTAGGCGCACGAGAGCGATCACTCGCCTTAAAAAACAATGATTGTTTGAAAGCAGCACTACAACCTACCCTTATATTGAATTCCAACTGTCAAGGGATCTTTTCTGTGCACGGTAATAGTCTTAACAAATAATTAACGCAACCCTAACCCCTGTATTAAAGGGAGGTTACTGTGGCTCGGTGAGTATGGGATGAACTTTGACCCAAGAGGTACAAGGTTTAATCCAGCTGTTTGGCTTTAAAATTGTTCAAAGAAGAAGAAAATAAACCAAATTAATTTCATAACACATTCAAAATAACCTGACACATCAAGTTACCCCAAATCAATCACCTAGATCTTCTGGTTTACCAAAAACCTGGTTAGATTTATTTGTCAAGGCCCGCTAACCATAACCCTAACCCAAGATCAAGCCTCTCATCTAACTCTGCGTGAAGATGTTCATAACTGTGATAATATAAAACTAAACCATATGTTAGTCCCAAGATAACCTAGTTTATGTTGAGTGGAAATCAAACCATCTCTCTCTCTCTGTATAACCATGTTTATAACTGTGCTATATAAAATTGAACCATATGTTAGTCTCAAAATGAACTAGCTAGTGGATATTATTCCCCTGTTTATACACCCCACCCCCTCTCTCTCTTCTCTCTCTGCATAAAGTTGTTTATAACTGTGTTATAAAAAATTGAACCATATGTTAGTCCCAAGATGAGTAGCTAGTGGATTTAAACCCTGTTTATCTCCTCTCCGCCATCTGTGTATAAAGTTGTTTATAACTGTGTTAATATAGAAGAGAACCATATGTTAGTCCCCAGATGACCTAGTTTATATCTAGTGGATTTTAAACCCTGTTGTTTATAACTTACAGTGTACATATATTGATTGCACCCAGTAGTAGTTTATACATCAGTTGTGTTGTTTAAAGTTTTAAACGAAATCAATAAGTCAATAATAAGGTCTTGTATAACCTGGAGAATGTTTCACTTGTTTTTATTGATTCTTGTTTAGACATATTGATAAAAGAATAAAACTATCTTTATCCACTGCTAATTTATAACATCACTAAGGACTTACCATGACATCTGGGACCACATATCAAAAACCTTACTTGAATTGAATTGGCGTGTAGTCGTTATTTCTATCATTGTCTCAATAACAAAAACTCAGAGAGAGAGAGAGAGAGAGAGAGAGAGAGAGAGAGTTGGGTTTAACCTTAACTCAACACAAACTAGACTATTTCGGGACTAACACATATGGTTTAATTTTATTTCAATAATTCGCTTGTGAATAGGGGTCTTTAGGAATGGGAAGAAACCAGATAAGGGACCTGGAGAAAAGTCGATCCGGGTCTACTCCTTGTCAGGTACAAACTAGGAATCTAAACCACGCCATTTGACTCGAGCACAGATAGATAGATAGAAATGGGGTTTAACGTCCACTCGACACAAACCAGGGCATTTTGGGACTGACATATGGTTTCATTTTATTTCAATAATTCGCTTGTGCGTAGGGGTCTTTAGCAGTGGGAGGAAACCGGAGTGCCTGGAGGAAACCCACTAGGTTGAGAAGGCGCCCCTATCTCCATGCCACATACGCTCACAACTTCACACCAGGGCTCGAAACCACAGCCGCAACCCAGAGGTGACCGGCCAGCTAAAGGTCGAAGCGTGACACTCTAGAGCTAGACCACTAGGCCATCCCAACCCCCCCTCAATGATGATCTAACATGCACGTATTAAACCACTACACCATCCGTCTCCCTGTGCTTAAACAAGCTTAACCTCTTACTCAATATTTCCATAATATTCAAAATTAAAAACATAAATTGTAAATTCGATATTGGTCCCATTCAATCAATATTGATGTTGTTATCTTGCCGTGAAATTATGAAATCCTAATCAAATATTCAAGACACAATTAACATTTTATAATCAGTACACGAGTCATGTATTCTATTAAAGATACATTATTGGAGAGCAAAAAATGACTTTTGTCAGTCTTCCTTTGGGCCTCAGATGTCATAGAAATTATAAATTAGATCTTTTATTTAAACAACAAGCCAAAAATCAACTCTGTATACCCACGGATGGCTTGGATTGTTCTCGGATTTAAACAGGTTTTCATTGAGTGATTTAATCACAATGGCGTCATGGGCGGGGTTTCTTCGTGACGTTGACGTTATCATACTTCTGGAAATTATTCATAAAAAGACAGCGATGACCAAGGCTATACACAAGCTTCACTAGGATGCCGTTTAAACATTACTTGATAATCGAGACTATGTAGGTGGAGTTAAGGCCTGTCAATCCACGATCGGCCATACGAAGAATCGGTGAAGATGCAATTCAATCCCATTTCTAGTCAAACATTACACTGGTAGTAACTATGTTCAGAATGAAGTAATTTGACTGAAATTTTCAATATATTCTTGTTTCATCATCTATTTTTGAACTATTATAGCAAGAATGGCTAAATCCTTATAAAAAATCTCCCATAATGTAACTTTAATTTTAATGCAGAAAGAATAACATATCCTACAACACCATGCAGAAGTAATTAGTAATGGACGATTCAAAAATGATAAAATAATAACATTGTTCAATTTGGACTGTTCACATATTTCACAGAAAATAACTGATTGGAAATTACAATAAATTTGTAAACCAGAGGAACTGTGTGTAACTTTGTGCTCGTCTTTATTCCTGTTTTAACGTCCAATCCCACATACGGTGATAATGTAGACAAGATGTCTTACTTTACTATGCTCAGTACACGCGCAGGGGTCTTTGCCTTGGGAGGAAACTGGAGTACCCGGACCAAACCAATAACGTTGAGAAGGCACCTCTATCTGTAAGCCAAGTGCGCTCACACACGGGATCAAAACCAAGACCACAAGCCCAAGCTGACAGGTTAGCTAGACCAAGAAGCGCATTACTCCACTTGGCCATCCCAACCTTATCCTGTGTATCAGCTGCCTTATTTCTAGATTTTCTCTTGCTAACCACGTGAATATGGCTGATGAATGATACTTTGCCCAGCATACTAATGTTATAAATTGTATGATCGACTTTTGTTGCTTAAAGCTACAATTTCATATTTTAAATTACATATTTAAAATGTATTAAAATAAAGCCTTAAAATAGATGGTATCTATAAACAGTCCCATTTTGTTAAAGAATAATCCTATTAATCCTATAATTCACTATCGCCAGTTGAGAAATTGGCAAATATATAATTTTCAACTTCAAATTCAAACGTTTGAAGATAGCTGTTACATAGGGGGGGAATAGAAAAACAAGGGAGGTAATTGTGTTATTATTTTCGACGTGAATGATTTCAAGTGTGGGGATAATGCCTATGATCGTATAATAGTAAGTTGACAATTAACCTATTGAGCAAAAGACATACAAATAATTATGTTTTCACTTTCTTTGAAATATGAAATTCTCGCTTTAAAGTAGCTAAGTCTCTAACTCAATATCATCCAAAATCTTCATCATTGAAAACACAAATTATTTGTCAATTTAAATCAACATTGATGCTGTGATCTTAACGGAAAAAGATGGGCTTTTGATATCCAATATTTAAGACAAAGTAAACATTTTACCATTGTTACACGAATCGTGTACCATTAGGTGTTTCTGCCCCAGTTCTTGCAAGAGTCTTAAAGAACGAGACTAGAAACATTGCACCAAATCAAACGGAGCATGAAGACTGGAAATTTGCATTCGATTGAGACTGCTGGCTTATTTAACCGAACATAACTGTTATGATATTAGAGTAAAAACAGAAACCATTGAATGTAAATCAGTTTCAATACATTTATTTTACAGTATTATATGCGTTGCGAAGCCACTTGTGTCAATTTCTAGGTCCCAAATGTTAGCGATTTAGCTCCTTTAAACTGTGGATGCTGTCCTTGGTGGATGCAATGATACAATAAAATCTTATCTTATCTGGCTGCTTATTACACAAACTGATTAAAAGACAAATCTATATTTTGTTTCGTTTTTTTTATACTTTCGATTGCCTCTACCACATGAAGATCTCACGGGTTGTAGTTGAAGGTCATGCAAGAGGTCACACAAGTGGCTTTTGACCCTATGACATCAGACATTTCATTAACCAATCACTGATGATGTTTCTAATGGGTTACCCACAGTTCTGTTTACCGCACGCCAAAAAATTCGCCTTAACAGACAGTTTCGTTGATTAATCTCTCACATCATCCAGAACGCGATTTATATAACAACTCTTTCAGATCCTAGTGTAGTAAAGACAAGTAAAACTAAATTTTGAACTATAAACACGAAACGAAATAGGACCTGTATTGTAATCTGATTGTCTATGAACAGTAATGATAACAAAATCGCATCAAAGTGGATGCTCAAAATTTGATTATTAAAATATTTCAGTCTTAAGCAGAGGACACATTAGCCGAATCATTTGGCCGAATGGTTCACCCGAATCAATCGGCGTCTAATTTTATTCGGCCGAATGGGTGGACACACTAGCCAAAAGGATCGCCCGATTCACCAGTCGATTGCATCACCTATCACGTCACATGATTAAAACATGGCGGCGTCAATGTCTTCAAACGATCACCTGACTTCTCGATGTGAGTGACGATTGGCTAATGAGTTCTACATTCGGCCGAATGCTTCGGCGAAGCGGACACACCGGGCGAATATAATTCGGCCGATTAAATATTCGGCCAAATATATCAAACCTGTTTGATTCGGGCGAATCATTCGGCTGAATGACAGTGGACACACTAGGCGAATTTGTCGCCGATTGATTCTGCAGAATGATTCGGCCTGGGATTTTATTTTTCGACTTCAACTAAATATTACCTGATAGAGAAGATGATCGAAGATTGTTACTGTATAAATCAGATTTGATATCTTCATTCATGTGTTTAGATACATTTCTGGGTAAAAGACAAGTCTGATGTTGTCGTTTCCTTTTAAACGAGTAACCAATTCTAACTGTAGTACCTGCAAAATACAAATAATAGTAAATGTAGGTGGACTACACCACACATAATTTATATTAGAATAGTAACAAAAATATATTTTCCATTTTTGTATGCTTGAATATATATATTAGTTCATATCGAGGAATTAAAGATATTAAAACTACCTCTTTTATCTGACTAATCAATTAATTATTTATTAACATGATAAACCTATTATCAACTGTCTACATCCTCAGATGGCCTAGATATTAAATGGATTAGCACAAATGTGTCATATAATAATTGGATAATCAAGACTTATTATCATAGTAATGGTACTTGACAATCCAGACTATTTATCAAAACTTCAAATTAGTTCAAATACTCATAGCTTTGCTCTGGACGAAAGAATTTAAATCTTTCATAACACTATTATTGTTCGATTTATATAGCGATTCATTACACATGAGTGTTTCTAAGCGCATAATATATTTTTAGTATAGATCTGTCAAATATGTTTTAATCTTTCAGTGGAGGGTGGTGGAGGATCAACTCACACCTTCGCTTTGGGTGAAGTTATTTGACTTATCATCTTACAAATGTATCTTTAATATCTACTGTCAAATGGGGTGTGGGGAGAGGAGTAGGTTTTTGACAGGGGAGTGGGGGTGTATAATACGTACCTGAGAGTAGACCAGCATCTGTTGTGTCTTTCGTGCTTTTATTATTAACTGTTAAAATTCTTATACTTCTCTCGAGTATAACAGGTTTTACTAGCTGCATAACTTCCTGTAATAGACAATATATTGTCATGGGTTATACACTGCATATCCTGTCTCATACACAGGTTACATACAAACATACCCTGTCTCATACACAGATTACATACAAACATACCCTGTCTCATACACAGATTACACACATTCATACCCTGTCTCATACACATGTTACATATGATCATACCCTGTCTCATACACATGTTACATAAGATCATACCCTGTCTCATACACATGTTACATATGATCATACCCTGTCTCATACACAGAATACATTCATTCATACCCTGTCTCATACACATGTAACACACATTACAAATTGTTTTGTCAAGATTTTATCAGGTGTATTGTATAGGATGTAAAAGAACGATTGGCAGATGGAATTCGAAGAAAATTACTTTAAATATCATTTTATTTCCTTTAATTATTCTTTCTAGCAGGTGAACACAGGACAGACATCCCTAATTATTTTAAAAAGATGCGCTACGTAAGATGTAGATAAAAATAATGATTATTTAGAAAATTTCGTGCAAATTACTTTATAATTTAATTTTAAAATCCCGGGTAAATTACTTTCTTTTAATTTTAAAATCACGTGTGTTGAGGGTGTTCTCATATCCATTTAAATCACAGAGTACTCATGATCTAGACAATTGATTATGGATGGGCTTGTCATATAATGTAAATAATAATTAATATAAAATTTGAGCTGAAAGAAAGACCTGTTGAAGTAGGCAGATCTAGCTCTTACATAATGTATGTTTTTTTAAGTGTCTCTATAAATTATGTACATGTATATTGCTTAGTGCTTACCTGAAAATGTTTTTCTTCAAACCAAAGTTTTTTACCTGTTGTAGTTTGTGGATGAATCTGTACTTGTATAACTTTAAATTTGTTGACCTGAGAAAAATATGAAACTGTTAAATTTATGCTCATAAAAATGTTCTTTATTGAACATTCATATTTTATTATCATTAATATCAATGGCTTAATTGGCTGCATTGACTTAAACGAGCTAAATAGCTAATATTTGGGACCTAGAAATGAGTCGCATCGCATATAATAATGTAATTTGATTGTATATGAACTGATTTACATTCAATTGTTTCTGTTTTGACTCTAATTTCAAATCAATTATTTCCAGCAAAATATGGCACGAGTCTCAAGTTCTCAACAGAATAGAAATTTCTAGT
This sequence comes from Patella depressa, assembly GCA_948474765.1. Classification (NCBI taxonomy): domain Eukaryota; kingdom Metazoa; phylum Mollusca; class Gastropoda; family Patellidae; genus Patella; species Patella depressa. Next base: position 6,991,675 of record OX419719.1, read on the forward strand.
GTCTGGTTATTCCAGTCTATTTTGCATGCTCTCCAGAGGTTATGGCTTTTCTGTTTAACATGAGTTGTGGAATGTTTCTAGCCTCGTTTTGTCTGGTCACTTGTTACAAATGGGGCTGAAACGCAGTATGGTACACGATTCGTGTATCAATGGTAAAATATTTCTTTTGACTTAAATATTGGATATCAGAAGCCCATATTTTCCCAGTAAGATCACAGGATCATTGTTGATTTAAATTGACGAATAATTTGTGTTTCAACGTACATGTACATGTATAAGACTTTGGATTGATATTTAGTTAGAGACTTAGCTACTTTAAAAGAGAGGATTTGAGCCTGTGATTTTTTTTATTGTAATCAGGCATGGAGACTAGACATGGTTTCCCCATGTCAGTGGTGCAGAACAGAGACAAGCTGTCAAGTCTTTTGGATAGGATAAAAAAACAAGGTCCTGTGTATACATTGGCGCGCACGTAAAAAATCTGGTGGAATTCAATATAAGAGTAAGCCATAGTGCTGCTGCATGGGTAAAATTTCCCTCATAGCACACTCACACTGCATGGTCTATGCCTGCCTTAGTTCAGTGAGTAGGACGTTAATATTAATAATAAACCCTAGTTCATTTCATTTAACTCTTAACTGACCCACCGCGACTTTTGTCGACACCTATGACGTTACCGTTAAGTACCTACGGCGACTTTTGTCGACAAAATCAGTTAGCCAAATGCAATGTTCCTAGCTCAATGAGAGTGACTTCCCTTATAAACAGGCGGCCTTTTTTCATTTGTTTACTTCCTGTTTGACATTTTGACAGTTAAAAATCTTTTTGTTTCTTCTTGAAAAATTATATTAAAACAGTGATATGTCTAGGCCTATGCGACAACATTCTCCTACGACGGATTACCATCCCTAATGAATGACAGTGATTTTAATTTTATCGGTGGTGTAGATATTTATAGTTTTGCGTTAGTCAGAACGTGATAGAAGCTAGGCTGATCAACAAAAATTTTAATTACTTTTAGCCTTAATTTTAATAAGCTTAAAAAGAGATTTATGATAACTATTTTTAGTTCACAAAAGCCGAACAAAAAAATAGAAATACCCATTAGATCTATATATAGACCTACATGAATTTTGCATGGAGTGTCTAAATCACAAATGAATTTTATTGTATAAAATTCATATTTATGAAAATAGCATTTTAGATTATTTCATCCATTTACATGAAGGGTCTATTTGCAGTTGTTATTTAATGATATGACTTTAAAAATGCATATCTCTACTATTGACCTGGGATCTGTTTCACAAAATTTTAACTAAAGATAAAATCCAAATTATAGTAGATACTTCAGTTTTGATTGGCTAAGAAATAAAATCAATCTAATGTTGTCCAATCAAATAACTAAAATTCAGGGGCCTATTGAGTATTTCTATTTCACGAAATTTTAACTAAGATAAGATCCCAATTTTAGTAATTTGATTGGATAATATTAGATTGATTTTAGTGCTTAGCCAATCAAAATTGAAGTATCTACTAAAATTGGATTTTATCTTAAGTTAAAATTTCGTGAAACAGGGCCCAGATCTTATCTTAGTTAAAATTTTGTGAAATACGCCCCTGGGATTTTATGACGTTATGACGTCAAACCTCTGGGTCATTTAAAGTTAAATAATAAAATTTAAAAATTTGCTATGATTCCAATATAGGCAAAATATACACACCCTGACATATTCCGTTCTTGAAACAGAAAAATTTGTCTGGGCCATAGTTTTCTTGATTATTTTGATCGATTCAATTTCTGCTCTCTGGCATTGATCATCATTTGGAATTTTAGGAACCCTGTTCCCGCGGATTTAGAGTTACCTTTTCCTGGCGGGTCGCTCATATCATTAAAAATTAGCAGTGCGTTATTTGGACGTGATTTTGAGCAATTGAACAAATAATTTACATAAAAGAACAAAAACTTTCTCAAACCATTCACAATAATGCCAAATTATTGGTTAACTCTTCGCTAAAATAAAAATATTCTGATAATTGGCTAGGACCTAAGCGATAACTGATAGAGGTGACCATGTTTTGTAAGGTTGGTTGCCGTCGTAATTAGGTAAGTATTATAACGTAAATTAACGCTCAATTGGCTCGGATTATCGCCAGCAGACTTATGTAATATGGAATCTACATTTCTAACTTCCATTTTGTGTGATTTGCTAACATGAACTGGACAGAATTACGGTCATTTGGAATCGAAATGCTTGTGATTCATGACCGTATTTGTCTGGATCCAATCGGATTTCGTTTTTATTTTTTTTGACTCGAGATTAATTTCGCAGTTTACATACATGTACACTGTACTACTAGTTGTGGCAAACAAGACATTCTGTGGTGAAAATTTGTTGTTTTAAAGTAGCTCAGTCTCTAATTCTGATTCAATATCATCCTAAATCTTCAACATTGAATTTGAATTGAAAACATGAATTATTTGTTATAAATCAAAATTGATGATGTGTGATCTTACCGGAAAAAGATGGGCTTCTGATATCCAATATTTAAGACAAATTAAATATTTTACCGTTGGCACACGAAATGTGTACCAATGCATTTCAGCCCAGTTCTAGCAAGAGACTCTAGGAACGAGGCTAGAAACATTACGCCTAATAATAATCAAATGGCGCATGTAGACTGGAATAACTAGACGCTCGAAATTTGCATTTGATTGACACTGTTGGCTTATTTCGCCGAACATAACTGATTTGATATAGAGTAGAAAGGGAAACCATTGAATGTAAATCAGTTTATATATTCATATTAGAGTATTATATGCGTTGCGCCCCACTTGTCAATTTCTACATGTAGGTCCCAAATGTTAGCGATTTAGCTCCTTTAACTTTGATTATAATAAGAGGAAATGTAGATTGATAATTGATGTTAAAATTAAAAACTAATTCTAGTCTAATCATAAGGTTAGGGAACATTTTGTAGTAGCCTATGTACGTAATTATCAATAGTTAATAACCATTTACCTAATTATAAATGCACATGTATAAATCCACTAAATACATGCATGTAGGCCCTACATATACTACATGTACTACATTGTACTAAATTTACTAGACACCAACCAAGCAATATGACCATTTATATTTATAATCAGCTAAAAATTCTAACAGAATGTATTACACGACAGTTGACTTCATTTAACCAGTTTACTCTTACGTCATTTAAAGTTCCAATTTCACATTTTCTAAGAAAGTCAAAACATAATTATTTCTATGTCTTTTGCTCAAAAGGTTGTCAACTCACTATTATACGGTCCTGGGCAAAATTTTTGGGGCATTATAAAGGGTGACACAGGGTGATTGAGGAAATAGTTACCCAATTACCTCCCTTGTTTTCCCATTCCTCTCCATGGACGGCCATCTTCAAACGTTTGAATTTGAAGTTGAAAATGATATTTTTGCAAATTTCTCAACTGGCAATAGTGAATTATAGGATTAATAGGATTATTCTTTAACAAGGTAGGACTGTTTATAGGTTCAATCTATTTTGGGGCTTTATTTTAATACATTTTAAAAATAGAACTTAAAAAAATGCTTGGAGCTTTAAATACATGTAAAATGTGGTTCTTATGATGAAATTATTTTGCAAGCCAGACGGCCTGACAAGGACAGCTCTCTAGTCTTTCGGATGGTACGAAACACCACAGTCCCACTGTGTACACATTGAAATGCACGTACATGTATGATCCATTGGCAACAAAAGATCCCTTTGAAGTTGGAATTCGATATAAGAGTAGGCCGTAACGCTGCTGCCTGGGCAAAATCTCCTTCATAGCACACTGTATGCCGTATGCCCATCTTCATTGACCATTTTTATTATGAAGTTATTTTAAGATTTTTCTGTATGAAATTATTTTAAAATTTTTCTATATGAAATTATTTTAAAATTTGTTTTTTTATGAATTATTAAGTTATTTTAAATTGTTTTGAATTTGGCTATTATGAAGTTATTTTGAAATTTGTTTTTTATGAAGTTATTTTGAAATTTGGTTATTATGAAGTTATTTTATATTATTTTGAAATTTGGTTATTATGAAGTTATTTTGAAATTTGGTTATTATGAAGTTATTTTATATTATTTTGAAATTTGGTTAATATGAAGTTATTTTATATTACATGTAATTTGAATTTGGTGATTATGAAGGTAATTTGAAATTTGGTTATGGTTATTTTGAAATTTGGTTATTGTCCCCCGCCTTTCGAAGAAAGTTGGGGGACTATTAAAATGGGTTCGTCCGTCTGTCTGTCTGTCTGTCTGTCTGTCCGTCTGTCTGTCCGTCCGTCACACTTTTTGGGACACAATAACTCTCTTCCTAATTGAGCTAGAATGTTCAAACTTGGTGTATGTGTTTATTAGGCCAATGCCTTGATGGAGTTCGAAGATGAGCATTTTCCGCTTAGGGTAAGCAGAGATAAGCAATTTGATTGATTGATGCTTTGGGACACGATAACTTTAGTTCTAATTAAGTGAGATTGATGAAACTTGGTGTACAGTAATACCTTGACTAAGTTCGATAATTAGCATTTTCTGCTCAGGGTAAGCAGAGCAATACGCAATTTGATTGGTCAAGACTTTGGAACACAATAACTCTCCTTCTAATTGAGTTAAAATGTTCAAACTTAGTGTATATACTTATTAGGTCAGTGCCTTGATGGAGTTTGAAGATGAGCATTTTCCGCTTAGGGTAGGCAGAGATAAGCAATTTGATTGGTTGATGCTTTGAGACACGATAACTTTAGTTCTAATTAAGTGAGAGTGATGAAACTTGGTGTATAGTTTCATTACAGTAATACCTTGACTATGATCGATAATGAGCATTTTCTGCTCAGGGTAAGCAGAGCGATAAGCAATTTGATTTGCCGAGACTTTGGAACACAATAACTCTCCTTCGAATTGAGTTAAAATGTTCAAAATTGGTGTGTATGCTTATTAGGTCAATGCCTTGATGGAGTTCGAAGATGAGCATTTTCTTCTTACGGTAGGCAGAGATAAGCAATTTTTGGATGACACTTCGTGTTCAGTTTGATTGGTCGATACGTTTGAAAAAAATAAATGTGCGATTAATTAATATGTGTAATCTATTTATTTTGGGATTTCGGCGGGGGACATCAGCCTCACTGTTGGCTTGTTATGGTTATTTTGAACTTTGGTTATTATATGAATTTATTTTGAAATTTCATTATTATGAAGTTATTTAAAAATATCTAAGTTATTTAAAAATATCTAAGTTATTTAAAAATATCTAAGTTATTTAAAAATATCTAAGTTATTTAAAAATATTTAAGTTGCCTCCCCCCTCCCCCCCCAAAAAAAAAACTAGAAAGAAAACAAAGAAAGTTCTCTTTTAAAGAATTTCATACATGTAGGAGACATAAAACTGAGAAAATCTCTCTTAGTTTCAACAGTTCTGAAAAAAAAAAACGTAAATAAATGGAAGATCAAAGAAAGAAAGACAACTCTTATTGTTATCGTATTTATTTAACTTTCTTTTTAGAAAGCATTTTAGAAATTTTTTTAGAAAATGTTAAGAAAAAAAAGAGTAAAAAAAAAGTTTAGGGAATCTGAATCATCTACCGTACATGTATGTAAAAAGAACGAAAAAAAAATCAAAATATATCGTTTTATTCAAAATACAGGTTTTTTATACGCCAACATTTTCATGCAACAACTCTTGTTGACTGCCCGGACAATTTGGCTGCTGTGTGGACTGTGGGCGTATGTTTCGTTGCATGGCAACCTATTTTTGTGTAATTTAAAGATACTGGTACATTATGGAAGATTAGATAACAGAGCTGGCAGTTCTCACTAAATAGTTAAAAACCAGATACTGAACAGGGAATTTGCTGAACATTTCAGTCAAATTGATCAACTTTGAACCAAGATTTTAGCAATTGAATTTTGAGCATAGCCTCAATCGTCATTACTAAAGTCGGTACGATAAAAAGCATAGTCGTGATTTTCCATTTTTTGATTTAATTATTAATGGATATTAATTAAGCAGCAGATAGGATTGTAATCCACTAAATATCGCAGGCTAGGGAAGCTATTGAGCGTTGATTATGGTTTGGATAAGTTAATTAATGTCAAATTAATAATTTAGATAACATTTCAGGCCTAAAAGAAAGACCTGCAATAAGCAGATTTAGTAGCTCTTGCATAATACATGTTTAAGGTGTTTTGGGGTAAATCTATGAATCCAAATATTTGTGTTAAAAGAGAGTAATTTGTTTATCTAATTAAATACGCCTACATTATTTTGATTTTGATATTATTTCAGGCAAGAATATGTCGAATAATTTTTTTGAGAACTTGAAGAAAAGTCGTGTTACGCTAGTAATGGTTGGTAGCATTATTAGTTTTCACATTGGTTGGTATTTTATACAATTTAATGAAAAACTTGTTCCAGTAGAAGAAAGAAAACCTCGTGTAGCTGGTATTAATTTATTTAACATTGAAGAGAAAAAGGACCAAGGTTAGTTCTAGTTCAGCTCTCAACGTAGTTTTCATTATACTAGCCAGTACATTCAGGTTTCGTTCCATTGAATCCATGTCGAAACTGGAATCTGTCCCAGTCTGTTTTACTGGGCAACTTTTCACTGATAAGTGGTCGCGTGTCAGTCCCTGTGAATGCCTGAACAATGTAACATTTCAGACCTTATGAAAGACTGGTAATAGGGAAATATAGCTCTGGCATTATGCATGTTTAATTGCATTTTCGTATTTACGGATGGGCTTGGCAGGGTAGATGTAAACCTGTGGCCTCAAGATGTATACAAGTTTTCATAACTTCCCTATTTACATCAAGAAAGACAGTGATTAGATTTTTGCCATTTTACGCCTTCACCTTGCTTTCATTTCTCCATTTGACTCAAATTTTGAGAGACCTGTTAGTCTTGACTGTTCTATACTGTAACTGATAATAATCAGGTAAGGTTAACCAGACACAAAGTGGCATCTGGTCATCATCTCCAACTGCTGTTTTTTAAAACGATTCGCAGAGATTTCCTTGCTTACTTCATTCTAGGTATACATGTCGGGGGTTTAGATGGCTGAATGGTTAACACACTTGTGCTGTATCATACGGTTTGTCATTGAGTCAACTGGCGTGGTTTCGATTCCCCGGTTGTATGTGACAAGGAGTAGGGTCGCCTGTTCATACTCATGGTTTTCTCCGGGTACTGTACGCAGGTTTCACCCCGCTGCTAAAGACCCTACATGCAAGCGAATTATTGAAATAAAATGAAACCATATGTTAGTCCCGAAATGACCTAGTTTGTGTCAAGTGGCGGTTAAACCCCATTTCTCTCTCTCTCTCTAATTATCTACATGTATGTCACACATTATCCATAGCAACGCAAAGACTCTTAAATTGTTTTAGTACTTATTTTGATCCACATCAATATTGTGATATAAAACAGTTTTATTTCCTTGAGATCGGAAGAAGTAAAAATATCAATTATTCCTTTATCCTGTTAATTTTTAGGTAAATACATGTATTGACCTGGTTAAAAATCGTGATACATGTACGTATCGTATCATAGCACCTGAATCACAATGTGTATCATATCGCGACTGCAGTGGAAATATATACCCAGCACTACCCTCAATTAATATTTAGAGATTTCGGTACTTAAAGGGACAATGACACTCTTGCTGACTTGGCAGCTCCAGAAAATAAATAATAGCCTTATTCTAAGTACTAGATGTTTAAGTGTCCTACATATTGTGTAAATTATCCATTACAACCTATTTTACTTGTCCAGAGGGTTCGAAAATATTTTAAAATCCAAGTCACATTTGAAAAGGTTTACGTTAGGCTTTTCAAATCATTTAGTTGAATTTTTCCAATTTTTTGAATTAGGTGTGTTAAGATGAAATTTGTATCATCTATTAATTAGAATATTGTAAAATAATACAATTTGTTGACCAGAATAAAGATTGGGACATATTATTCAGTTACAACAAGAGTGGTATTGAGCCTTTAATACTTCAGCTTTTTTTATCTTCAGAAAAATGATCAAAGATAAAGGACCAGGATTTATTGGGCAAACATTTATGTACGTGCAGAAAAATAAATTTGTGTCACTTTTAATCATCTGTGGAACAATTTACGTAGCAACCATACCTATTAATTTACCGAAAGTTTCTTTCTCATCGGAACGATCTCAGCAACGAGTTGAACAGCTACAGAAAAAAATAGAATCATCAAGTAATGGTAGTGAAAGTTCACAATAAATGTTCAGTTTCTTGTTAGTTTTGTGTGGTAAGTCACCCTATAACTATTTTCGGGGAGGTGGCGGGGGAAGGCGGCAAATTGATGTCTGCACATTAAGAATCCCATTGGAAATTGAATTATATGTAAGAGTAGGCTGTCATGCTGCTGTCTGGCAAAGTATCCTTATAGAACACTGAAGTTGACCCGGTTGTTGTAGATGAGTAGAAAATTAAATCCCATTTTATTTGAATTTTATACGTCCACATTTGTCGTCCTGTCCGTCTGTACATAATTTGTTTGTGGATACCGGTACTATTACAGGTCACAACTTTTATCTGAATTTGATGAAACTTAATCTATATTTATATCCTGGATTATGACTATTATGTTTTGTTTTTTCTTAGCTTGTTCTCTGTCCATCTCTTGCAAAATTTGGGCGTATCGTGTTTTTTTTTTTTAAATGTAATGTGAACTGATTGATTTTGTATTTATTTTACATTGTAGATTGTTGAATTTTGGAATGATGGGGTCTAGAGAAACATTTAAAAAGCCATCTCACCTTCAGGTGGACACCTTAGACGACCCGGAAATCCGAGCAGCCATTTCAACATTGAGACAGATCGTTGCTTCGTGTATGGGACCACATGGAAAAATTAAAATAATCCAAAATGCAACTGGAGGTCACATCACGCGGACGACAACCTCTTCTAGACTGTTTGGTGCCATTTCTCTCTCGAAACCTGTTTTAAAACTGATTGTTAGTTCTGTTCAATCTCACGTCGAACAGTACCAAGATGGCGGCCTGATGGCCTGTTTGTTTTGTTTGTTGCTAGTTGAGTCGTCGCTTGATTGTGACGTTAACCGCTCCATCTTGGCCGATCTCTACCAAGTGTTTTACGATATTGTTGATGATTACATGAATTCCGATGAATGCGCGTGTAAATACGAATTGGATTTTTCGAATTTGGAAGCCATGATGGCTTTCGTTCAGAATATGTATGATTCTAAGCCATTTTGTGGTCTCTATGGTTACCAGTTAGAAGAGTTCTCCCGTTTAATTCTTCAGACATTTTTGCAGTGTATCCCCGACATGGCGAGCTCCAAGGCCAGTTTTTATACGACTAGGATTTACCTGCTCTGCGTCAAACACGAAGACATGAATTATTCCCGAAATTTAAACGGATTAGTGATAGAGTACCCAGAGTTGTCTTCCCATGTGGAGAAGAAGTTGTCTATAAAACGAAGCCTGGATTCGGCTTCCTGTCACCGAATTAAAGTAGCTTTAGTCAATTGCTCAATGTCCGGTGACGCAGAGTCGGAACTGAATGCTAATTACGAAGTTGCCACTGGCATTAATCCAGATATGTTTTATCTCGAGAAGATATTGTCCTTCTGTTATCAGCTCGTTACCTTGGGAACCGGACTTGTGATTTGTCAAAAAGTTATGCATCCCCAAGTAAAGGAATATTTTCGAAAAGAGGGTGTTTTGTTTACAGATCGCCTGGGTGCGATGCCCGTACCATATGTACAGGATGTAACTGGTGAGTTGAAAAATGGAAGTGAAATCTTTTAGAAATTAGCAGGGATGGATCGTAAGGTCTGTCACTTAGTCAGCTGGCACAGGTTCAATTCCCCAGTTGTACTTAGTTAGGTTTCTATTAAAATTAACAGGGGGGGGGGGGGATGGCTGATGAATGGTTAGTGTGTGCGTGTTGTACCATAAGGTCTGTCATTGATTCACCTGGTATGGTTTCAATTCTCCAGCTGTACATGGTTAGGTTTCCTCCCACTGCTAGAAAATTATTGAAATAAAATTGATTTTTGACTTTGTGTAATGCCAAGCTAAAGGTTTTCCCATGAAATACAGGAAATTATATTTATCAGGGTCCAGGAAGTTGTTATAAGATATGTCATTGGTTGCTCTGGGTTTTATTCCTGGCCCCAAGTTCACAAAGCAGTCTCAGACTCAAGTTGAGAATTTACTTAACTTTCAATCACTGTTTATAAGAAATATCTTTGATCCAGAACCACAAAACTTTGTACATAGGTCCTTATTGATGTATTTGATACATTAAAACAACAAAAGTTTTATAAAGGGCTATATTTTAGTTACAATAAGGCGAACAATTTTGGGGGGTTGGGATGGCCTAGTGGACTAGAGTGCCGCGCTTCGACCTCTAGCTGGCCGGTCACCTCTGGCTTGCGGCTGTGGTTTCGAGCCCTGGTGTGAGCGTATGTGGCATGGAGATAGGGGCGCCTTCTCAACCTCCGGTTTCCTCCCACTGCTAAAGACCCCTACGTGCAAGCGCATTTATTGAAATAAAATTAAACCATATGTTAGTCCCGAAATGACCTAGTTTGTGTTGAGTGGACGTTAAACCCCATTTCTCTCTCTCTCTTGAGAAAATTCTTGACTAAGTCTGAAAATGTTTTGTGAATTTTGGACCTGATTGTTTTCAGATTTGAGAGAAGTCTGTGTCACTACAGGCCGGGGACTCTATTGTGTCTTGTCCGTATATTTGTTTTTGTGTAAATTATGTGTAGTGCAGTCTCCCTGCACCTACTATTGCAGGCGCGGATCCAGGGGGGGGGGGGGGGGTCCAGGGGGTCCAGACCCCCCCGTTAGTTGGTTTAGTGCCTTTTATCAAACCTAGACCCCCCCCCCCCCTGCAAAAAATCCTGGATCCGCGCCTGTATTGCGTCATATTTTTTTCTTTTGGTCCTCCAGTTTCGGCCTGTTGCTAAATATTTCTACGTTGTTGAAATAAAATTGCACTGTATAATTGTGTTATGTTAAATGGTTGTGTAATGTTTTTGTGCAGGTGCAACACCAATTGGCCTTCTAACAGAAGCTCCATCAGATGGTATGTTTGGTTGGATAGATCATATAGAGCATGTGGTTATACATGATAAGAGTTATCTCCACTTACAGGAAGTAGATAGTTGTGTTATTACTCTAGTATTAGCTACACCAGATGAAGACAAGCTAGATGAATTAAAGGTTTGTAGCCGTTTCTCTTCTTGCTGTGATCAACAAATTCAATGCCGATTTCTATTCTGAACTAAGCTATTCTAGTAATGGGGTTTGGATGGTTAGCATGTGCATGCTGTATCATAAAGCCTGTCATTGAGTCAAATGACCTGGTTTCCCATCTCCGGTTGTACGTAGCAAGATGTACATGTAGGGTCGCCTGTCCGATCTCATGGGTTTCCTCCGGGTACTCCGGTTTCCTCCCACTGCTAAAGACCCCTACGCGCAAGCGTATTATTGAAATAATATTAAACCATATTTTAGTCCCAAAATATTTAGTTCTTGCAGGCAGATGAAAAGCGAAGGCCATCTTTGTACACATTTGTAATTGAAATGGCTCGTTTAAATGGCCGCCGAGTAAGTTCATCAGGGCATGGTTCCTTCTCGTCAGTGGTGCAGGACAGAGGACCCTGCAAGGGACAGCGTTGAGTTGTTAAGAGGACGAAAAACTGAGGTCCCGTGTACACATTGATGCAAAGATTCTGTGGCATTCAATATAAGAGTTGGCCATAATGTGATACAGATTTCCATCAAAGCACACTGTCTATGGTGTATCCCTGCCTTTATTAGCCGTTGAAGACCAGTAGGACCTGACCTCTCTTACTTAGCTACTGTGGTTCTCCACCACAGTTATACCCGGGATCTCCTTCCTCTGTGTACTTATTTCGCAACCGAGAGGATTATCGAATCATATGAATGTGTGTATAATTTCAGACGACAACATTAGGTGTATTGAGGAATTTAGAACGATTGATTATCCAACCAGAGGTGTTATTTGGTGGCGGATGTTGGAACACTCACGTAGCTTCCTACTTACGACATCATGTGAGTTGTTCTATCTTATCTCCCAGAACTCTCTTAAGCCTAGTAGATTCACACGATTTTGTGTGACTTGTTGAAGCCAAAATCAATAGCCATTATACCTTTCCGACCTGTCCATCAAACTATTATTAACAGCCAATGAAGCATCTGTGTTTGCTTTAGCTCTGACTTATTAATCATCGACATATTGTCCCATAAACAAACGTTTGTTTCGTAGGTCGTAAGCTGCTTTTTGATAAAAAAAAAATGGTTCTATGATAGGCAGCGTTTAAATCTTAACAAGTGTGGTTGTATAAGGAACCAGGCATAATGACGATACTGACGTTTTCACTGACTTGTGGACCGACCGCCATTTTATAAGGTCACATCAACAATCTAGAACAGATGCTGTTGAACTGAAGAGCTTGCAGATGAATTTCTCTAGCAATATGGCAGCAATTAAAAATAGCTGACTGTGAGGTTGCAACCACCATTTTATGAGGTCACATGATCGTTTGGTCAATAGAAAAATTACTGAATGACAGATTGGCATTGTGACACCGACAACAACAAAAGTCTATAACAGATTGCTGTCTAAGTAATAAGAATGCAGATGTTTTTTTCTAGCAATATGGCAGCATTACAAATAGTTTGTGTCTGCAAAATTTCCAATATTTTATTTTCTTCATTGTAAGCTTTTTGGGGGGGGGGGGGGTCGGATGGCCGAATGGTTAGCGTCATACCGTCTGCCATTGAATCAACTGGCATGGTTTTAAATCCCTGGTTGTACGTGGCAGAGTAGGGACGTCTGTCCAACCTCGTGGGTTTTCTCCGGTTTTCCTCCCACTGCTAAAGACCCCTACGCGCAAGTGAATTATTGAAATAAAATTAAACCATATGTTAGTCTCGAAATGATTTAGATTGTGTTGTTAAACCCCATTTCTCTCCCTCTCTCTGATGAAACTTAAACTCTTTTTCAGGTGGCTCAAAATCTATCGGCGCTTGCATCAACCCATGATTGCTCAGAGAGTCTGGTGTCAACGTCAGCCGAAATATTTGCTAGATGTATGGAGAAAATTGCCATGGTTACGAGCCCAGACAGCATGGATCACTTAGTAGATGTTTCTAGTCATCACGTCTGGAGAGTTACTAAAGGGGAGATAAATGACATCTCGACTATAAGACATTCGGCAAGTTTAAAATGTGGCTGTGGCTTGTTGGATGGCACAATGGTTAAAGATTTCCAATTCCTGAATGAAAAATTGTCAGGTCCCAAGTACGAAGAATTCCTGGTTTCGAAGCCAAACAGTGAAGCGATTGGTTGTGACATTGTGTCTGATAGTCTCTCCGTTGTCGTCAATGCGTTACGCATTGCGGTCAATACGGCAAGTTCCATAATAACGGTTGGACAGTTCATACATGATACCAACTAACCAGAAAAGGTCTTTTAAATGATTGAAGATAAAGGATATACGTGGATTCATGGTTCCCATCTGCCTAAGGCCCTGTTTTCTATGTAAGCATTTTCACTGGCGCTTTTGCGCACGTTTCGCCGGCGATTATGTCGGTTTGATACAAATATAATTGGACCCTTTGCATGTCACTTGCTGAAGCACTTAGGAAAATACGTACATGGAAAACGGGCATTATGTAACAATTGAAGAGTTTTTGAAGAGGAAATATATGATTTTAAATATATATAATAAAGCATGATTCTTGCAATGATTAGCATGATCCTTGTCCAAGCTTTGACTTTCTGTATTTAAACTTTCTGTATTTGAATTCACTAATCAATATAGCATCTTAAGCCTACAACTAGGTAATCATGGCAGTTATGCTGTTCTTTCATTCAATGTTTAGTTTCAAACTATAGTTTAAAATGGTCCGTGTAGGGTTGGTAATGTGTGTCACAGTCTACAACTGTTTACTTTCTCAAGTGTTGTTGAGTAATTAATAGACTATGCTAATTAGTAGGAATTTTTATCGACCACTGATTAGCCAAAGTTTTTTGCATTCAATCAAATTTTATCCATAACGTTCATCTAATTCAAATTCATTACCCTAATCCATGAAATTATCAACACCGATTACTGAAGCGATTAACCCAATTCGCAAAATCACCTCTATTTGCAATTTGTCCAGCGACAAGAATTGTTTACAGCTAATCAGTTCATTTAATTAACTTGCCAATGTACTATTTTTAAATGATTTTGGCAAACCCTTATTAATCAACACCACTCGAGGAAGATAACTAATTGTAAACCTGACACTCATTATCTAATCTAGACAGAGATCATTTTAAATTAGACAACACTCCCGTAATCTGGAAAAACCTAGTAACACTGTTGAATGTAGATTTGAGAAAACAAAGAAAAACTGTTTTGTTTCAGAATCAAGCTATTGAATATAAAATTAATTTTATTTTGTCTTTTTAGATGAAGATAATTAGAAGCCTTTTCATTGAAGGAGATAAAAAAAACTATTATTATATACATATGTACTGAGTCCAAATATGGGTCTAACTCAATTTTCACCGAAATTGGACTTGCTAGGTTTTTCCAGATTACGGGAGAACAGTTGAAAACCAATATTATATGTAGATGATTCTCAATGAATTTCCCCAATTTCTCGTTTGAAACTAAACATTGAATACAGGAACTCCTGGTAAAACAACACAACTACATGATACACGAGTTGTACTGATTAGGTTGGGATTGTCGTTAACAGACTACAATACACATCTAATTATCTGTTTTTAATTTGGTTTAGTTATTTAAAAAATAAAAAAGGAAAATAGATCTATATTATTATCAAGCCTGGAAATTACAGCCCCGGTTTTCACTGGGAAAATGTCCGACTGTAATGAACTAGTACCTGGTAATTTTAACTTTATGCCGATTGGGTATTAATTAGATTTAGAAAGACGAACAAAAATGAAATGGAGTTTTAACGTCGAACTGTTCTGCTCTGACTTGACTAATGAAGTCGGGCATACGCCATGAAGGAAGTTTTGTTTGGACATCGGCATTAGGCCTACTCTTATATCGCATTTTAACAAGGGATCTTTATGTGCCTGACAATGTGTACACAGGACCTCTGTTTTCGTTCCATCCGAATGAATATGCGTTGTCCCTTAGCAGGTTCCAACCTCATGGGTTTTCTCCGGGTTTTCTGGTTTCCTCCCACGGCTAAAGACACCTACGCGCAAGTGAATTATTGAAATAAAATTAAACCATATGTTAGTCCCGAAATGACCTAGTTTGTGTCGAGTGGACGTTAAACCCAATTTCTCTCTCTCTCTTACCAGGTGTCCTGAATCACTTTACAAGGGGAAACAATTAAAAAGACAAATCAGTGCTGAACAAAACAATGGAGGAATTGTGTCTGACATTGCCAGTGACGAGTGCTCTATTTCCAGGCTTGGTTATAATCATATTTATAAACTACTATTAGCTGATTGATATTTATACCGTTTGCCTTATATTTAATTATAAAAGCTATTATTATATGTATATGTACTAGTTGTATATATATTGTTATTGTGTTTGATTGTCTGTTGCATGTTTAATTATAGAACACCTTCATCTTGTTATAATTTACAGGAAGTCACATGACTCATACTGATTGTTGGTTGGCTTATAGGAGGACAGCATAACATACAAACAAAACCGCAATACCTGCGTAAAAAACATGTGCTATGCAAACATGTGGACAAGACCTGCGTAAAAAAATCCATGCACTACGCAAACATGCGGACAGAAAATAAACAGACCTGTGTAAAAAATATGCACTATGCAAACATGTGGACAAGAGAAAAGAGACCTACATAAAAAACACAAACTTGAAACTACGCAAACATGTGGACAAGAATTAAAGAACTAATATCAAAGCAAGTGAATGGATTCTGGGACAGGACACAAAAATAAAAGCCATTGGTCTTTTATTTGTGTCCGTGTCCAGTCTTGACTGGTGATGAAGTAGAATGGAGGACCAACTAACCATCAAATCGGCAGGATAAATTCCTCACCGTTAAATTTTTCGACGAGTAACTAAGCCAAAAGCGCTGTTCATCTTGTTCTTCGAAAAAGTTAATTCACGAACGATTGCACTTGAAACATGGCATCCATGTTCCTTGGGCAATTGAGCATTGATTGAAAGAAGTTGCTTTTTGATATAACATCACAATTTCAAGATGATTGCAATGGCGTTGTTCTCGGTTTCTGATCCATAGTACACTCATACTTTTTAAATGATAGTCGTCCATAACCACATATTATATTTCACGTATACATGTAGATGTTATTATAAATAACGCCAGCAATATTCGCTTGAAAGATGGCTGCGATGGCGTCGTTCTCAATTCCTGGTCCATAGTACACTCGTCGTTGTTCAATAATAGGCCTCCGTAACAACATATTTCATGTGTTTGTAGATGTACTTATAAATAATGTCAAAAGTGTTCGCTTGAAATCAAAATATCATCAATGATCAACATTTATAAACCACACTGTTTGTTAGAAATCAAAATCATTCATGCTAAAACAAAATGCTTTATGTACTTATGAAGACCAATGTTAGTATTGTATGTAGGTAATGGTAATGTAATTAATTACATTGGCAATGCAATGGCTCCAGCCCTGTTGTAGGCTGTTGGTTAGAAATCAAATTAATATCATCCATAACGAGTGATAAATATGTCAAGTATTGTATACATGTATTTGTGAGCTGTTTCTATGGCAACACACAGTATTAAAAAAAATGACATAATAAATGTCCCTATTGCCCGAAAAATTTCAATAATTGCTTTGACCAATGTTGGTTGCTATACACGGTGTCGGTTGCTATACAGATATTGGGAGCAGTTGCTATGGCAACACACACTATTACAATAAATATCATAATGAATTTGTTTTATTGCCATTTTCGTGAAGACACTCGTTAGCTTTATGCTTACTTGTACGGAATTTATGGATATAACTACTTCTCTGTTATTTATTTACAATGTTTTATTCCTGTATGTGTTTTGAAATGAAATGAAATGGGGTTTAATTTTTTACTGTTCTACTTCAACCAAGCTTACAAGTCAGATATATGAAGTAAATTGTTCGAACAGCAGTTGTACATCCTAAACTTTTACATGCACATCAATTTTGTTATTATCTGATTGAGAGATTAATGGAATTTTGTTATTATCTGATTGAGAGATTAATGGAATTTTGTTATTATCTGATTGAGACATTAATGGAATTTTGTTATTATCTGATTGAGAGGTTAATGGAATTTTGTTATTATCTGATTGAGAGATTAATGGAATTTTGTTATTATCTGATTGAGAGATTAATGGAATTTTGTTATTATCTGATTGAGAGATTAATGGAATTTTGTTATTATCTGATTGAGACATTAATGGAATTTTGTTTATTATCTGATAATAAAGATGCATTATGTAAAACTTCAATTATGTAAAATGAAGATATTGAAAATTTCATTAGAATTATTTTATTATGGGCAAAGTTATGAGAATTTGATGAAATAATATTATCTGAGAGTTAAAGTACTGGATATATATTGCATGCTGCCAACATGAATTAATATTTTTAAATGATATTTGTCAAGTATGATTTTATAGTAAAATTCTATGGATATTAAATCTAGGATTGTAATGCATGTTTATTACAGATGGTTTAAAAAGTTGAATTTTAAATTCATATATTCTGGGCAAACTGCGTTGAATCCTTTGAAAATTGTCAATAAACGAGTGATATTTGGATTGTGGCAGTGTATGCTTACTCTTAGTATCGTAGAACACCTGATATCACTTGTCATTCTATAGTTATATGTGGTGGTGGGTATCATGTGTGAGGCAGGGTATGTTATCCCGTTTCAAGAAACTCAGTGACACTTGGTATCTTCTAGCTATATTAGTGATTGGTATCATATATGAGGCAGTGTATGCTTGCTTATTTTAGAACACAATGTTCATGTATAATTGATAGGTGTTATACCTGAGGTAGAGTATGCTTATTCCTTGAATACACTCAATACCACTAGCTATATTGGTGATGTATGTCATGTGTGAGGCAGGGTATGCTTACTCTTCCAAGAACATCTGATACCACCTAGTCTAGATATATGTAGGGGTGGGTATCGTGTGTGAGGCAGGGTATGCTTACTCTACCTAGAACGTCACATACCATGTATTGGACATGTGCAAGTAGTTAGTGATTTTATTCGTTGTCGTATGATATAACCAGTTGGCCTTTATTGTAATTGTACTATGCCATGAATTGGTTGTAAGCAACCTATATTTGTTAAAAAAAAAAAAAATGTAAGTTTAAAACACTTATTGACATGCTACATTTCCGTACACATGCAGGTATCTTTACCAATTATCTAAACATAGCATGTTTATAAATTCGAAAGTACTATATCTATATAAGTGTTTTAATTTGTGAAATCTATTTCTATATGTCTTATAAACTGTACAATGATGAATGGGTTTTAGACAACCTATATTTAATATGAAAAAGATTGTGTTGTAATCAATGAATGTTAGTTTTTGGTTCAAATATTTTATATATTACTGCAACTTGGGTATAGGTAGGAGGAGATTTATATGTTTAGCTTCAAACCATGGTTGACAAATTGTTCAAATTCGTTGAGACACATCAAAGAATGTTTGGGTTCTAGTGTCTGGTAGTTTTAAGTTGGTCTATCTACATTAGATAATAAATGTTTGGTTTACAATCTCCCCCCATCCAATTACCCAGGTCCCCGGTTGTAGTATATATTGCTTGTAAACAGTATGGTTCATACGTTCATACCACTAGAATCTCTTATTTTGTCAGATTGAGGCAAGAAAGGGGAATTTTAAAAAATCCTTGCAAAAAATAGGATGGATATTTTTTGAGAAAAGGCAAGTTGAATTTAAAGTTTTAAGCAGCCCATACATGTTCAATGTTTCAATTATTTCGCTGTCAATGTCCCCAATACATATTCAATTTTTTTGTCAATTTATTGACCAAATATTTGAACGTTTATGAGCCGCTTTAGTTTAAATTCTTCTTTTTGCTTAAGTCCGAGAAAAACGTACATCAAGGTTTTCTGTGGTTCAGAATGAGACTTTATACAATGAATAGAGCTGTTTAAATTCTTGTAATTAATTTATAAATATGGATAGTTTTTGTTATTTGATAGTGATACAGTAATATGTTTAAAGTCTTGGCTACTCATCATATATTAATACAATCCACAAAACTGAACAAAATGCTGAATGTTTATTTTGCGCTTTCACTATGACTGCTTGTTTTCATCAATAAAGCTGCTTTAATTTAAACAGAAGTTTTATTGTTTGTTTCGTTGCTATAGTAACAGCTAGTCATGACAGTATGCCCTAACACATGACACAATCACATGGAATTTAAATATTTATTTTTGGCGATGATTAAACAAGGGTTCTCTCGTCTTTATCAAGCAAACGTCACCAGAAATCAACTGTGTTATTCTTATTCAGTTATTAAATGCTGCTGAAACAAAAATATATACCTTTGAAAGCGGAAGAATTGAAATGAAATTGGGGTTAACAGTCTACTTTTCTGCTGCGACAGAGCTAATGAAGTTATGCATGTGCCAGGAGAAATTTTGCTCCTACTCTTCATCGATTTGCAACTGCCAAGGGATCCTTTACGAACATTCCAACAGCAAAGGGATCCTTTATGTGCGTGCCAACTGCCAGGAGATCCTTTATATATATGCTAACTGTCAAGGGATCCTTTACGTGCATGCTAACTGCCAGGAGATCCTTTACGTGCATGCTAACTGCAAAGGGATCCTTTACGTGCATACTAACTGCCAATGATTATTTTATAGACTGTCCATCCATCGCTCGCTTCTGACATGGAGAAACCCGACAAAAATCCGGAGGAACTTTCGCGACCAACACTAAGAGGAGATCATGTGGCTAAGTGGGTAAGGCAGTGATACAGAACGGAGGGCCTGACAAGGACAGCTGTCTAGTCGTTCGTATCGGCCGAAAAACCAACGTCCTGTGTACACATTGGGGAGCACGTAAAAGATCCCTTGGCAGTTGGAATTTGATATAAGAGTAGGCCGTAGCGCTGCTGTCTGGTCAAAATTTAAACCCCATTTCATTTCCAAATTTGGATCAAACTCCAAGGACTTCATGTTCAATAGAATGCTTGTTTTTGCTTTAACTTTGTACATCTTATCAAGCCCTTCACGTAATATCCTCCATATTTCTGCCTGAATTTCGATTGGATACTAACCCAACTGGAGAACCTATCACATTCTTCAATGATCGTGAATACCAAGTCTTGCACTTTCCCGATTAAATGTCTACCTGTGATAATCAAGTTCAAGGTTTGTTCAATGTCAAGGTTTTTGTGAAATTCACCATGTTTGACTTGAGTGTGTTTGTGTCACAACTTCTGATTGGATGCTATTGTTCACGTATCTTTGTAAAAGGGAGATAATGTAGCTATAAATTTGGAAATTGCAGGCTAGTGTAGCAACGTCTATTTGTTGTAAACCTCAAGGTTGTTGCTTTAAGAACATGGAGGAATTCCTGCTCAGTGAGCCAACCAACTGAGCAATCTTTGAGAGGCAAATGTCCTGTCAATCGATGTGATGAGTCCTATTCGAAAGATTTTGTAGACTTGGGGACTATACCCAGAAATGTCTGTTATGTATAAAAGGGGGTTTGGGTGGTTTAAGCGTGGTTTTGATTCTCTGGGACGCCAGTTTCCTCCTACTAAATGACTTTGTTTGTGTCGTGGGGGGTTGGGATGGCCTAGTGGTCTAGAGTGCCGTGCTTCGACCTCTAACTAGCAGGTCACCCCTGGCTAGCGGCTGTGGTTTCGATACCTGGTGTGAGCGTATGTGGCATGGAGATAGGGGCGCCTTTTAAATCTTGTGGGTTTCCTCTGGTTTCCTCCCACTGCTAAAGACCCCCATGGGCAAGCGTATTATTGAAATAAAATTAAACCGTATGTTAGTCCCGAAATTACCTAGTTTGTGTCGATTGGACGTTAAACATCCTATTTCTCTCTCTCTCTGTTTGTGTCGAATGGACTTTTTATTAATACATCTTATTTTGCCCTTTTATTAATACATCTTATTTTGCCCTTTATTCACATTTTTATTAGAATAATTTCTGACTATTTGTTATAAAATGAAGAAAATGTAAACATATGATTTGTTTGGAGTATGATGAATCCAAGCCTGGCAATTAGAATATAGAGTGTGATCCAGAATGACAATTTATATAATATTGAAGGTAAAGTACAACTTCCGGTTGAAAAATAACCTAGTGAAAAAAAAGTTTTCAGTTACTAAAATCGTTATCAAAGTTTATCAAATCGTTGACACACATTCAAGGTGTGTGTTTTGTACCGAAGGGGTTATAATGGCGCAGACTAACGCAAGCAAAAAGTTGATAAATTCTGTGGAGAGCTGTGTAGACGAATGTCTGGAAGGGCTGGTTGCTGTTAATCCTGGTTTGCGTCTGCTAGAAGGGCACCGTGTGGTGGTGAGATCAGATATTCAGGAATTTGTAAAGTCTGGAAAAGTGACTTTAGTTTGTGGTGGCGGGTCAGGTCACGAACCCGCTCATGCAGGTAAGCATTCTTAATTATATACCTATCTATTCGTTACTTTAGTACCGGTAACAAAGTTTTAGAGACCCCTGTGGCATAGTTCCTGTAGGAACTGTCTTTGACTCTTAGCGGACAATGTCCACTGACAGTTCCTATAAGGCCTTATATAGCCGCAGTATGAAAATACCGTTCTTCCCCACCTCTGTTCTAATAAGGCTAGTTTGGATTCCTTGCCTACTACTTTTCACCCGGATTCTACTTTATTCGCCAAAGGAATCATTTCTTGCCACAGCTGACACACATTAAATTATAAAGATTCAACACTATTTTCACGTAGAATTCTGCGATTATAAACATACACCAAATAAGTTTAAACTGAAGAGACATTACGAGACTCGGACATGCGCAAACCACATGTTTATTTCATCGCTTAATTCTATGTGAATATGGAGTTGAATTATTATAAATTTGTGTCAAATATAGTGAGAAATGATTCCTTTTGGTGGAAAATAAAGGTTATAAAACAGCCAGAGAACAGAGGTGGGGAATAGCGGTATTTTACTGTATTTTCATATTGTAGCTTTATAATGCCGGATGGGAACTTTCAGCGAATATCGTTTGCCCAAAGACGGTTTTAAAAGGAACTACCTGCAGCTAGTTGCCCTAGGTCTCTACTAGTTACTAGACTTGAGGTATCTAAAACTTCGTTTATGATTTAAACATATTTTATTGATCATAAATCATCAAAGGGGTGATAGACAAGGGAATTCACTTACAAAGTATATTATTACACTTCAAGGACGACTCTCACCCCCTTATCAGTAGCCTTGAGCAGTTATTAGGTCAGGACCTTTTCTCATGAACTTTAGAAGTAGTACATGTTGACTTGTACTGCAGTTCATGTCAACGTTCAGTGTAGGCCTATAGACTACCTATAGTTCAAATTGCTTTCCATAGACATAGCCCTTATTTTGATATTTTAAGAAGGGCCACCAAAAATGGTCAGAATATATCAGTTTTCAACCTTGAAGCTACCTAATACCATTGGGATATACACGTATGTCTAATGTAGACCTATTTACTGTTAGCTGTGATTGGAGCCTTATAGTTTCTAGAAACGTCGAGATATGTCATATGTATTTGTTGCTGGTCCTTTTATTTCTGGGGGGTTGGGATGGCCTAGTGGTCTAGAGTACCCCGCTTCGACCTTTAGCTGGCCGGTCACCTCTGGCTTGCAGCTGTGGTTTCGATCCCTGGTGTGAGCGTATGTGGCATGGAGATAGGGGTGCCTTCTCAACCGTGTGGGTTTCCTCTGGGCACGCTGGTTCTCTCCCACTGCTAAAGACCCCTTTATTGAAATAAAATTAAACCATATGTTAGTCCCGAAATTACCTAGTTTGTGTCGAGTGGACGTTAAACCCCATTTCTTTTTCTCTCCTATTTATTTCCTCCCCCCACCCCTTCAAACACATTTTATATAAAAACAAATCCCTGTAATTTCGTCTAATTAATCCCTTTATGCCATATTGAAACATCTACAATATTATCTGGCCACGAAGTTAATCAGTTTTTCACCGACTTAACCGCAATATGGATGTTTATTCATAGAACTTCACGTCACTGTATATTATTCATTCACCAACCACAGGTATATTAACAATAGTAGTCTACGACGGATATTTAGTCTATTGTTTTTGATTTGAAATGAAAACGTCTAGCCAGCAAGGGTTTCATCACTTCGATTGAAGAGAGATAATTTGTACCTGTGTCATGCATGACTATATGGTTTCTCTCACATGTAATTAAAAGATCCTGATGCTCAACCAAGTTACTGAAATAAAATGTACATATGTCAGTCCCAAATTTTGTATCAATCGTACTTTTTTGACTAACCTTATCTTCTGTTTTCAGGGTATGTTGGGCCTGGAATGTTGTCGGCTGCTGTTGCAGGAGCCGTGTTCACTTCACCCCCACCCCACAGTATTCTAGCTGCCATACGAACGGTTGGTAAAAATAATCAAGGTAGGCTAAATCAACAATATATATATCATAGCAAACTCTAGGATTGGTCCGTCATATTCCCATTTTGAAACCTGTCATCATTAGCTTAGTAGGTGCAGAAGAGTAGAACGTTAAACCCCATTTCATTTCATTTCACTTCTCATAGGGAAATAAAATGAAATAGGGTTTAACGTTCTACTCTTCTGCACCTAATCTGGGCTAATGGAAGACGGGCATACGCCATACAGTGTGCTATGAGGGATATTTTGCACTACAGCCTACTCTTATATCGAATTCCAACTGTCAAGGGATCTTTTACGTGCTCCCCAATGTGTACACAGGACCTCAGTTTTCATCCCATTCAAACAACTAGACAGTTCGGCATCACTGATAAGAGGAAACCACGCGGAAAATCTAACTTTCTTGGCCAATGCAGTGATCGAACACCCGACCTTCAGGCTTGCGAGCCAGCACCTTACCCATTTAGCCACCGTGATTCCCATATCTCAAAGGGGAAGCTCATTGAGTAAGATGTTGGCTTGTTAACATAGAGGTCTCGTGTTCGATCCCAATGTTGGGGCCAGGAAATTTTTAAAAATTCCTCAATGCACGCTGCACAATCTAATTGAAATTCAGATCTATATTTCGTTTTGGTTTTTATAATTTCGATGGCCTACACTACATGTAGATCTAACAAGTTATAGCGGGAGGTCACGTTCAGAGGATTAAAACTCCATTGTATTTTTTTAAAGCTGGAGTGCTGGTGATTGTAAATAGGTCGTTTAAACCATTTCATTTTTTTAAAGCTGGAGTGCTGGTTATTATTAAGAATTATACTGGAGATAGACTTAATTTTGGTTTGGCCGTAGAGCGTGCGAAGGCAGAGGGTATAAAAGTTGACATGGTTGTCGTTGGTGAAGATTGTGCTCTTACTTCTACTGATAAAACAGCAGGAAGACGAGGACTGTGTGGAACGGTTTTTATACATAAGGTAGGTTTACAGGGAGAGGGGGAGGGGGTTGGGACAAGGACTGTGTGGGTTTACAGAGAGAGGAGAGGGTGAGAACATGACTGAGAACATGACTGGGTGGGCTTACAGAGAGAGGAGAGGGCGAGAACATGACTGGGAACATGACTGGGTGGGCTTACAGAGAGAGGAGAGGGCGAGAACATGACTGGCTGGACTTACAGAGAGAGGAGAGGGCGAGAACATGACTGGGTGGGCTTACAGAGAGAGGAGAGGGCGAGAACATGACTGAGAACATGACTGGGTGGGCTTACAGAGAGAGGAAAGGGATTGGATTGTGAGTTTTAACTCTTAAACCAAGTCATTTTGATTAGCTTTATTTTAATTCGTGCACAGGTGACCCTACAACTACTGGATCATTTGTGTTTTCCCATTTGACAGATGGTAAATGGTTTTTTTTTTTTCAATACTATCCATCTCGTTTTTATTTCATGAAACTCTCACTGGGAAGGACTACTGTCATCCCCCTCCCTGGGACAGGATCTTGTTCCTCTGGATCACCACGCTCTTGTTTTATTTCTCTATAGATAGCAGGAAGTTTAGCAGAAGAAGGTCGAAGTTTAGAAGAAATTGCTGTGATAGTGAGAGAAGCTGTTGATAATATGGGTAAGGGTTATACTAGTCAGATTATAGAGAGGCCCATCAAAAGATTAGCCTAGAAGTCGTGTGTTCGATCCCTGCATTGGCCGAGAAAGTTCATCTCGATTTTCTGGCGTGATTTCCCCTTGTCAGTGATGGAGAGTCTGACAAGGACATCTGCCTAGTCGTTTGAATGGTATGATAAACTGAGGTCCTGTGTACATAAGTGCACGTAAAAGATCCCTTGACACCTGAATTCAATTTAAGAGTAGGCCGTAGTGCCGCTGCCTGGGCAAAATTTCCTTCATAGCACACTGTATGGCGTATGCCCGTCTTCCATTAGTCCAGGTTAGGTTCAAAAGAGTAGGACGTTAAACCCCATTTGATTTCATTTCACCATAAGAATATTACAAAGATACAAATGATGCAGGATTTTAACCATATCTCATTCCTTTCGTCCGGGGGGGGGGTGTGTTGGGATGGCCAAGTGGACTAGAGTGACCCTCGCTTCGATCTCTAGCTGGTCGGTCACCTCTGGCTTGCAGCTGTGGTTTCGAGCCCTGATGTGTGCGTATGTGGCATGGAGATAGGGGCGCCTTCTCAACCTCGTGGGTTTCCTCCGGGCACTCCGGTTTCCTCCCACTACTAAAGACCCTGATGCACAAGCGAATTATTGAAATAAAATTAAATCATATGTTAGTCCAGAAATGACCTCATTTGTGTTGATTGGATGTTAAACCCCATTTCTCTCTCTCTCTCTCTCTCTCTCTCTCCTTTCGTCCGCAGACTAATCTGTATTGTGACTAACTTTCAATTCATTTCAGCTTTGGATTGATATTGGGTTTTTTTGATTCAATACTTTGACTTCTAGTAAATACTGTTAGCTATATATTGAATGTGTCTTACTGCCTCTGTGGAGTTGGATGACCAAGTAGTTAGCACGTGCACTTTGTATCATAAAGCATGTCATTGAGTCCACCGGTTGTGGTTTCGAATCCCTAGTTGTACGTGACACAGTGTAGGGTTGCCTGTCCAGCCTCGTGGGTTTTCTCCGGGTCCACCGGTTTCCTCCCACTGCTAAAGACCCCTAAGTGCAAGCAAATTATTGAAATAAAAATAAACCATGCATTAGTTCCGAAATGACCAAGTTTGTGTTGAGTGGATGTTAAACCCGTTTTCTTTCTCTCTTTTACTGCCTCTAGTTAACAAAGATAACTATTGGGCCAAGGTTGCCTTGCAATACATGTTATATATATAGATTTTTTTTGATTATTTCCAGGAACAATTGGTTTAAGTCTGGCACCATGCAGTGTTCCTGGTTCCGGTCCATCGTTTAAACTGGGACCTGATGAAATGGAACTTGGATTAGGTTTGATCTACCAGTATTTTATCTCTTAATTCAGATTTTATTTAATGAAATGATATAAAATGAAGTTTAATGGTGAAATCAAAAAAGCAAACTGCTTTTAACTAAAACAACAAACTGCTTTAGTAAATTATTGACTACGTCAATACAATTTTCGTTGTTACTACGTAACAGAAAAGTTCAAATATAGAAAAAGAAACTTTTTTAAAAAACACAACGACAAAAAAGCAAAGAGCTTCGAAACACGTCCTTCGCTTGTGACTGGCAAGCACGCACTGACTCTCGTTGGCAAGATACAATCTCACGTGATCTCATAATGTTAATATTGGGTGTTAAAAAATGTCCTACTGTTCTTCTCCGACTAGGCAAATGAAGGCAGGTATATATCATAGTCTTCCAAGAGTGAAATTTTGCCCGGGCAGCAGCACAATGGCCTACTCTTATTTGGAATTACAACTGCCAAGGGTTCTTTTAAGTGCAGTGTATACACAGGACCTCGGGGTTTTTTTTCCCCATCCAAACAACTAAACAGCTGTCCTTGTCAGATCATATGCAAGATTATATTCAACGGTAAACGGACGTAACAAGCAGAACTGTGGGGATTTACATTTCCGGAATTAAATTCACTCAATCCCAAAACTGGTGTCAATCGAGTGAAAAGGAGAATTTCGGAGTACAACGCATGTGCTGACTGCATAAAAATATCTTGACCAATCATGACAGCTGAAATACTAGGAATACGTCACGATTCTACTCACTCCACCTCAGCTATCGGGACTGGTAGAACTGTGACAGGACTGAATTGCAATTCTGTCGATTCGGGACGTTCTGGACTGTGAATGGAGCATCCCTTGTGATAATAAGATACACATTCCTGATACAGTCAAAGTGGAGAACTGTACAAACAAACAGTTCAACGGTTCAGAGGTTCTTCTGAGCACAAGTTGTACAAAATTGTCACATTGTTAATTGACTTTCCATGAAATTTTTGATTTGAAATATTAACCCTCAGTTAAGGCTTTTGTTGTGTCCATTTGATTTAACTTCTGAGAGTTATTGTCCTTACTCTAGTATGTTACATCCTGACGATTGTTATTCTTTATTTGACAGGTATCCATGGTGAAGCAGGGGTGAAGAGATTGAAGGTAATAACAGTGTTCCAAGTGCGATCCTGACATTGGTTGAGAAAATATGGCAAGGAAACACTTCTAATCAATCATATGTGACCATTTGTTTGAGATGAAAAAAAATCGTCGGTTCCATGGGTTAAAGATACCTTGACAGTTGACAATCAAAATAAGATTTGACCGTAGCCCCACAAAATTTCCCTTATTGTACACTGCATGTATACCCCTTTATCTTTATCCCGGTTGGGAGAAAAAATAAACTGTAAAACCCTGTTTTATTGAACAGCTGGGTCGGGTGTTACAATCTCTGCAATGGCCGAGAAAGTTCATCCAGATTTTCCGGTACGGTTTTCTCTTGTCAGTGAAGCGTGATGGAGGTCCTGACAACGATAGTTGTTTAGTCGTTTGGATGGGAAGAAAAACTGAGGTCCTGTGTCACATTGGTGTGCACGTAAAAGATCACGCTGCCCGGACAAAAAAAATCCCTTATAGCACACTGTATGGTGTATGCCCGTCTTCATTAACCCAGTTTAAGACCAGAACAGTAGGACGTTAAACTCCATTTCATTTAACAGCTACATCTGCCTTTCTATTTCTAAACTAATGTCATGAGATATCTAGAATAGAATATGTTTCTCCTGGATATCACTGTCTATAAAACCACACAGTTTGATTGGTCAGTGACGAAACCTGTTATCCATTGTCATAGAGATAAAACTATCTGTGTCTGCACACAGTTCTAGGTTTCGCATCATTGCTTGATAATGACCCAGTTTTTATTTCTGGGATTTGAAGAGGCAGTACTCCTGGAGTTACAGTATATTTATATATATTAATCTTTACAGCTGTATACACTATGTTGGATCACATGACTAACTTTGTCGGCTGATTGGTCAGTGTGAAACGTAGAGTGTATTTTTGTATTTATATTTACAGCTAACTAGCGTACAGACGGCGATATCCACCATGTTAGATCACATGACTAATCAGGCAACTAAAACACATCTTGAACTTGTGAAAGGTAATGTCATATATATGTTGTGGTCTCAAACCATAAAATTTGATACAAGTTGTCTCCCTTTCTGATTGGGTAATAAAGATATAAGTTATATCATATAACATATCTGTAATTCACATCAAGTTTATCAATAGAAAACATAAAATATTTGATCTACCAAGAAATTTAAAACTTTCATTCCTGGCTGAAACTTTAATAACATTATCGTTTCAAAAATAGACCCACTTTTATCTGCATCATCTCTCTGATGATTTCTCTGTAAGTCTGCATCATTTCTATGTAAGTCCTTAACATCTCTCTAAGTCTGTAACGTCTCTCTGTAAGTCTGTATCATATTTCACCTAAAGATCAGGTCCATTCCATGTGTTGAATTCCACCATAAATCATTGCTGATATTTTCCTACAATAACATGGAACAATTGTAATTATCTGTATTTTTTCTACAGGTGATGCTGTAGGTCTAATTGTCAATAATCTAGGAGGAACGTCCATTTTGGAATTAAATATTGTAGCTAAAGAAGCCATTTCATATTTAGGTAAGTGGCTTATTGTAACAGCCTACATTTCACAATTGTCCTTATTTAATTACCAGTGAGTCTTATTTACTTGTGAGTCTTACATGGGGCATATCCTTGACTTGTTATATCACTCGACCCTCCATGCCCCTGACGTGACCAACCATGCCCCCGACTCAACCAACCATGCCCCCGACTCGACCATGCATGCCCCCGACTCAGCTAGGTTGAAAAGCCTCCCCCTTTGCTTCTGTAGGGTTTTTTGTACAGTTACGCAAACCAAATCTAAAAAGAGCATATTGTTAAAACTAACTGTGTGAATTTATAAATAAAGAATGTTTAATTTGATTACATGTATATCGTACTGTAATTTATGCTTAATATTTCAGAAAATAAAGGTTTAGCCGTAGAAAGGGTATATTGTGGTAGTTTCATGACAGCATTAGAAATGGCTGGAATTTCTCTCACAGTTATAAAACTTAATGAAGTTTTACGAGATTGTTTAGGTAAGGCTGGTGCAATTTATATTGATGTTTTTCGAACCCAAGGGGTTTCACTTGTCAGAGATGGTGATTGTAGGGTCCGACAAGGAGAGTGTGTCTAATCGTATATACACTGAGACCGAGGAGAAAACTTTTCCTACTTGTTAGGTGTAGCACCTGCTGAGCTGTCAAAAGTGTGCCTAATCGTTAAGACACTGGAGTCCTGAGGATGGCTGTGACTGATAAGAAACCAGTAAAAAACTTAGGAACTGACAAGGAAAGTGTTATATAAATATTTGGATGGGAAAAGAACCCTGCTTTACCATGAAACTAACGGAAAGAAAATCCTAATATTTGAACATTGAACATACATGTATTGCATTACCAAGAAACCAACAGATTAGCAATACCATTATTACAGTATGATTATATTTCAGATTCGCCAACTGTAGCTCCAGGTTGGAGTAAACCAATGTTACCTAAAGGTCAAAGGCTACGTGCCACGCCCATTCCATTACCAACTACTGAGTCTAGTCATGGAGATAAAATCGATATCTCGGTTGGAGAAACGGTAGATAAAGGTAAAAATTTAAATACATGATTGTTTTGAAAATAAGTAAAGCTTGTTAGATATTTTGGAGGGTTTAATGGCCGAATGGTTAGCTTGTCTAGGCGGTATAATAAGTCTGTCATTGAGTCAACTGGCATGGGTTTCGCTGGCATGGGTTTCGTTGTGTTGAGCAAACTTTAAACCCTATTTCTCTCTCTCTCTCTCTCTCTTTCTCTCTCTCTCTCTGTTAGATATTTTGATTTTTTTTAATAAATGAAAATGATGAACCACCTTCAACAATCCATGTAGGACACAAGAGTCCGACAGATACGGTCAAAACAGTATAAATCCGACCGACTTATCATGTTTGATGGAATAAAAACTGTTAGCCTGGAAATAACCTTGGTAAACCTGGACATTATTTATGATTGTATATTTGATTATTTTTGTTTATATTTGAACAGATTATGAGTGTTTACGGTTGTGTATATTTGATTATGGTTGTTTATATTTAAACAGAATATGATTGTTTATATTTAAACTGTTTATAGTTGTTTATATTTGAATTTGGTTGTTTATATTTAAACAGATTATGGTAATCTGCTGTTTGATATAATACAGAACGTATGTAGGAGTTTAATATCATCAGAGAACAGATTAAATATGTTGGATACCCAGGCTGGTGATGGAGATTGTGGCACAACTGTTACTAGAGGAGCACAAGGTAATAATTTCTGACATGTGGGCTGTAGATGATAAGGGGTGTCATTGATTCCCAGGTTGTATGTAACAAGGTGTAAGGGTCGCCAGTCGTACTTTGTTGGTTTCCTCTGGTTTCTTCTCACTGCTGAAGACCACCACCATTTCTCTCCCATTCTCGTGTTAACTCGAGGATTAAAGATTTGATTAGAACCTTTACAGGCCCGAAGCATGGAAGAGATTATGATGTCTCTGTATATATGTAATTTACATGAACACTATCACATTATCGAAATACAAAATTACCATGTGTTATTCCCATAGTAATCTATTTTTGTCTGAATTCAATTTCAGCTATACTAAAAAAGTTAGGTGATAAGAGTAGTCCTGGACTTCCAGTAACTAATCCATACAGTTTAACGCTGGCCCTGGCTACAATAGTCGAGACGGATATGGGCGGATCATCTGGAGCAGTAAGTAAACACACTGATTTTAACTGAAAGTTTTTATTTAAAACTGAGCAAATGTTCAAAATCTAGAAATGATGTAGCAACAATCTGATTTAAATACAGATCCATATTTCGTTTTGTTTTTTATAATTTTGATGGCTTACAATACATGAATATCTGACCCGTTTTAGCAGGTTGCATCAGAGGTCATACGAGTGGCTTTTGAACCTATGACATCAAACATATGTAACCAATCAGCTTTGATGTTTCTAGTGGGTTATCCACAGTTCTGTGCACCTCACGCCAAAAACTTGCTGTAACAGACCACGTCATTGGCTGATCCCTCACATCATCCAGGTTATATAACAACCCCCTCAGATCCTAGTGTAGTAAAGGAAAGTAAAATGAAATTTAAAACTATAAATAAAGCAACTAAATAGGATCTGTGTTTTAATCAGATTGGTGTAGCAGTAGGCCAGTCGCGGTCATAGTCCAGAATCTAGAGTTGATGTGGCAGGTTTCTCTGTTCATCTTAGAGAAAGAGAAATGGGGTTTAATGTCCATTCCACACAACTATGTCATTTTGGGACTAACATGATTCAATTTTATTACAATAATACGTGCATGTAGGAGTCTTTAGCTGTGGAGGATCAGGAGAAAACAGGCGACCTGACACCATGTCACATACAAGCAAAGAATCAAAGCAATGTCACATGACTCAATAAAAGACCTTATGATCTAAAGCACATATGTTAATCCATTCGATTACACCCCACCCAAACCGATCATCTTAAAATGCCTATCCTAAATTGTTAAATGGAGTTATAGCCCCTTAAATAATTGAGTCATTGATTGGAGGGTTTTAATGCCACTGGACACTGTCAAATCAATTTTGTGAATTGGAGTTATTTAAAAATTGAAATAAATTTTGGACCAAAATGTTTTTATGTAAAGTACTTTGTGTTTGGCCTTTAAGATGGACAGCATGTTGGAATAAATTCTAAATATAGAATCTACATGTAGTTGTAATAATGATGTTAGAATAAATTCTAAATTTAGAATCTAGTCGCAATAATTATTTATTTCTTCTGTTACAGTTGTATAGTTTATTTCTCACCTCAGCAGCTCAGTGTTTACAGTCTAAAATATCCTCATCGTCATGGATACAAGCGTTAAATAATGGTATAACCGCCATACAGAGGTAAACATAACATAACACCTCAAACTATTACTTTGTGCTAAACATTAAAAATATCAATAAAAGGCACATGGCCTGTATATAATTACAAACATTAGAATATAGTTGTATGTATTCTATTGTAGATATGGTGGGGCTGAGCCAGGAGACAGAACAATGGTATGTCTTATGTTTTATAAGGGCACAACGGGCAGAGTTTGGGGGTCATTTTCAAATCTAGTCGTTATGATGGGACAAAAAACATCTATATACTGTATAAGAAACCTTAATAGTTGGAATTCAATGAAGGCCACTGTGACGGCAAAATTCTCCTCTCAAGCATTGCACATACATGTATGAACATAGATACAAATACTCAATGTATTGTGTTGAGGAGTCCTGCCCCTATCAGATTCCAGGGCAAGTCTGTATCCCACTTTCACTTTTTAGGGATAATGATGGTACAAGAGATGACATGGAAAGGACGACAACTGTTGTTTCCCCCCCCCCCCACCCCCACCCCTACAATACACATTGGCATGCACATAAACCATCTCATAAAAAAAAAGACAATAAGGGTTTTCTGTGAAATCGCACAGTGAAAGGAGAGGTTAATAAAGCTATTTCATATCCAAAGTGAATTGTCAGAGACATTGCTCCCTAGGCCATAGTAAAATAAAACCCAAAACCTTACTTGATTTTCTTTAAACTGATAAAAGGAATTTGTTTATTTTAAGCTTGATGCTTTATATGGTGCTAGTGAAGTTTTAAATGATAAAAATCGAAGCAGTTTATCAAATGTAGAATTGTTTAGACAAGCTGTTCAGGTAAGCAATGACATTACTTGCTGATGAGAACTGACTTTATTGTGGGAAATGACAAACTTTCTAGCAAAAAGTGACAGGACTTTATGGTGAGAAATGACAAACTCTCTCGTGAGAAATGACAAACTTTCTCATGAGAAATGACAGGACTTCATGGTGAGAAATGACAGGACTTTATGGTGAGAACTGACCAGACAACTTTATGGTGAGAAATTACAAGAAAATGACATGACTCTCTGTTGAGAAATAACCAGATTTTATGGTGAGGAAAAACTTTACTGTGAGAAATTACAAGATTTTGTTGAGAAAAAACTTTATAGTGAGAAAAGACAAGACTTCATGGTGAGAAGAGACAAATGTGCCTGGTGATAAATGAACACAGGACTTTCTGATGAGAAATGACAAGTCTCTATGGTGCACAATGACAAAACTTTATGGTGCACAATGACAGGACATTATGGTGAGCAATGACAGGACTTTCTGAAGAAGATTTTATGGTGAGAAATGGCAATATTCTGGTGAGCAATGGCAAGACTGTTTCGTGATAAATGACCTGATGTATTAATTTTTATGACATCTGGTAACTGGTAGCATCAGCTCTGATAGGCAGATCTAGAATTTACATTCTTGTATAGAGTTTAAACTGAAGTTGTCATACGCTAACCATTCCATTTAATTTCAGGCTGCTGAGAAAGGAGCAGAAGATACAGCCAAGATGGCAGCTAAAGCAGGTCGGGCAAGTTACGTTAATCCAGATAATTTGACGCAACCCGACCCTGGTGCCGTATCTGTAGCTGTCTGGTTTAAAGCTATTCTAGATAAACTGGTCTGATATATTGCACTTCTGACCATACCATATATAAAACAGTATTATTGGAATATAATTCTAGAAGATTTTATAATCCTCTTATGATTAGACGGCCATGATTTGATTTCTATTTTCTACATGTTGTTTCGATTCCCAGGTTGTAGGTGACAAGGAATAGGATCGTCTGTTCAACCTCGTGGGTTTTCTCAGGAATCTTCGATTTCCTCCCACTGCTAAAGACCCCTAGGCACAAGTGACTTATTGAATAAAATTAAACCATATGTTAGTCCCGAAATGACCTCGTTTGTCTTGATTCAACGTTAAACCTCATTTCTCTCTCCCTCCCTTTTTACGTGTTGATGATGAATAGTTTACTGAATTCCCGAAGTGTGCTTAATGTTTTTTTCAACTAAAATCGTGGTTATTTTAATGAAAATGGGGGTCAATCAGGTGTATGTCTCTTCACATTAAGAGCTAATAGTACCCAGCGTCTATGAAAAATTTTCCTAAAAGCACACTTTATGGAGCATGTCCGTGATTAGTCATTGTGTGATTAGTCATTATTACCACGTTAAATTTAGTGAGAATAAAATAATAAAACTGGTGACTACCAGAGGCCTGTTTCACAAAATTTTAACTAAGATAAAATCCAAATTTTGGAAATTTGATTGGATTATAATAGTTTGATTTTAGTGCTTAACTAATCAAAATTGAAATATCTACTAAAATTTGGATTTATCTTTACTTAAGATTTTGAGAAACAGGGCCCAGAGTTCTTCTTTAGTATGCAACATAATATAATCTTTAATCAGTGGTCTTAATCCTTGTCAATTTATACTTTTGTTGATTTAATTAGCAAATTTAATGAAGTATTATAGTTTTTATTTTTGCTATTTTTGTTAAATTTAATAATTTATTGATTGGTAAACCGAATTTAATAAAATATATATATTTTTGGTTTCTTAGTTATTTGTTATCAGGGGCGGATCCAGAGGCGGGGTTTGGGGGATCCACCTCCCCCCCCCCCCCCCCCTGATCGTACATCAGTATAAAAATGATTTCTCTGTTTAAAAAGCTCAATTTGTATGTATGCTTATGTAATTTAGAGACGATGATGGCAGATTTCCGTAACAGAAACCTGGCAAACCCCCTCCTGCAAAAATCCTGGATCCGCAGCAGGTTATGCCTGTGTATCAAAGGAGTCCAAGTGTAGATATTATGGTATGGATGTAATCCACCAAACTTCCCTTGATGATGCCTTTCTGATATTAATAATTACTATAAATGTTTATAAACTCCCTTTTCGGAAAACCCTGTGAACGTGATAAGGGCTATATTTACAGATTTAGTGGCAAAATTGGGTTCTTAAGACGAACCCTATCGAGGAAATTTGTAGTCTTTCGGATGGGACAACAAACCAATGTAAAGTGTAAACATTATCATGCACGCAAAACAACCTAATTGCCAGTTTGAATTTGAAATAAGAGAAGACCGTAGTGCCACTATCTGGGCACAATTTAGCTCATAGCAAATTGTATGGCGCATGTCCGTCTTTTAGTCGGAGCAGAACAGTAGTACGTTAAACCACATTTATTTTTAACACATGTTGCAATATTGTGGTAGGATGACAGAATTCAAATCTAGAGATCAAGGGAGAGGGATTTAGTCTAGGTCATGTCTGGTGCTAAGTATGGACCTGAGGGTCCCAGCCCCAGAGCCCCGCGGTTCATGGCAAAAAGGGAAAAAATCCAAATACCAGACGAAAGTCTAACGGTTATTTTTGTATTACAGACTGTTTAATTGGGTGTTATGCATGCGTAGCAATCAAAAAGATATGAAATAATCTTTTCGTCGCGATTCTAGTCAGGCTCCGGTTAAGCTGGGCTTCTGAGGAAACTAGACACATCCCTGGTGAGTTGCCGACAGGGTATAAAAAAGGTGTACGGGTATTGAACATTACCTGGGGAAAGTACACCCATTAGGCATCAAAAATATCAAAAAACGAAAATCGCCAATAGAGGGCTTTTTGTCTCTGAAATGCGATAAAAACAACAAGCGTGTTTAATGTGCTATAGTCTTGTAAAAATTAAAGAAAATAGTTATTGGCTCACCATGGAAAAAGCCCTCTATAGGCGATTTTCGTTTTTTGATATTTTTGATGCCTAATGGGTGTACATTCCCCAGATAATGTTCAATACCCGTGTTTATTTTTATTTTATATCCTGCCGGCAACTCACCAGGGGTGTGTAGAGGTCCCAGAGACGACCCACGAGGTTAGGTACACACCTGTGATTCTTGTCTCGTATATACGCTGGGATCCGTCAGACCGTATGATCTAAAGTGCTCTAACACCCCGCTTCACACGACAAACATCACGATCTCTAGCTCATGCGGGAAACAACCCTACCACCCCACCCCTTCTTTTATGATAACAAAATCTGATAAATTAATCAACAACAACGGCAGAACACATAAAAATATATTTAATTTAATTGATTGTCTATAAATATATTTCAATCATACAAGTTAGTCAATTTTCTATTTTTGAATAAATCTAACTAAATAAAATTGACTAATATATTTATATTATAAATGTTACAATATTTTTGTTTAATCATACAAGTTATGAATTAATAAATTTTTTAAATAAATATAATTGACTATAAATGTTACAATAATAATTCATCTATGTACACTTCTATATTAAACAGTCAAGTTTCGTTCTCCCTGTGAGTTTACCATCTAGTTGGTGACGTGGATACTGTTGGGATTACCATGGTTACCATCCACTCCCTTCAGCCCGACTGTTTGGTGGTGGTGTTGGAAGACAGAAAGCCAGAAGATGACAGGCGAGGTCTGGTTGGTAAATTTGGGCCACGTATCCAAAAACGTATTCATTAAGCGTAGTGCCGAAAGTGACACAAACCTCCTTGCCAACTATAACATATCCACAAAGTCTCTCTGCGACTGCAGCAGCGAATTCTGGAGTTCCCAAAACAGTCTTGAGATCTCCTAAAAACTTTTTACAATCCTCACAAGTTTTATCCTCTGAGATCTGACCAGTGGCGTTGACGACCATTCTGAGTACTTCGATTGTTTCCTTTGATAGAACAGTTTTCTGTGGTTGATAATTGAATCCCTGGACTGAAGCCAGACCAACCAATACTAGAATCATCAATGGTGCCATGTTGCTTTCTGTTGATATTCTGTAGAGTTGTGATGCTGTCTAAATGTTTCTGTGATCTGTATAATTCTGGTTCTATATTTATACAACCTACAGAGGGAAACATCTGGTCAAGAGATTGTCATTTCATTTATTTAGACCAATTATAATATTATAATTAAAATAATCTATTAATTAATATGCAAATTAAATTGACTATTAATCGGAAGGACATAACTCCAATGGTTCGCATATATTGAAAAATAGCCTTGGATCTGCATTCAATAAATGTTTGGCTCGTGCCCATTTAAAGTTTGGACCGCATTTGGTCTGGCAATCAGAATTTTCTGACAGGCGAGTAAAGTGAAAAATAAAATTGATATAATATATTTTGGGAAAAACAATTGTTCGATAGTTTTCGAGGATCGATCAATAATTTGGGTCTTAAACTTTTACGGAATCGACGAGGATCGATCAATAACTTTTACGGAATCGAATCGATTTTTTTTTTTTTTTTTTTTTTTTTTTTTTTGTAAATTGACAAAAATAATAGATCTAACGTTTAAAATGCACGTATATGTATCACTAATAATCAATGGGTACCGCCACTTACTCTGCTTTACCTGACAAAGACCGTTTTCGTTAGCCCAGTCGGAGCAAAGGTGTTGGAAGTAGAGTTGTCTGTCCAACTTCGCGGTTTTACTCCGAATCTTCCGGTTTCTCACCACGGCTTAAGATTTCTACGCACCAGCGAATTATGGAAATAAAACCATGAAGAGTCGAGTTAATGTTCCAAGAGGATACAGTATGAGAGAGAGAGAGAGAAACACACGCACACACAAACTAGGACATTTCGGGACTAACACACGGTTTAATTTAATTCAATAATTCGCTTGCGAGTAGGGGTCTTTAGCAGTGGGAGGAAATGGGAGGACAAAGAAACTCCACGAGGTTGTACAGGCGACCCCACTCCTTGTCACGTACAACCAAGGAATCGAAACCACGCCAGTTGACTCAACAACAGACCTTATGATATAGCGCAAACGTAATAACTTCCGGCCAAATACCCCCACCCCACCCCTTTTACACTTTTTATGGTGAAATCGAAAGATTGACACGAGCTTAATTTGTGCATAAACATCACTTATAAAGATATACCATTGCAAGCATATTTTACAGTTGGGAGCCTTGCCCCCCCCCCCCCGGTCCGCCCCCTGGATTTGACCGCCAGCGGACCATTTGTCTTTTTAATTAGAATTCATGACGATATTCTATTACTTATTATTAATATATCAATTACTCGAATGGATTAATACGCCGACTCTGTAATCGAGAAGCAATCACTGTAAAATATGATTAATCAATTTAATGATGTCAATTAAAATAGCCATTAGTCGTATTAATAATCTGACTTTGTAATAGAAAAGTGGAGCCGCGGTGATTCAGTGAATAAGACGTTGGTTCGTAGGCCATCGAAAGTATAAAAGAAAAGAAACGAAATATCAATCTGTTGAGAGAAAGAGAGAGAGAGAGAGAGAGAGAGGGGGGAGGGGTAACGTCCACTCGACACAAACCAGGTCATTTCGGGACTAACATGGTTTAATTTTATTTCAATAATTCGCTTGCGCGTAGGGGTCTTTAGCGATGGACAGAACCCGGAGGACACAGTAAAAAAACCCTCAGGTTGGACAGGCGACCCTACTCTTTGTCACGTACAACCGGTCAATCGAGATCATGCCAGTTGACTCAATGAAAGACCTTATGATACGGCGCGCACACGCTAATCATTCGGCCATCCAACTCCCCAGCTGTTGAATAAAACCCTGCAATATACGTCTACATTCCTGCCTTGATTCATATGCTACAGAATTCCAGCCTGTAGACAAAAAAACCCCAAAAAATGAAAATTGGGCGTGGCTCTGCCCTTGGGTGTTAGAATTTAAATAGATACAAACCTATGATGGATCATACTGGATTGGATCCAACTATGTTAAAAGTAGCAGCCAGAGACAAAATTAAACAAAACGTGGGTGTGGCGGGACCGTGTACCAAAGTCAATAGTTGTCGTCATTGGGATGTAAGGAATAGGTATACAAAGTTCTAAGATAACCCATTCACAATTGTGAGTTCCAGACGCCAAATACAAACAAATGGGCGTAGCTCTGTCCCTGAAGGTCGGGGCATGCACTATAATAGTTGCCGTCCTTACCGATACATGGGTGGGGCTCATAAACACGGTCATTTCGGGACTAACGCATGGTACAATTGTATTTCAATATTTCGCTTCAGCGCATACAGGGGTCTTTAGCCGTCGGAGGAAACTGGAGAACCCGGAGAAAACCCACTAGTTTGGACACGCGGCTCTATTTTTGCCGCCAATTCACTGACTAACAGATTTGTTGATTTGTTGATCTAAATCGCACGGGTAAGACCACGCGCCATCCCAGGCCGATCTCAAATCACACAGATACGGGGATATGTCCTTCAAATTAATAAGCAATTTAATTTGCATAATTATTAATTGAAATGACAATCTCTTGACCAGATGTTTCCATCTGTTGGTTGTATAAATACAGAACCAGAATTTTACAGACTACAGAAACATTTAGACAGCATCACAACTCTACAGAATATCAACAGAAATCAACATGGCACCATTGATGATTCTAGTATTGGTTGGTCTGGCTTCAGTCCAGGGATTCAATTATCAACCACAGAAAACTGTTCTATCAAAGGAAACAACCGAGGTACTCAGAATGATCGTCAACGCCACTGGTCAGATCTCAGAGGATAAAACTTGTGAGGATTGTAAAAAGTTTTTAGGTGATCTCAAGACTGTTTTGGGAACTCCAGAATTCGCTGCTGCAGTCGCCGAGAGACTTTGTGGATATGTTCCACTTGGTCAGGAGGTCTGTGTCTCTTTAAACACTAAGATTGCTGAATATGTTTTTGGATATGTGGCCCAGATTTACCAACCACACCTCGCCTGTCATCTACTGGCTTTCTGTATCCCAATGCTACCTAACAACCGGGCTGAAGGGAGTGGATGGTAACCATGGTAATCCCACCAGTATCCACGTCACCAACTAGATGGTAAACTCACAGAGAGAACGAAACGTGACTGTTTAATATAGAATTGTACATAGATGAATTATAAATTGTGCTTTTATAGTCAATTATATTTATTTAGAAATAGAAAACTGGTATGATTTAAATGTACAATTAAAATAAATATATTTTTATCATTTCTGTTGTTGATGAATTCATCACATTTTGAAAAATTTAGTGGTGTAGGGCACATCTGTCAGTCGTTTGTCGGATGGTGTTGACCGAATCGGGTAGGGCACGTCTGTCAGTCGTTTGTAGGGTGGTGTTGACCGAGTCGGGTAGTGCACGTCTGTCAGTCGTTTGTAGGGTGGTGTTGACCGAGTTGGGTAGGGCACGTCTGTCAGTCGTTTGTAGGGCGATGTTGACCAAATGATGTTGACGCGTGCGCATTAGATCATAAGGTCAATATTCAGTGGGTTGTGGAATTAAAAAGGGTCTTCTGAAAACCGAGTCGCCAGACCAATCTGTCAAAATCGAAGCTTACCATGTGCGGTTTAATGGCCGCGAGCAAGACATTAAAGTCTCAAACCACTCTTGTTGTAACTGAATAATATGTCCCAATCTATATTCTGGTCAACAAATTGTATTATTTTACAATATTCCAATTTATGGATGATACAAATTTCATCTTAACACACATAATTTAAAACATTGGAAAAATTCAACTAAATGATTTGAAATGCCTTCCGTAAACCATTTCAGATGTGACTTGGATTTAAAAGTAGTTTCGAACCGTTGTAGCACCATGGGCCTTTTTGTCTGACGTGGAGAGCGTG
The DNA here is from genome assembly GCA_948474765.1 of Patella depressa. Lineage (NCBI taxonomy): Eukaryota > Metazoa > Mollusca > Gastropoda > Patellidae > Patella > Patella depressa. The sequence continues at coordinate 7,033,062 of OX419719.1, forward strand.
TGATAACCGGTCCGGTCGCCACATCCTACGTATGACCCATGCATCTTGTTTTTACTACATATTACCGTTAGCCTTGTGATCGTCTAGGATTTATCTCTGATCGTCTTTTCTTCTCCTTCACGTTGTGTTTACTTCTTACTGTTTTCTTAAGACGTTTGTCTTCTTCAGTTATAACAATGCAACAGTTCGTTTTTACCTTTTATGTAGCATAGGTATACATACAAGCATATTACAATTACAATTATGCTAACTAAACTCTTCTCAACCTAGACACCTCGCGGTGTCTAGGACTCTTAGATGGTAACCCTCTGGAATCTAATCAAAGTCTGATTTAAAGACATACTATAGCTTCCTTTATAGCCACAAGTGTATCACGCAGACCCATGCGTGTTCATGACCATGAACCTGTGCAATCGACGTAATGATTGGTTAAATTAAGCCAAATGATGCAATAGGAATATTTCGACTCACATGTATTTTGTTGAAAGATATAACCAGTATGACATGGCTCTACACCCTTTTTTATCTAACAACATGTCAATCAAATGTTAGTTGATATCAGTACACACCTGCATATATGTGAATATGTTTAGAAACATCAAACTATATCTTATCTCCTCATTCCTTGTCACCACGACTCTATTGCTACACCGTCTGGACAAGTAAAATAGGATGTAATGGATAATTTACACAGCAGGTAGGACACTTAAACATCTAGGCTATTTTCTTCTGGAGCTGTCAAGCCAGCAAGAATGTTATTGTCCTTTTAAGCAATATATGTATATTGAACCAACACGACCAGTCTCCAGGATTTGTATCAATGTTTTACGCAATATCTTAAAGCTCCAATAGCATTTTTTTAAGTTATATTTTTAAAATGTATTAAAATAAAGCCCAAAGATAGATTGTACCTATAAACAGTCCTACCTTGTTAAAGAATAATCCTATTAATCCCGTAATTCACTATTGCCAGTTGAGAAATTGGCAAAAATATCATTTTCAACTTCAAATTCAAACGTTTGAAGATGGCCGTCCATGGAGAGGAATGGGAAAACAAGGGAGGTAATTTGTTAACTATTTCCTCAACCAATCGGTGTCTGCCCAAAAAATTTTGCCCATGATCGTATAATAGTGAGTTGACAACCTTTTGAGCAAAAAACTTAGAAATAATTATGTTTTGACTTTCTTAGAAAATATGAAATTGGAACTTTAAGCTTGAGAACATTAAACAACAACAACACACAAAAAAAATCAGATACTCGCACGTACTTTGCAATGATATAAGTCACACGAGACCTAAATTTCAACTAGTATAAATAACATTGCCCCTACCATTATTTGAAATAATGGCACGCCAACATCAAAGGATGACGTCACATCTGTATTTTAAAGTGTAAATCTTGTTAATAAAACAATAATGGTATTTGTCTTGTCATTTTTACTAATTGTTAAAATTCATCAATAAAATCGTTTTATTGGAACATAATCCTTTAATGATGGGGAGGAAGGTAACTAGAACAAATGTATGGTAGAATAACCACAGCTTTATTATACAGAAACACGACGTTTCGATAAGTATACTGAAGGATTCTGTGATTCTTGTCTCATATAATTAATCCGGTCATGCTAATCACCGACAAGTACTCGTCACGTTTTGCAATAATTTGGAGCGAAACTGGGAAAGTCGGATGGGGCATATTGGCCGAATAGTTGTATCATTAGATCGGGGAAAATGTTGTTACGAGGGAAATGTTCTTACGAGGATAATTTTGCTATGAGGTACATGCTGCTACGGGAGGAATGAAATGTTGCTACAAGGGAAATATTGCTGCGATGGTCACATTGCTATGAGGTAAAGGCAGGGGCGTTTTAAGGTTTATCATGTCGGAGGCTATACTATTTTGAGGGCCCTCTTTCGTGGAGGTCCGGGGGGGGGGGTGTTCCTGATTGATGTTTTTCATACCAGTGTAATGACTGCATTCTCATTCAGTAGTGGATTCGATATATTAACAGTATAAAGAAAACGATTGACTCGAACTCGGAGGCCCTTTCCCTTGACCAGAGGGGCCCTTTTGTCAGACGAGGGGCCCTTTTGTCAGACGAGGGGGCCTTTTGTCTGCCTTTAGGGCCCTCTCTAACTAGGGTACATTTTCATTTTTCTCGTCGGTTTTTCTCCCGTTTTATTTGTTCAACTTCTTTGATTTTTTTCGCGAGGAGGCTGGCGCCTCCAGCGCCTCAGCTATAAAACGCCTATGGGTAAAGGTTGCTATGCGGGAAATGATATGTTGCTACTTGGAAATGTTCCTATGCAGGAACTGAAATGTTGCTACGTGGGAAATGTTGCTACGATGGAAATGTTGCTACAAGGGGAAATGGTGTTAAAAGGTTAATGTTACTACGCAGAAAATGTTGCTACGCGGGAAATGTTGCTACGGGGTGAATGACGCTATGCGCGAAATGTTGCTGTGACGAAATCTTGCCGTCTACCCTTCATCGAATTCCAACATCCAAGTGTTGGTGTAAGTGTTCGCCAATATTTTCACGAGAAGGGAGATAACCACCTCAACTATCTTGTTATATTTAATTACTAGTCGGACCACAACAATCCAATCCCTGGCCATATTTCGGGGAACGAGAGATCCCAGTAAAGATGTTTACAGTTTTGAAAACTATGGACTAACTTCAGGAGGGCCGAAAATCTAATACGTTAATTAATAATATGACGATATGATAATTTAACAGGTTGATGGTTGTAAATTACTTGCAGGTAATATATTATTTGACAGAGATTACAATCAGATATGCCACCAAATCGCCATATTTGGGGTTTATTTTCACAAATTTCCAGGGGGAGAGCCCCCACGCCCCCTCCCCGTCCGGACTCCGCGGTCAGTAAAAGGAGCCCGAGCCGGTTCCTGGCCTCTAATCCGCCTCTGCGCCATAGTGTCAAAAGCCGCTCGTTTAACCCCTGTAACCAGATCTTCATGTAGTGTAGGCCATCGAAAGTATAAAAGAAACGAAATATCAATCTGTTGAGAGAGCAGGGACGGATCCAGGAATTTTTGCAGGAGGGGGTTTGCCAGGTTTCTGTTACGGGAATCTGCCATCATCGTCTCTAAATTACATAGGCATACATACAAATTGAGCTTTTTAAACAGAGAAATCATTTTTATACTGATGTAGGATCACTTTGTGATGTAATTTCATTGATGCAAGGCATTATTTTTTTTTATGTAGCTGAGCAGGGGGGGGGACCCCCCAAAGCCCCCCTCTGGATCCGCGCCTGGAGAGAGAGAGAGATAGAGAGATAGACAGGGGGTGGGGGGGTAAAGTCCACCCGACACAAACTAGGTCATTTCGGGACTAACATGTGGTTTTAATTTTATTTCAATAATTCGCTTGCGCGTAGGGGTCTTTAGTGGTGGACGGAAACCGGGGAACCCGGTAAAAAAAAAACCCTCAGGTTGGACAGGCGACCCTACTCTTTGTCACGTACAACCGGGCAATCGAGATCATGCCAGTTGACTCAATGACAGACCTTTCAATACGGCGCGCACACTCTAATCACTCGGTCATCCAACTCCCCAGCTGTTGAATAAAACCCCTGCAATATACGTCTACATTCCTGCCTTGATACATATGCTACATAATTCCAGCCTGTAGACAAAAAACCCCTAAATTGAAAATTGGGCGTGGCTCTGCCCTTGGGTGTTGGAATTTAAATAGATACAAACCTATGATGGATTATACTGAATTGGATCCAATTATGTTAAAAGTAGCAAACAGAAGATTGTTAAGAGACAAAATTAAACAAAACGTGGGTGTGGCACCGCCCAAGGGGCAGACCGTGTACCAAAGTCAATATTTGTCGTCCTTGGGGTATACTAAGTTCCAAAATAACCCATTCACAATTGTGGGCTCCAGACGCCAAATACAAACAAATGGGTGTAGCTCTGTCCCTGGGGGTCGGGGCATGCACTAAAATCAACAGTTGCCGTCCTTACCGATACATGGGTGTGGCTCATAAACACGGTCATTTCGGGACTAACGCATGGTACAATTGTATTTCAATATTTCGCTTGAGCGCATACAGGGGTCTTTAGCCGTCGGAGGAAACTGGAGAACCCGGAGAAAACCCACTAGTTTGGACACGCGGCTCTATTTTTGCCGCCAATTCACTGACTAACAGATTTGTTGATTTGTTGATCTAAATCGCACGGGTAAGACCACGCGCCATCCCAGGCCGATCTCAAATCACACAGATACGGGGATATGTCCTTCAAATTAATAAGCAATTTAATTTGCATAATTATTAATTGAAATGACAATCTCTTGACCAGATGTTTCCATCTGTTGGTTGTATAAATACAGAACCAGAATTTTACAGACTACAGAAACATTTAGACAGCATCACAACTCTACAGAATATCAACAGAAATCAACATGGCACCATTGATGATTCTAGTATTGGTTGGTCTGGCTTCAGTCCAGGGATTCAATTATCAACCACAGAAAACTGTTCTATCAAAGGAAACAACCGAGGTACTCAGAATGATCGTCAACGCCACTGGTCAGATCTCAGAGGATAAAACTTGTGAGGATTGTAAAAAGTTTTTAGGTGATCTCAAGACTGTTTTGGGAACTCCAGAATTCGCTGCTGCAGTCGCCGAGAGACTTTGTGGATATGTTCCACTTGGTCAGGAGGTCTGTGTCTCTTTAAACACTAAGATTGCTGAATACGTTTTTGGATACGTGGCCCAGATTTACCAACCACACCTCGCCTGTCATCTACTGGCTTTCTGTATCCCAATGCTACCTAACAACTGGGCTGAAGGGAGTGGATGGTAACCATGGTAATCCCACCAGTATCCACGTCACCAACTAGATGGTAAACTCACAGAGAGAACGAAACGTGACTGTTTGATATAGAATTGTACATAGATGAATTATAAATTGTAACATTTATAGGCAATTATATTTATTTAAAAATAGAAAATGTATTAATTGATAACTGGTATGATTTAAATGTACAATTAAAATAAATATGTTTTTATCATTTCTGTTGTTGATGAATTCATCACATTTTGAAAAATTTAGTGGTGTAGGGCACATCTGTCAGTCGTTTGTCGGATGGTGTTGACCGAGTCGGGTAGGGCACGTCTGTCAGTTGTTTGTAGGGTGGTGTTGACCGAGTCGGGTAGGGCACGTCTGTCTGTCGTTTGTAGGGTGGTGTTGACCGAGTCGGGTAGGGCACGTCTGTCAGTTGTTGACGCGTGCACTTTAGATTATAAGGTCAATATTCAGTGGGTTGTGGAATTAAAAAGGGTCTTCTCAAAACCGAGTCGCCAGACCAATCTATCAAAGCTTATTATGTGCGGTTTAATGGCCGAGAGCAAGTCATTAAAGGCTCAAAACCACTCTTGTTGTAACTGAATAATATGTCCCAATCTACATTCTGGCTGGTCAACAAAGTGTACTATTTTACAATATTCCAATTAATTGATGATACAAATTTTATCTTAATACACATAATTTAAGAAATAGAAATATTCAACTAAATAATTTGAAAAGCCTAACGTAAACCTTTTCAAATGTGAATGTTACTGTCCTTTTAAAGCCCCAATAACACTCTTGTTGTAACTGAAAAATATGTCCCAATCTTCATTCTGGTCAACAAATCGTATTATTTTAGAATATTCCAATTAAATGATGATATAAATTTCATCTTAACACACCTAATTTAAAAAATTGGAAAAATTAAACCAATTGATTAGAAATGTCTAACGTAAACCTTTTCAAATGTGACTTGGATTTAAAAGTAGTTTCGAACCGTCTGGACAAGTAAAATAGGATGTAATGGATAATTTACACAGCAGGTAGGACACTTAAACATCTAGGCTATTTTCTTCTGGAGCTGTCAAGCCAGCAAGAATGTTATTGTCCTTTTAAGCAATATATGTATATTGAACCAACACGAGGAACGCCAGTCTCCAGTTTTTGTGTCAATGTTTTACGCAATATCTTAAGCTTGAGACCATTAAACAACAACAACACAAAAACAAAATCAGATACTCGCACGTACTTTGCAATGAAATAAGTCACACGAGACCTAAATTTCAACAAGTATAAATAATGTATACTTGGAACATTGCCCCTACCATTATTTGAAATAATGGCACGCCAACATCAAAGGATTTTAACAATTAGTAAAAATGACAAGACGAATACCATTATTGTTTTATTAAAAAGATTTACACTTTAAAATACGATGACGTCACATCTGTATTTTAAAGTGTAAAAAAATCAAAGGATGACGTCACATCTGTATTTTAAAGTGTAAATCTTGTTAATAAAACAATAATGGTATTCGTCTTGTCATTTTTACTAATTGTTAAAATTCATCAATAAAATCGTTTTATTGGAACATAATCCTTTAATGATGGGGAGGAAGGCAACTAGAACAAATGTATGGTAGAATAACCACAGCTTTATTATACAGCAACACGACGTTTCGATAAGTATACTGAAGGATTCTGTGATTCTTGTCTCATATAATTAATCCGGTCATGTTAGGCCTAATCACCGACAAGTACTCGTCACGTTTAGCAATAATTTGGAGCGAAACTGGGAAAGTCGGATGGGGCATATTGGCCGAATAGTTGTATCATTAGATCGGGGGAAATGTTGTTATGAGGGAAATGTTCTTACGAGGATAATTTTGCTATGAGGTACATGCTGCTACGAGAGGAATGAAATGTTGCTACAAGGGAAATATTGCTGCGATGGTCACATTGCTATGAGGTAAAGGCAGGGGCGTTTTAAGGTTTATCATGTCGGAGGCTATACTATTTTGAGGGCCCTCTTTCGTGGAGGTCCGGGGGGGGGGGGGGGTGTTCCTGATTGATGTTTTTCATACCAGTGTAATGACTGCATTCTCATTCAATAGTGGATTCGATATATTAACAGTATAAAGAAAACGATTGACTCGAACTCGGAGGCCCTTTCCCTTGACCAGAGGGGCCCTTTTGTTAGACGAGGGGCCCTTTTGTCAGACGAGGGGGCCTTTTGTCTGCCTTTAGGGCCCTCTCTAACTAGGGTACATTTTCATTTTTCTCGTCGGTTTTTCTCCCGTTTTATTTGTTCAACTTCTTTGATTTTTTTCGCGAGGAGGCTGGCGCCTCCAGCGCCTCAGCTATAAAACGCCTATGGGTAAAGGTTGCTATGCGGGAAATGATATGTTGCTACTTGGAAATGTTCCTATGCAGGAACTGAAATGTTGCTACGTGGGAAATGTTGCTACGATGGAAATGTTGCTACAAGGGGAAATGGTGTTAAAAGGTTAATGTTACTACGCAGAAAATGTTGCTACGCGGGAAATGTTGCTACGGGGTGAATGACGCTATGCGCGAAATGTTGCTGTGACGAAATCTTGCCGTCTACCCTTCATTGAATTCCAACATCCAAGTGTTGGTGTAAGTGCTCGCCAATATTTTCACGAGAAGGGAGATAACCACCTCAACTATCTTGTTATATTTAATTACTAGTCGGACCACAACAATCCAATCCCCGGCCATTTCTCGGGGAACGAGAAATCCCAGTAAAGATGTTTATAGTTTTGAAAACTATGGACTAACTTCAGGAGGGCCGAAAATCTAATACGTTAATTAATAATATGACGATATGATAATTTAACAGGTTGATGGTTGTAAATTACTTGCAGGTAATATATTATTTGACAGAGATTACAATCAGATATGCCACCAAATCGCCATATTTGGGGTTTATTTTCACAAATTTCCAGGGGGAGAGCCCCCACGCCCCCTCCCCGTCCGGACTCCGCGGTCAGTAAAAGGAGCCCGAGCCGGTTCCTGGCCCCTAATCCGCCTCTGCGCCATAGTGTCAAAAGCCGCTCGTTTGACCCCTGTAACCAGATCTTCATGTAGTGTAGACCATCGAAAGTATAAAAGAAACGAAAAATCAATCTGTTGAGAGAAAGAGAGAGAGAGAGAGAGAGAGAGAGAGACGGGGGGAGGGGTAACGTCCACTCGACACAAACCAGGTCATTTCGGGACTAACATGGTTTAATTTTATTTCAATAATTCGCTTGCGCGTAGGGGTCTTTAGCGATGGACAGAACCCGGAGGACACAGTAAAAAAACCCTCAGGTTGGACAGGCGACCCTACTCTTTGTCACGTACAACCGGGCAATCGAGATCATGCCAGTTGACTCAATGACAGACCTTATGATACGGCGCGCACACGCTAATCATTCGGTCATCCAACTCCCCAGCTGTTGAATAAAACCCCTGCAATATACGTCTACATTCCTGCCTTGATTCATATGCTACAGAATTCCAGCCTGTAGACAAAAAAAAACCCAAAATGTAAAATTGGGAGTGGCAATGCCCTTGGGTGTTGGAATTTAAATAGATACAAACCTATGATGGATTATACTGAATTGGATCCAACTATGTTAAAAGTAGCAAACAGAAGATTGTTAAGAGACAAAATTAAACAAAACGTGGGTGTGGCACCGCCCAAGGGGCAGACCGTGTACCAAAGTCAATAGTTGTCGTCCTTGGGGTATACTAAGTTCCAAAATAACCCATTCACAATTGTGGGCTCCAGACGCCAAATACAAACAAATGGGTGTAGCTCTGTCCCTGGGGGTCGGGGCATGCACTAAAATCAACAGTTGCCGTCCTTACCGATACATGGGTGTGGCTCATAAACACGGTCATTTCGGGACTAACGCATGGTACAATTGTATTTCAATATTTCCCTTGAGCGCATACAGGGGTCTTTAGCGGTGGGAGGAAACTGGAGAACCCGGAGAAAACCCACTAGTTTGGACACGCGGCTCTATTTTTGCCGCCAATTCACTGACTAACAGATTTGTTGATTTGTTGATCTAAATCGCACGGGTAAGACCACGCGCCATCCCAGGCCGATCTCAAATCACACAGATACGGGGATATGTCCTTCAAATTAATAAGCAATTTAATTTGCATAATTATTAATTAAAATGACAATCTCTTGACCAGATGTTTCCATCTGTTGGTTGTATAAATACAGAACCAGAATTTTACAGACTACAGAAACATTTAGACAGCATCACAACTCTACAGAATATCAACAGAAAGCAACATGGCACCATTGATGATTCTAGTATTGGTTGGTCTGGCTTCAGTCCAGGGATTCAATTATCAACCACAGAAAACTGCTCTATCAAAGGAAACAACCGAGGTACTCAGAATGATCGTCAACGCCACTGGTCAGATCTCAGAGGATAAAACTTGTGAGGATTGTAAAAAGTTTTTAGGTGATCTCAAGACTGTTTTGGGAACTCCAGAATTCGCTGCTGCAGTCGCCGAGAGACTTTGTGGATATGTTCCACTTGGTCAGGAGGTCTGTGTCTCTTTAAACACTAAGATTGCTGAATATGTTTTTGGATATGTGGCCCAGATTTACCAACCACACCTCGCCTGTCATCTACTGGCTTTCTGTATCCCAATGCTACCTAACAACCGGGCTGAAGGGAGTGGATGGTAACCATGGTAATCCCACCAGTATCCACGTCACCAACTAGATGGTAAAGTCACAGAGAGAACGAAACGGGACTGTTTGATATAGAATTGTACATAGATGAATTATAAATTGTAACATTTATAGGCAATTATATTTATTTAAAAATAGAAAATGTATTAATTGATAATGTGTATGATTTAAATGTACAATTAAAATAAATATGTTTTTATCATTTCTGTTGTTGATGAATTCATCACATTTTGAAAAATTTAGTGGTGTAGGGCACATCTGTCAGTCGTTTGTCGGATGGTGTTGACCGAGTCGGGTAGGGCACGTCTGTCAGTCGATTGTAGGGTGGTGTTGACCGAGTCGGGTAGGGCACGTCTGTCTGTCGTTTGTAGGGTGGTGTTGACCGAGTCGGGTAGGGCACGTCTGTCCGTCGTTTGTAGGGTGGTGTTGACCGAGTCGGGTAGGGCACGTCTGTCAGTTGTTGACGCGTGCACTTTAGATCATAAGGTCAATATTCAGTGGGTTGTGGAATTAAAAAGGGTCTTCTGAAAACCGAGTCGCCTGACCAATCTATCAAAGCTTATTATGTGCGGTTTAATGGCCGAGAGCACGTCATTAAAGGCTCAAAACCACTCTTGTTGTAACTGAATAATATGTCCCAATGTACATTCTGGCTGGTCAACAAAGTGTACTATTGTACAATATTCCAATTAATTGATGATACAAATTTCATCTTAATACACATAATTTAAAAAATAGAAAAATTCAACTAAATAATTTGAAAAGCCTAACGTAAACCTTTTCAAATGTGACTTGGATTTAAAAGTAGTTTCGAACCCTCTGGACAAGTAAAATAGGATGTAATGGATAATTTACACATTTAAGCTATTTTCTTCTGGAGCTGTCAAGCCAGCAAGAATGTTACTGTCCTTTTAAAGCCCCAATAACACTCTTGTTGTAACTGAAAAATATGTCCCAATCTTCATTCTGGTCAACAAATCGTATTATTTTACAATATTCCTATTAATTGATGATATAAATTTCATCTTAACACACCTATTTTAAAAAATTGGAAAAATTCAACCAATTGATTTGAAAAGTCTAACGTAAACCTTTTCAAATGTGACTTGGATTTTAAAATATTTTCGAACCCTCTGGACAAATAAAATAGGTTGTAATGGATAATTTACACAACAGGCAGGACATTTAAACATATAGTAGTTAGAATAAGGGTATTATTTATTTTCTGGAGCTATCAAGCCAGCAAGAATGTTATTGTCCCTTTAAGCAATATATGTATATTGAACCAACACGTGGAACGCCAGTCTCCAGTTTTTGTGTCAATGTTTCAAGCAATATCTTAAGCTTGAGACTATTAAACAACAACAACAAAATCAGATACTCGCACGTACTTTGCAGTGAAATAAGTCACACGAGACCTAAATTTCAACTAGTATAAATAATGTATACTTGACACATTGCCCCTACCATTATTTGAAATAATGGCACGCCAACATCAAAGGATTACATCACATCTGTATTTTAAAGTGTAAATCTTGTTAATAAAATAATAATGGTCATTTCTACTAATTGTTAAAATTCATCAATAAAATCGTTTTATTGGAACATAATTCTTTAATGATGGGGAGGAAGGCAACTAGAACAAATGTATGGTAGAATAACCACAGCTTTATTATACAGAAACACGATGTTTTGATAAGTATACTGAAGGATTCTGTCATTGTTGTCTCATATAATTAATCCGGTCATGCTAATCACCGACAGGTACTCGTCACGTTTTGCAATAATTTGGAGCGCAACTGGGAAAACCGGATGCGGCATATTGGCCGAATCGTTAATACGTGTACGTTGAATCATACGGTCTGTCATTAAGTCAAGTGGAGTGGGTTCGATTCCTCGCTTGTATGTGAAAAGGAGTAGGGTTGATTTCCAATCTCAGGCGCGGATCCGGGGAGAGGGGTTCGACAGGGGGCTGTGGCCCCCCGTCAGCCCCAGTGACATAGTTGATTTTCATTTTCGTTTGCTTTGTTACTGTTGTAGTTCACATATCTGATCTTTAATAATAGATGACTTAAACATGATTTACGCATTGTCTCCGCCCAAACAATCCAAGGTTGCAGCATACCTCGACAAAATCCTGGATCCGGTTTTGAATCTTGTGGGTCTTCTCCCACTGTTTAACACCCATACGCACAAGCTAATTATTGAAATAAAATTGAACCATATGTTAGTCCCAAAATAACATAGTTTCTGTTGAGAGGTCGTTAAACACCATCTCTAACATGGAAATGTTGCTATGAGGTAAATGTTGATATTAGGTAAATGTTGCTATGCGATAAATGAAATGTTTCTATGGGGGAACTGTTGTTACGGGGGTAATTTTGCTATGAGGTACATGCTGCTACAAGGGCAATGAAATGTTGCTACGAGGGAAATGTCGCTACAAGGGAATGGTTGCCACGAGGGAAATAATATGTTGCTACGAGAAAAATGCTGCTATTCATGAAATGGAACGTTGCTACGAGGGAAATGTTGCTTCGATGGAAATGTTAAGAGGTTAATGTTGCTATAAGGTGAATGCTGCTATGAGGGTAATTTTGCTATGGGGTGAATGTTGCTATGCGCGAAATGTTGCTGCGAAAAAATCTTGTCGTCTTCCGGGTAAGTGTTTTCGCCAAAATTTACTCATGTATCCGAGTGATGACGTGTGAAATCCACTCATCTTTAACTGGGTTATTACGGGATTATCATACAGAAGTTCATCGAGAGATAATCCAGGAGACTGCTCCATATTTTCACGAGAAGGGAGATAACCCCCTCAACATATCAAGCATGTTGTTAGTAGTGTGGTGTTCCGAAACCTACGAAGATGATGTGTTGATATAGCATCCAATATAGCTTGTCATTATGGTGCAGAGAGAGAGAGAGAGAAATGGGGTTTAACGTCCACTCAACACAAACTAGGTCATTTCGGGACTAACACATGGTTTTTATTTTATTTCAATAATTCGCTTGCGCGTAGGGGTCTTTAGCAGTGGGAGGAAATCGGAGTGCCCGGAGGAAACCCACGAGGTTGAGAAGGCGCCCCTATCTCCATGCCACATACGCTCACACCAGGGCTCGAAACCACAGCCGCAAGCCAGAGGTGGCCGGCCAGCTAGAGGTCGAAGCGCGGCACTCTAGACCACTAGGCCATCCCAACCCCCATTATGGTGCAACGGTGAACGAATTTTAAAATCAAATAAAAGTTGTGACCTCAAGCTACAAACGTGATTTTTCGTACAACCTGATTCACCAAGAGGGTGGGGTCTTTAGGAAATAAACATATTTTGATTTTATACACATTGGACAAATGTATGTGAGAGAGAGAGAAGGAGAGAGAGAGAGAGAAAGAGAGAGAGAGAAATGAAACTTAACGTCCTACTGTTCAACTCCTGACCTGGGCGAATGAAGACGGACATGCGCCATACAGTGTACTATAAGGGACACTTTGCCCTGGCAGCGGCGCTACGCCCTACCCTTATATCGAATTCCAACTACTAAGGGGTCTTTTACGTGCATCATTTACCTCGGTTTTTCGTCCAATCCGAACGACCAGACAGCTGTCCTTGACATGCCATCTGCCCTGCATCAATGACAAGAGGAAACCACGCCGGAAAATCAGGATCAACTTTCTCTACCAATGCAGGTATCGAACACCCGACCTCCAAGCTAGCGAGCCAGCGTCTTAGCCACTGATCCACTGATCCCCAGAGAGTGAGACAGAGGAGGTAATTTTATTTCGGAAGTAACACATGTTTCAATTTTATTTCAATAGTTCGCTTGCGTAGGGATCTTTAATAGTGGAGTTAATGCCCTTTACATTAATAGTCAATTTAATTTACATATTAATTAATAGATTATTATAATAATAATATTATAATTGGTGTAAATAAATGAAATGGCTATCTCTTGACCAGATGTTTCCCTATGTAGGTTGTATAAATATAGAACCAGAATTTTACAGATCACAGAAACATTTAGACAGCATCACAACTCTACAGAATATCAACAGAAAGCAACATGGCACCATTGATGATTCTAGTATTGGTTGGTCTGGCTTCAGTCCAGGGATTCAATTATCAACCACAGAAAACTGTTCTATCAAAGGAAACAATCGAGGTACTCAGAATGGTCGTCAACGCCACTGGTCAGATCTCAGAGGATAAAACTTGTGAGGATTGTAAAAAGTTTTTAGGAGATCTCAAGACTGTTTTGGGAACTCCAGAATTCGCTGCTGCAGTCGCCGAGAGACTTTGTGGATATGTTCCACTTGGTCAGGAGGTCTGTGTCTCTTTAAACACTAAGATTGCTGAATATGTTTTTGGATACGTGGCCCAGATTTACCAACCAGACCTCGCCTGTCATCTACTGGCTTTCTGTATCCCAATACCACCACCTAACAACCGGGCTGAAGGGAGTGGATGGTAACCATGGTAATCCCACCAGTATCCACGTCACCAACTAGATGGTAAACTCATAGAGAGAACGAAACGTGAATTTTTAATATAGAATTGTACATAGATGAATTATAAATTGTGCTTTTATAGTCAATTATATTTATTTAGAAATAGAAAATGTATTAATTGATGAACCTTGACTATTTGATACAAATTTATATTTCGATTAATAATAAATTGTAACTTTTATAATATAAATAATAATCAATTTTATTTTGTTGGACTTAATTTAAAAAAAAAATACTGATTCATAAGCGGGGTTGGGTGGCCTGACATTGAGTCAGCTGGCGTGGTTTCGAATCCCCGGTTGTACGTGGCAAGGAGTAGGGTCGCCTGTCCAACCTCCTAGGTTTTCCCCGGGTACTCCGGTTTCCTCCCACAAGCGAATTGTTAAAATAAAATTAAACCATATGTTAGTCCCGAAATGACCTAGTTTGTGTCGATTGGACATAAAATCCCATTTCTAAAAAAAACCCCAAAAAACTGATTCATAACTTGTATCATTGAAATATATTTATAGACAATCAATTCAAATAAATGAATTCTGCTGTTGATTACTTAATCACATTTTAGAAATATCCCAAATTAAAAAGTTCCGCTGAAAGCCGAGTGATCAAACCATAAACAAATTCTAAGCAGATTGTATTTGGAAGCCATTTTGATTTTCGGCCATATTAGCCATTAAATGTTTGCGTAGAGGGGGTGGGTGGGCTAAACGTGCATTCAACACAAAATAGGACTTTTCTGGACTAACATATGGTTCAATAATTTCAATAATTCGCTCGCAGTGGAAGGAAACCAGAGAAAACGTACAAGCGAGGAATCGAAACCACGCCAGATGACTCAATGACAGACCTTCATACCTTATGATACAACGCGCACGCGCTAACCATACAGTCACCCTACCCTCTGTTCAACCTAATTAAAGTTAATTGTGGTAATTTATCAATTAATATGCAATTTAATTTGATCATTAATTAGAAAGAAATCAGGCAGATACAATTTGCTCATTTACAACATTATTGGGGACTGACTATGACGTCATCGCAGCCATCTTGGAACCCATATCCCAAACCTTACATGAGAGAACGAAATAATAAGCTACAAACCCCAAGAAAACAGCACTTCGGCACCATCATCGTCTCTAAATTACGAAGGCAATACCTACCCACTGATCGAGCTTTTTAAAGAGAGAGATCCCACACCTCGTTTGACCTCAATTTATATTCTGAATTAACCCAATCGCATTAATTGTGATATCACATATTTATTACATTATCTCCCCTTTTGAATGTCAACCCCGTCCCACCATCTGGTGATAAATGATGACGCACACGACCGTTACACGTCATTCAAATAGGTAGCTGAGCAGAGGTGGGTTTGGCCCAAACCCCGCCCTCTATCTGGATCCGCCCCGAGGGAAGGCCATATGATCTTTATTTAAAAATATTTGTCCAAATGGGATAGGCTGTATAGTATTTTAACTATTTCAAAAATTGTCGGTTTTGATCAAACGGAAAACAGCGAGGAGTATCTTTAAAGTTCCAATTTCATATTTTCTAAGAAAGTCAAAACATAATTATTTCTATGTCTTTTGCTCAAAAGGTTGTCAACTCACTATTATACGATCATGGGCAAAATTCTTTGGGCATTAGAAAGACTGATTGAGGAAATAGTTACTCAATTACCTCCCTTGTTTTCCCATTCCTCTCCATGGACGGCCATCTTCAAACGTTTGAATTTGAAGTTGAAAATGATATTTTTGCCAATTTCTCAACTGGCAATAGTGAATTACAGGATTAATAATAGGATTATTCTTTAACAAGGTAGGACTGTTTATAGGTTCAATCTATTTTAGGGCTTTATTTTAATACATTTTAAAAATATAACTTAAAAAAATGCTATTGGAACTTTAACTATGAAACTTGTGTTATAACTATAATATAGCCAAAGAATTCATAATTGAAAGTTTCATAATAACAAATTTCCATTTTGGCTTATGGCTTGGGGCTGTTTTTCCTATCTGAGCTCAAGTAGCTAAATATTGATGCACTTGTATAGTTTTAACGTCTTTATTTTTATCATAATTAAGTGTACATACGACCCCCAACCCCACCCCCCGCCTCTGGTTGTACAAACTGGATGCGATCAGTTCCCCTTTGAGCGTAGAACGACCCTTGTCGAGCAATTGAGTACAACTAGTTGCCACAAAGGTAGAACAGGGGCAACTGACAGCAAATGGTTGCAGCTGATGGTAAAAGCACATCCCTTCAGTTGCTGCTGGATCTAGTTGCTGGCAACCAGAGTCTTTTAAGGTTCTGTTAAAAACAGTTCAAGTTTTATGGTCGCAAAAGAAGCCTCTTCAGGGCAATAACAAACAGTTTTGAAACTGGGAAATGTCATTAAACATTTTTTTTAAAACCTTATGCCGAAGTTGACTTCTTTACGAGATTTATTTTTAAGTGTACAATGTGACGAAAATGACGCTCTTTTCACTTGGTGCCGGCCATTGTTTTTAACAATTCAGCCCAATTTGTTAATAATTATATAACACTTTCCCCTTTTAACCAGTCAGTATCTCGTAAAATATGACCCTTACTAAGTCTGTTATAAGGCAATTTCAAACACCAACACGTTTTGCCGGTTTCCTCCCACTGCAAGCGAATATGTTAGTCCAGAAATGTCCTATTTTGTGTTGACTGCCCGTCAAGTAAAACTCTCTCTTACTCACCCCCGACCCCTACGCGCAAGCGAATTATTGAAATAAAATGAAACCATATGTTAGTCCCAAAATGACCTGGTTTGTGTCGAGTGGACGTTAAACCCCATTTCTCTCTCTCTCTCTTACTCACCCCCCTCTCTCTCTCCCTCTCTCTCTCTCTATCTCTCTCTATCTATCTATCTCTTCAAAATTTCATCCGAATTTGTTAATAAAATAGCATTTCAGATCTCGTAAGATATGACCTTGACTATGGTTTTCTATGAATTTAAAAAGGAAATTCCAGAATCCAACATAGCAGAAGTTTAAATTACCAGTCCAAATGGAATCCAAAATGGCAGATTTTAAATACATCGTCAATCTTTCCTTTCGACATGACTTGTAACATTATTCAGAAATCAAATTCCTAAAGTGGCTGCCAAATACAACCGACAAGATACAATCTGCTTAGATTTTATTTCTGGTCTGGTCACTGGGCTTTCAACGGCACGTTTTAATTTTGAGATATTTCCGAAATGTGATAAATTAATTAACAACAACAACAGCAGAGCTCTCAAAAATAGATTTAATTTAATTGATTGTCTATAAATATATATATGAATTGGTAATTTTTTTCTATTTTTAAATATATCCAACTGAATCCAACTAAATACAATTAACTAATATTTATATTATAAAAGATACAATTTATTATTAATCGAAATATAAATTTGTATCAAATAGTCAAGTTTCATTCTCTAGTTGGTGACGTGGAAACTGGTGGGATTACCATGGTTACCACCCACTCCCTTCAGCCAATCTGTTAGGTGGTGGTATTGGGATACAGAAAGCTAGTAGAGTACAGGCGAGGTCTGGTTGGTAAATCTGGGCCACGTATCCAAAAACATATTCAGCAATCTTAGTGTTTAAAGAAACACAGGCCTCCTGACCAAGTGGAACATATCCACAAAGTCTCTCGGCGACTGCAGCAGCGAATTCTGGAGTTCCCAAAACAGTCTTGAGATCACCTAAAAACTTTTTACAATCCTCACAAGTTTTATCCTCTGAGATCTGACCAGTGGCGTTGACGACCATTCTGAGTACCTCGATTGTTTCCTTTGATAGAACAGTTTTCTGTGGTTGATAATTGAATCCCTGGACTGAAGCCAGACCAACCAATACTAGAATCATCAATGGCGCCATGTTGCTTTCTGTTGATATTCTGTAGAGTTGTGATGCTGTCTAAATGTTTATTTGATCTGTAAAATTCTGGTTCTGTATTTATACAACCAACAGAGGGAAACATCTGGTCAAGAGATAGTCATTTTATTTATTTACTCCCATTATAATATTATAATTATAATAATCTATTAATTAATATGTAAATTAAATTGACTATTAATGTAAAGGATATTAAATCCACTATTAAAGATCCCTACGCAAGCGAACTATTGAAATAAAATTGAAACATGTGTTACTTCCGAAATAACCTCATCTGCCCCACTCTCTGGGGATCAGTGGCTAAGTGGGTAAGACTCTGGCTCGCTAGCCTGGAGGTCGGGGGTTCGATACCTGCATTGGCCGAGAAAGTTGATCCTGATTTTCCGGCGTGGTTTCCTCTTGTCATTGATGCAGGGCAGAGGGCATGTCAAGAACGGTTGGCTAGTCGTTCGGATGGGACGGAAAACCGAGGTAAATGATGCACGTAAAAGACTCCTTGGTAGTTGGAATTCGATATAAGGGTAGGCCGTAGCGCCGCTGCCAGGGCAAAATTTCCCTTATAGTAAACTGTATGGCGTAAGTCCGTCTTCATTAGCTCAGGTTAGGTGTTGAACAGTAGGACGTCAAATTTCATCTCTCTCTCTCTCTCTCTCTATCTCACACAAACTTCTCTCTCTCTCTCTCTCTCTCTCTCACACACAAACTTTTTGTCCAATATGTATAAAATCAAAATATATGTTTATATCCTAAGGAGAGAGAGAGAGAGAGAGAAATGGGGTTTAACGTCCACTCGACACAAACTAGGTTATTTTGGGACTAACATATGGTTTTCATTTTATTTCAATAATTCGCTTGCGCGTAGGGGTCTTTAGCAGTGGGAGGAAACCGGAGTGCCCGGAGGAAACCCACGAGGTTGAGAAGGCGCCCTTATCTCCATGCCACATACGCTCACACCAGGGATCGAAACCACAGCCGCAAGCCAGAGGTGACCGGCCAGCTAGAGGTCGAAGCGCGGCACTCTAGACCACTAGGCCATCCCAACCCCCTATTTCCCAAGGACCCCACCATCTTGGATAATCAGATTGTACGAAAAATCACATTTTTAGCTTGAGGACCCTCGAGAGGTCACAACTTTTATTTGATTTTAAAATTCGTTCACCGCTGCACCATAATGACAAGCCATATAGAATGCTATATTAACACACCATCTTCGCAGGTTTCGGAACACCATGGACCTTATAAGGTGTTATAAGGTCCATGGGAACACCACACTACAAACAACATGCTTGATATGTTGAGGGGGTTATCTCCCTTCTCGTGAAAATATGGGGGATGCTCGATTCATAGTTCTGGAATTGAATTCCAAAACTGGTGTCAATCGCGTGAAAAGGAGAATTTCGGAGGACAACGCATGTGCCGACTATATAAAAAATATTTCAACCAATCATGACAGCTGAAACATATTTTTTACTAGGAATACGTCACGGTTCTACTCACTCCACCTCAGCTGTCGGGACTGGCAGAACTGTGACGGGACTGAATTCCGCGTCACTCGATTGCAATTCTGTCAGTTCGGGACGTTCGGGACTGTGAATCGAGCATCGCCATGGAGTAGTCTCCTGGATTATCTCTCGATGAACTTCTATATGCACCCGGCAAAACTCGACAGATTTCGGAACCTACATCTAGTCTTGGCTGTATGACAGTAAGTGATATGCACCTACGCCCATACATTTGCGATGCGGCTACCGGTTTACTTTAACAGGAAAACTTGACGCTATTACACAAATTGGGAACCTATTCGGCTAGCGACCTATTCGACCGATCGAGCTGCAACCTGTTCGGTGGAAACCTATTTACAATAAAGACAACAGTCGCCTTAACTCGTCTATTTATCAACCAATAAAATCCAACGTTATGTCTATCAAATGAAAGTAGAATATATTATTTTTTATCCATTCCTTTAGCTCAGAATAGAAGTGTAATTTCGTCATTATCTTACAGCTAGATCGGTCGAATAGGTCGCCAATTTGTGTTCGGTATGGGCGTAGCCATGTTTCATCCGGGACCTTTAAAGTAGTTCTAATCTGGCGAAATTCGCGATACAGCTGAGGTTAGATGTAGGTTTCCGGAGGTTACGGAATCCTCCGAGGTTTGCCGAGTGCTTCTATATGGTAATCCCGTAATAACCCAGTTAAAGATGAGTGGATTTCACACGTCATCACTCGGATACACGAGTAAAACCCAACCCTCATCTCTAACTCATTAAATAACAGCGATTTTAAGTTACACGGTGACAGTCGATATTGCGTTAACCATAAAACTAATTTTAGAGAATATTTAAGAAGATAGTTGAGGGATTATCTCCCTTCTTGGGAAAATTTTGGCGAAAACACTTACCCGAAGACGATAAGATTTCCTCGCAGCAATATTTCGCGCATAGCAACATTTACCCCATAGCAACATTACCCTCATATCAGCATTCTCCTCATAGCAACATTAACCTCTTAACATCTCCCTCGTAGCAACGTTCCATTTCCTGAATAGCAACATTTTTCTCGTAGCAACGTATTATTTCCGTCGTAGCAACAATTCTCTTGTAGCGACATTTCCCTCGTAGCAACATTTCATTTCCCTTGTAGCAGCATGCACCTCATAGCAAAATTACCCTCGTAACAACAGTTCCCCCGTCGAAACATTTCATTTATCGCATAGCAACATTTACCTAATAGCAACATTTACCTCGTAGCAACATTTCCATCATAGAGATGGTGTTTAACGTCCACTCAACAGAAACTATGTTATTTTGGGACTAACATATGGTTCAATTTTATTTCAATAATTCGCTTGCGCGTAGGGGTGTTAAACAGTGGGAGAAGACCCACAAGATTCAGAACCGGAACCAGGATTTTGTCGAGGTAAGGGGGGGGGGGCACACAATGCGTAAATCATGTTTATATCATCTATTAAAGAGCAGATATGTGAACTACAACAGTAACAAAGCACACGAAAATGAAAATCAGCTATGTCACTGGGGCTGACGGGGGGCCACAGCCCCCTGTCTCCCCTCTCCCCGGATCCGCGTCTGAGATTGGTCAGGCAATCCTACTCACATACAAGCTTGGAATCGAACACACTCCACTTGACTTAATGACAGACCTCATGATTCAACGTACACGTATTAACCATTCGGCCAATATGCCACATCCGGCTTTCCCAGTTGCGCTCCAAATTATTGCAAAACGTGACGAGTACTTGTCGGTGATTAGCATGACCGGATTAATTATATGAGACAACAATGACAGAATCCTTCAGTATACTTATCAAAACATCGTGTTTCTGTATAATAAAGCTGTGGTTATTCTACCATACATTTGTTCTAGTTGCCTTCCTCCCCACCATTAAAGGATTATGTTCCAATAAAACGATTTTATTGATGAATTTTAACAATTAGTAAAAATGACAAGACGAATACCATTATTGTTTTATTAAAAAGATTTACACTTTGAAATACAGATGTGACGTCATCCTTTGATTTTTTTTACACTTTAAAATACAGATGTGACGTCATCGTATTTTAAAGTGTAAATCTTTTTAATAAAACAATAATGGTATTCGTCTTGTCATTTTTACTAATTGTTAAAATCCTTTGATGTTGGCGTGCCATTATTTCAAATAATGGTAGGGGCAATGTACCAAGTATACATTATTTATATTAGTTGAAATTTAGGTCTCGTGTGACTTATATCATTGCAAAGTACGTGCGAGTATCTGAATTTTTTTGTTGTTGTTTAATGTTCTCAAGCTAAAGATATTGCTTGAAACATTGACACAAAAACTGGAGACTGGCGTTCCTCGTGTTGGTTCAATATACATATATTGCTTAAAAGGACAATAACATTCTTGCTGGCTTGACAGCTCCAGAATAAAATAGTAGGCGCAGAAGTATGTGAAACGCTTAAAACAGCTCATGTGACACCCCTCATTAAAAAATCAACACTTGATCGTAATGTGCTAAAAACTTATCGACCTGTGTCGAATTTATCTTTCATATCGAAAATTATAGAAAAAATTGTCCTTAATCGTTTTAAATACCATTTGTGTGAAAACAATCTCCAAGAAAAATTTCAGTCAGCATACAAAAAACAGCACAGTACAGAATCTGCCTTACTTCGTGTTCACAATGATATTGTATGTAGTTTGGATCGGAAGAAACCGGTGTCGCCAGTTTTATTGGATTTGAGTGCGGCATTTGATACAATAGATCAATCAATCTTACTCGGAAGACTTGAAACTCGATATGGTATATCCGGAGACGCGCTGAAGTGGTTTGAGTCCTATCTGAATGGAAGACAACAGAGAATTGTTATCGACGCATCGCAATCAATGCCTAAAGTTCTTGATTTTGGTGTTCCCCAGGGATCCGTATTGGGGCCGGTCTTGTTCACAGCATACACTGCACCAATTGGAGATATCATCCGTGAGATGGGTCTTGATTACCACCTCTATGCGGATGATACCCAGTTATATGTTGAACTCGATCCTTCACCAGATACCACTACAACAGAACTTGAAGCATGCATTGAACGAATTAGAATCTGGATGCACTGCAATTTATTGAAATTGAACGATGACAAAACAGAAAATATAATAATCGGGAATAAGAAGAACATTGACATCAATCATGTGACTATTGGAAGCACAGCAATAACCCCAACCAACTGTGTCAGGAATCTTGGTGTGTTCTTTGACTCTTCCTTCGATATGAAAACCCATGTATCTATGGTGTGCAAAAAGGCGAACTTTCACTTGTATAACATTGGCAAAATTCGATCCTATATTGACCTTGATACCACTAAAATGTTAATAAATGCTTTTGTTATGTCATCCTTAGATTATTGTAATTCATTATTGTATTCTCTTCCTAAAACTCTTGTATGTCAGCTACAGAAAATCCAGAATAAAGCGGCTCGAATTGTGTCTCTCACCAGATCATCTGACCATATTACACCGGTTCTAAAACAGTTACATTGGCTACCGGTTAATCAACGCATTATGTTCAAAATTAACACAATCACTTTCAATTGTTTAAACGATCCTTTGGCACCATCCTATTTATCCGATTTGATTAAGCAATATGTACCTTCTCGTTCCTTACGTTCATCTCATAAAAACCAGCTTGTATGTCCAGTACAAAAGTCAAAATTTGGTGAGAGAGCTTTTGTGTACGCAGCACCAAAAGAATGGAACAAATTGCCCCTGGAAGTCCAAAATAGTACAAACTTGGCTGTATTCAAACGACGTTTAAAAACCCTGTTTTTTACCCAAACTTTTGAACAATAATTGAAATGCTTCACTTTTTATCTGTATATTGTAACTTAACTATTCCTTTGTATTATTGTGTTTATTTGTATATACATGTATGTTTTTGTTTTGTTTTTTTTTTCTTATTTTATAACATATCTACATTGTAAAGCGCCACAGAGCAGTCAGACTGACTGAATGTTCAGCGCTATAGAAAACGATTATTATTATTATTATTATTATTATTATTATTATTATTATTATTATTATTATTATTATTATTATTATTATTATTATTATGTTTAAGTGTCCTACCTGCTGTGTAAAATATCCATTACATCCTATTTTACTTGTCCAGAGGGTTCGAAACTACTTTTAAATCCAAGTCACATTTGAAATGGTTTACGTAAGGCATTTCAAATCATTTAGTTGAATTTTTCCAATGTTTTAAATTATGTTGTTAAGATGAAATTTGTATCATCCATAAATTGGAATATTGTAAAATAATACAATTTGTTGACCAGAATATAGATTGGGACATATTATTCAGTTACAACAAGAGTGGTTTGAGACTTTAATGTCTTGCTCGCGGCCATTAAACCGCACATGGTAAGCTTCGATTTTGACAGATTGGTCTGGCGACTCGGTTTTCAGAAGACCCTTTTTAATTGCACAACCCACTGAATATTGACCTTATGATCAAATGCGCACGCGTCAACATCATTTGGTCAACATCGCCCTACAAACGACTGACAGACGTGCCCTACCCGACTCGGTCAACACCACCTTACAAACGACTGACAGACGTGCACTACCCGACTCGGTCAACACCACCCTACAAACGATTGACAGACGTGCCCTACTCGATTCGGTCAACACCATCCGACAAACGACTGACAGATGTGCCCTACACCACTAAATTTTTCAAAATGTGATGAATTCATCAACAACAGAAATGATAAAAATATATTTATTTTAATTGTACATTTAAATCATACCAGTTATCAATTAATACATTTTCTATTTCTAAATAAATATAATTGACTATAAAAGCACAATTTATAATTCATCTATGTACAATTCTATATTAAAAATTCACGTTTCGTTCTCTCTATGAGTTTACCATCTAGTTGGTGACGTGGATACTGGTGGGATTACCATGGTTACCATCCACTCCCTTCAGCCCGGTTGTTAGGTGGTGGTATTGGGATACAGAAAGCCAGTAGATGACAGGCGAGGTGTGGTTGGTAAATCTGGGCCACATATCCAAAAACATATTCAGCAATCTTAGTGTTTAAAGAGACACAGACCTCCTGACCAAGTGGAACATATCCACAAAGTCTCTCGGCGACTGCAGCAGCGAATTCTGGAGTTCCCAAAACAGTCTTGAGATCACCTAAAAACTTTTTACAATCCTCACACGTTTTATCCTCTGAGATCTGACCAGTGGCGTTGACGACCATTCTGAGTACCTCGATTGTTTCCTTTGATAGAACGGTTTTCTGTGGTTGATAATTGAATCCCTGGACTGAAGCCAGACCAACCAATACTAGAATCATCAATGGTGCCATGTTGCTTTCTGTTGATATTCTGTAGAGTTGTGATGCTGTCCAAATGTTTCTGTGATCTGTACAATTCTGGTTCTGTATTTATATAACCAAGAGAGGGAAACATCTGGTCAAGAGATTGTCATTTCATTTATTTACACCCATTATAATATTATAATTAAAATAATCTATTAATTAATATGCAAATTAAATTGACTACTAATTTGAAGGATTTCACCCCAACTACACCCCCCCCCCCCCCTAGGCAAACGAATTATTTAACTAAAATTGAACCATGTGTTAGCCCCTAAATGACTTAGTTTATATCGAATGACTGCTACTTGACCTCGACCCTCTGGGAATTTTGTTAGCGGAACAAACCCTTATTATCAATGTCTTGATGGGCGATGGTGACATCCTGCAAATCAATTCAAGTAGTTATTACACCTAATCCCGTACATTCATTATCAAACCAATAGAACTAAACGCGCGATTGATTATCGGATTATATTGCTTTATTGTTATAATTACCAGTAATCGAACGATATCCTCATTAATATTGACCCTTCAAGCTTTAAATTAAATCGCTATTAAATTTTATTTTGAAACTTTTTGTTAATACAAAATAAACACTAAAAGAATCCACATATCGAAGTATTATTTGCGCTATACAAATGCTGTGTTGATTCATTTTCCCGAACTCTCTATTTCAAGTTTGCTCATGCGCACACTCCCTAACACGCAGTTTAAATTACTAACAAAATTACAGGCGTGTACGGTTGAATTTCGTTTGGTTGTGGAGTTAATATACATCAGGACAGGGGGCGGGGGTGAATGTTTAGCACGTGCGCGCTGTATCATAAAACCTGTCATTAAAGTTACATTATGGGAGATAAGATAAAGAGATGGCAGTTCTCACTACAATAGTTAAAAACTAGATAGTGTAAAGATAATTTGCTGAAAATTTCAGTCAAATTGATTCACTATTAGCCAAGAAAAAAGCTTTTGAAATATTCATAGCCTCGGTCATCATTACTCAAATCATTAATATAAACAGCATAGTCTCGATTATCCACTTGATTGATTTAATTATCAACCGCCATTAAGCGGCATATACGATTTTAATCTGCCAACATCGAAGGCTAGTCTTGACATAAAGAGTTTATTATGGTCTGAATATGTTAATTAATGTCTTATTGATTATTTAGATAACATCTCAGGCTTAAAGAAAGACCTGTAAAAATCAGATTTTGCTCTTGCATAATGCTATTTTAAGTCAACTGTCGTGGTTTCGAATCCCCGGTTGTACGTGACAAAGAGTAGGGTCGCCTGTCCAACCTCGTTGCTTTTCTCCGGGTCCTCCGGTTTCCTCCCATTACCAACGACCCCGACGCGAAGCGAATTATTGAAATAAACTTAAACCATATGTTAGTCATGCAATGACCTAGTTTGTGTCTAGTGGACGTTAAAACCCATTTGTTGAAGCAGTTTCCGGTTTTCCAAGGTAAAGACTACAAATTACTTGTATCCGAAAAACGGTGACTCCGTGTTTGCATTGGCGTGCACGTAAAAAAACATTTGGCAGTTGGGATTCGATACAAATGTAGGCCGTAGCGCCGCTGCCCATGCACAATTCCCCTCATAACACACTGCATAGCGGATGCCGTCTTCATTAGCCCATTTAGGACAGAACAGTAGGACATTAAACCCCATATGTTAGTCCCGAAATGACCTAGTTTTTGTCGAGTGGACGTTACCCCCTCTCTCTCTCTTTCCCCTCTCTCTCTTTCTCTCTCTCACACACACACACATAATGCCAGTATTCTAAAAATGTCGGCATGCATCTTCCAATGTTTCTGGCCTATTGCAGGTCTTCCTTTAGGCCTTAAATGTTACATAAACTATTAATTAGACATTTATTAACAAAAGAAGACCATAGACAATTCGTAATGGAATAGAATACTCGAGATTTCAACGAGATTAGAAAGGTTCGCCATTTAAAAATTTAAGTTGAAAAAGGGAAAGCTAGGGTAAGTCCCGAATATACGAGTGCCCTGGTTATAAATTTGCACACATTTTGTAAAAAATACAAAAACTCATTTGACTTAGAATGAAATTTTTAATATTTTCTCTTTCTTTATCCTCTATTTTTGAATTATGATAGCAAGAATGATCAGATCTTTATTAAACCCATTAGGGGTGGAACGGCGGGAGGGCCAGGGTACCAAAAGATTGGGTTGGGGGTCTCTCCCCGGCCTCTAGAAAAGTTTGAAATTTGTCACTTCTAAGAACGCTGTTAAGAGCGTACCAAGGCATAAGGCATTCACTGACAACTGATAGCGAGAGTGCGAGAGACGACCAGAGAGCAATTACATATCTATCATCTAAAATGAATAGACCAGTAAAAAGGTTGAAAACATTCATCATTAGGGCATAGGTATGTAAACCCCAGAAAAGGGGCAGGAAACCATTTGTATGCCCTGGTACCCGGGTTCCGACGCCCCTGCTAATGTATCTATAACATTTTAACTTATAAAATAAATAATTATCACATATACCCCAGCTGTGGTCGTTTAATTAATAATCAGTGATTAGGAAAATTAATAATCGGCACACGTGGCGTTACCTGTATATTATTATGACGTACGCCGACTCATTTCAAGGTCGAAAGAGCACCAATGAACAATTCCTGTAGCTATAAAACTACGATTCTTCATTGAACAATCATCATTTGGTAGAACAACACTACTGCTACCAAATACGATGCGGTTTTTAATCGTTCTGATATTGGCTATTGTTGGTGCCATCTGCAATCCCATTGTAGAACCCGATTTATGTTCAGGATGTATCAAGCTATTTACTGATGTAAAAGATAAATTATCCACACTAGAAACCTCTTTGAAGATAGGAAATATCATCGATGGAGCATTATGTGATTCCTTTACAGTGGGTAAAGAACAGTGCAAAACTATAACCAAAACACTGAGCACCGAATATTTAGGATCTGTGACTAATTCATCCGATTCTAGAACTATCTGTACCGTATTACAGTACTGTCAACCATCTCCCCCACATCGCATAGATGCATCTTCTCACGAACATCTACACCAATCATTGAACTTGGCCAAACGATTCGTTCATCTTACCACTAAAGTCGGTAATACAAATCTATGCAGCGAATGTTCAACGCTGCTTGGGGATGTTAAGACGCAGCTAGCTGACCCAAGAACTGTCCAGCAGTTTCATTTGACGGTAGACGTGCTTTTTTGCAACCATCTTCCAGTAGGAAAAGAACAATGCCAACAATTATCAAAGGTGGTAATGAACAATTACCTCGGGATCCTCGACAAAATAGAGAATCCAACAGTCTGCACCGTCTTGCTGTATTGTCAACCTATACATCCACAAGCGTCCACAAAATACTTCCACCAAACAGACATAGACTTAATGGGCAGATACCTGCATCTTCACTCAAAAGGGTCCGACGATCCAGATCTGTGCGCAGACTGTACAACTTTATTTGGAGACGTCAAGACTCGTCTTTCGGATCCAGCAACAATTGCTACCGTTGAAGGTTTATTCAATCAATATGTCTGCAACTTTTTCCTTATTGGAAAGGATACGTGTAAGACGCTTTCAAACACCATTATAACGACATATTTGGGATTCTATTCACAGCTTGTTAACCCAGACCTAATTTGCACCACCTTGCTGTACTGCCCAGCTCCACTAATTCAAGTATCCACCGGTTCTACTCATGGAACTGATTTATACTTCTTGAGTCGTTATCTGCATCTTCAGACAAAATCCAAGGTTAGCCTCGCGGACGATCCAGATCTGTGCGCAGACTGTACAACTTTATTTGGAGATGTCAAGACTCGTCTTTCGGATCCAGCAACAATTGCTACCATTGAAGGTTTTTTCAATCAATATGTATGCAACTTCTTCCTTATTGGAAAAGATACGTGTAAGACGCTTTCAAACACGATTATAACGACATATATGGGATTTCTTTCCCTACTGGTTAAACCAGACCTCATTTGCACCACCCTGCTGTACTGCCCAGCTCCACTAATTCAAGTAACCACTGGTTCTGCTGATGGAACAGATTTATACCTCTTGAGTCGTTATCTGCATCTTCAGACAAAATCCAAGGTAAACGCAACTGATGATCCAGATCTGTGCGCAGACTGCACAACTTTATTTGGAGATGTCAAGACTCGTCTTTCGGATCCAGCAACAATTGCTACCGTTGAAGGTTTATTCAATCAATATGTCTGCAACTTTTTCCTTATTGGAAAGGATACGTGTAAGACGCTTTCAAACACCATTATAACGACATATTTGGGATTCCTTTCACAGCTGGTTAACCCAGACCTCATTTGCACCACCCTGCTGTACTGCCCAACTCCACTAATTCAAGTATCCGCTGGTTCTGCTGATGGAACAGATTTGTACTTCTTGAGTCGTTATCTGCATCTTCAGACAAAATCCAAGGTTAGCTCAACTGATGATCCAGATCTGTGCGCAGATTGTACAACTTTATTTGGAGATGTCAAGACTCGTCTTTCGGATCCAGCAACAATTGCTACCATTGAAGGTTTATTCAATCAATATGTCTGCAACTTTTTCCTTATTGGAAAAGATACGTGTAAGACGCTTTCAAAGACGATTATAACGACATATTTGGGATTCCTTTCACAACTGGTTAACCCAGACCTCATTTGCACCACCTTGCTGTACTGTCCAGCTGCACCAGTTCCAGTATCCGCTGGTTCTGCTGATGGAACAGATTTATACCTCTTGAGTCGTTATCTGCATCTTCAGACAAAATCCAAGGTAAACGCAACTGATGATCCAGATCTGTGCGCAGACTGCACAACTTTATTTGGAGATGTCAAGACTCGTCTTTCGGATCCAGCAACAATTGCTACCGTTGAAGGTTTATTCAATCAATATGTCTGCAACTTTTTCCTTATTGGAAAGGATACGTGTAAGACGCTTTCAAACACCATTATAACGACATATTTGGGATTCCTTACACAGCTGGTTAACCCAGACCTCATTTGCACCACCCTGCTGTACTGCCCAACTCCACTAATTCAAGTATCCGCTGGTTCTGCTGATGGAACAGATTTGTACTTCTTGAGTCGTTATCTGCATCTTCAGACAAAATCAAAGGTTAGCTCAACTGATGATCCAGATCTGTGCGCAGATTGTACAACTTTATTTGGAGATGTCAAGACTCGTCTTTCGGATCCAGCAACAATTGCTACCATTGAAGGTTTATTCAATCAATATGTCTGCAACTTTTTCCTTATTGGAAAAGATACGTGTAAGACGCTTTCAAAGACGATTATAACGACATATTTGGGATTCCTTTCACAACTGGTTAACCCAGACCTCATTTGCACCACCTTGCTGTACTGTCCGGCTGCACCAATTCCAGTATCCGCTGGTTCTGCTGATGGAACAGATTTATACCTCTTGAGTCGTTATCTGCATCTTCAGACAAAATCCAAGGTAAACGCAACTGATGATCCAGATCTGTGCGCAGACTGCACAACTTTATTTGGAGATGTCAAGACTCGTCTTTCGGATCCAGCAACAATTGCTACCGTTGAAGGTTTATTCAATCAATATGTCTGCAACTTTTTCCTTATTGGAAAGGATACGTGTAAGACGCTTTCAAACACCATTATAACGACATATTTGGGATTCCTCTCACAGCTGGTTAACCCAGACCTCATTTGCACCACCCTACTGTACTGTCCAGCTCCACTAATTCAAGTATCCGCTGGTTCTGCTGATGGAACATATTTGTACTTCTTGAGTCGTTATCTGCATCTTCAGACAAAATCCAAGGTTAGCTCAACTGATGATCCAGATCTGTGCGCAGATTGTACAACTTTATTTGGAGATGTCAAGACTCGTCTTTCGGATCCAGCAACAATTGCTACCATTGAAGGTTTATTCAATCAATATGTCTGCAACTTTTTCCTTATTGGAAAAGATACGTGTAAGACGCTTTCAAAGACGATTATAACGACATATTTGGGATTCCTTTCACAACTGGTGAACCCAGACCTCATTTGCACCACCTTGCTGTACTGCCCAGCTCCAATAATTCAAGTATCCAAGGGTTCTCCTCATGGAACTGATTTATACTTCTTGAGTCGTTATCTGCATCTTCAGACAAAATCCAAGGTTAGCCTCGCGGACGATCCAGATCTGTGCGCAGACTGTACAACTTTATTTGGAGATGTCAAGACTCGTCTTTCGGATCCAGCAACAATTGCTACCGTTGAAGGTTTATTCAATCAATATGTATGCAACTTCTTCCTTATTGGAAAGGATACGTGTACGACGCTTTCAAAGACGATTATAACGACATATATGGGATTCCTTTCCCGATTGGTTAAACCAGATCTCATTTGCACCACCTTGCTGTACTGCCCAGCTGCACCAATTCAAGTATCCGCTGGTTCTGCTGATGTAACAGATTTATACCTTTTGAGTCGTTATCTGCATCTTCAGACAAAATCCAAGGTTAGCCTCGCGGACGATCCAGATCTGTGCGCAGACTGTACAACTTTATTTGGAGATGTCAAGACTCGTCTTTCGGATCCAGCAACAATTGCTACCGTTGAAGGTTTATTCAATCAATATGTATGCAACTTCTTCCTTATTGGAAAGGATACGTGTACGACGCTTTCAAAGACGATTATAACGACATATATGGGATTCCTTTCACAACTTGTTAAACCAGACCTCATTTGCACCACGTTGCTGTACTGCCCAGCTGCACCAATTCAAGTATCCGCTGGTTCTGCTGATGTAACAGATTTATACCTTTTGAGTCGTTATCTGCATCTTCAGACAAAATCCAAGGTTAGCCTCGCGGACGATCCAGATCTGTGCGCAGACTGTACAACTTTATTTGGAGATGTCAAGACTCGTCTTTCGGATCCAGCAACAATTGCTACCGTTGAAGGTTTATTCAATCAATATGTATGCAACTTCTTCCTTATTGGAAAGGATACGTGTACGACGCTTTCAAAGACGATTATAACGACATATATGGGATTTCTTTCCCAACTGGTTAAACCAGACCTCATTTGCACCACCTTGCTGTACTGCCCAGCTCCACTAATTCAAGTATCCACTGGTTCTGCTGATGGTACAGATTTGTACTTCTTGATTCGTTATCTGCATCTTCAGACAAAATCCAAGGCTAGCTCAACTGATGATCCAGATCTCTGCGCAGACTGTACAACTTTATTTGGAGATGTCAAGACTCGTCTTTCGGATCCAGCAACAATTGCTACCATTGAAGGTTTATTCAATCAATATGTATGCAACTTCTTCCTTATTGGAAAGGATACGTGTACGACACTTTCAAAGACGATTATAACGACATATATGGGATTTCTCTCCCAACTGGTTAACCCAGACCTCATTTGTACCACCTTGCTCTACTGCCCAGCTGCGCCTACACGACCAGAACCACAAGCTGTCATTGGTGGACCTGACCTTTGTGCTAACTGCACAGCTATTTTTGGCAATTTAAAGACACTGCTGCCATCACAAGAAACAACAGAAACGATATCTGGATATCTCGAGGATGTTGTATGTAATATAATACCACTTGAACAGGGACCATGTTCTATGATGATTCAGACTTTTGTGGGAGCCGCTTTGGAATTCCTCAGTAATTTAGTTGATGTGAATGTGATTTGTACAACTTTAGGTTATTGTCCGAACCCACCACCAGGTTTGCTTTAAAGAGGATGGGCTGTAGTTTCCAGTAAGTCGAATATCTATTACACTCTAATACACACTCATCTGTGGTGCTGAAGAAGTTAAACAAGACTCTTGATCGGACTTCGCCCAAGAAAATGTAAAATTGTTTTTTTTTATAAATGGACTACTTACTGGAGACGGCTAGTTATAATTATTATTTATCGGGTTGATATGGTTAATCCCCGACCTGACGAATGAAGTCGGGTAGATCTTGATTGATTAAACTATTGAACACATTACTTTTGTTCTACGTGATATTTGTTTTACAGTTGAAAGAATGTTTTATATATATTTCGCAGTTCGTTTCAAGTAGTAGGCCTATTATTCAACATGGTTAAAATACAGGTCTATATTTCGTTTCGTTTTTTATACTTTCGATGGAATACACTACATGACGATCTGACCAGTTGTACTGGGAGGTCGCCTCAGGTGTTGTACGAGTGGCTTTTGACCCTATGACATCAGGCATTGATTAATCAATCAGGGACGGTTGACGTTTTCTGTGAGTTAAACCACTGCCCCATGTCGAGCATGCCAAGAATTCGTCGTAACAGACCGTTTCATTGACTAATTCCTCACGTCATCCAGAACGAGGATTATATAACAACTAGTCTAGATCCTAGTGTAGTAAAGACAAGTAAAACGAAATTTTGAACTATAAAAAACGAAACGAAATAGCATCTGTGTTTTAATCAAATTGGCCTATTATATAAAACTTCTGGTTTATCATCTGTTATGTAACACAGTAGAACCCTACTTTAATAAAAACATGTATTTATCAACTTTACTTTTTAACTTTATGTATAAATCTCTGTTAAAACACAATCCTCGACAGCATCAGACATTGTATACTGGAGGAACGGATGCTGATCGTACCCCCCCCCCCCCCAACTCCACCAACACCTCCCCTCTAATAAATGAAATATAACCTGAACTTGGCTAACAATACAATTCACCGCTGTACAGGAGATAAGGGCAGGGGTCGTATCCCCGCTCCCCACCTCACCTTTCCAATAAATGAAATATAACCTGGACTTGGCTATCAATACGGTTCAAGCAACCCGCAAAACCGACCACAGTCTCTAATAGGCAACACTAGCATAACAAATAGCTCATCCATCTGGGGATTGTCAGGCGCCCTTTGACTCGCAACCAATAACTTTTCCATCTCGGAATTGCCCACTATATAGCGCCCTCGAACTCGGAGGTACCAGAGCACCCCCTTCCCCCTGGCCATCTTACAGACAGAAACAGTTTTAGCCCTCTACAGCCCTGTCAGTGATATCAATGTATTATGTAGCGTAGTATTATCCCCTATTTGGATATCTTGGGTTTCAATGAGACAAATGTCCCCAATTGCTTCCATTTTAGAAATTGGTCATTCAAAACATTTTCCTCCAGATTTCACCATCCGTATCCGCAGTGATATTCCAGGTCTGTTCAAACTAGCCCTTTGGGTAGGGGCGGATTGGGCCATCGGCCCGTCGGACAAAAAATGAAAAAAATAATTTTGTCCAATTCATACAAAACCTTTTTCTGCTGAACATTATATGGATGTGGCCGGTGGCTTTAGCGGGCCGCCACGCCATCACTGGAGTCTGGAATGGGCTGGTATAATAGACTTTCTGGGACGGGTGCGCTGGGTGTGGGCCAGAATTCGGAATCCTGCAATGGGGATTTCGAATTTCATCAGAAAATTTCATCGGAGTCACCCTCAAATTTACTAATTATCAAGTCACCTGCATCCTGTTTGTGGGGGATACGCCAGAATCCAAAATTCAAAAAGCAGCTTTTATGAAGTTCACTTTCGTCACTCTGTCTCGTGGCCTTCAAAAGCAGAAGGAATCAACTAGCGCTATTCACAGGTTTATAGTTGTAAATTACTTGCAGGTCGGGATTTTGGTATAAATTAATCGATTTATGAAATATATTATTTGACAGAGATTATAATCAGATATGCCACCAAATCGCATATTTGGGATTCACGGTCAGTAAAAGGGGCCGCTCCGACACGGGATCCCGGGCCGGTTTCCGGCCTCAATCCGCCCCTGCCTTTGGGTCTTTTCGTGGGTCCCGTCTTCATTAGCCCAGTTAGGAACAGAAGAGTAGGAGGTTAAACCCCATTTCATTTCGCGGGTGGTTTCGCGAATTCAAATTATCTCTTCTTGATGATTTCATTGGCTGCACATGTTGATTCTAAGAACCAATCAAAAACATTTTACATTCCAGTTTCACGATCATTGTATAAGAGCACTCGGCAAACCTCGGCAGATTCCATAACCTCCGGAACCTACATCTAACCTCGGCTGTATGACGAATTCCGCCATATTGGAACTACTTTAAAGGTCCCGGATGAAACATGACTGCGCCCATACCGAACACAAATTGGCGACCTATTTGGCTAGCGACCTATTCGACCGATCCAGCTGTAAGATAATGACGAAATTACACTTCTATTCTGAGCTAAAGGAATGGATAAAATATAATATATTCTACTTTCATTTGATAGACATAACGTTGGATTTTATTGGTTGATAAATAGATGAGTTAAGGCGACTGTTGTCTTTATTCTAAATAGGTTTCCAACGAACAGGTTGCAGCTCGATCGGTCGAATAGGTCGCTAGCCGAATAGGTTCCCAATTTGTGTAATAGCGTCAAGTTTTCCTGTTAAAGTAAACCGGTAGCCGCATCGCAAATGTATGGGCGTAGATACATATCACTTACTGCCATACAGCCGAGACTAGATGTAGTTTACGGAATCTGTCGAGATTTGCCGAGTGGTATAAGAGTAGTTCGTAGGCTCGATTATGAGAAAGTTTGCAAAAAATTTGACATTCACCCCAAAAGATGAACTAAAATATTTTGACAAAGTTTGCAACAAAATGCGAGTTACCTCCCTTCGTCTACTTGCTTTCTGTTAATAGAATTTTTGATCTGTCGATAAAATCGCGCAATTATCAAGGGCAATCTCGCAAACAATAACGACCTTGACAAAAATGGGGCTGGCCTCAACAAATAAATTTCGCCGTCCTTACGCGCACAGATAATTAAACACAATCATTATGGAAGACTTCCGCTGAGTGAAATAGTTTACGATAACATCTGGGGGGTACTCGATTCACAGTTCTGGAATTGAATTCCAAAACTGGTGTCAATCGAGTGAAAAGGAGAATTTCGGATTACAGCGCATGCGTCGACTGTTTAAAAAGTATCCCAACCAATCATGACTGCTGAAACATATTTTTTACCTAGGAATACGTCACGATTCTACTCACTCCACCTCAGCTGTCGGGACTGGCAGAACTGTGACAGGACTGAATTCCGCGTCACTCGATTGTAATTCTGTCGATTCGGGACGTTCTGGACTGTGAATCGATCACCGCCTTTGAGTATCGTACTGTTCCCGGTATATCATATTGTCCAAGGGGTTTCATATAACCCATGGGATTTCATAATGTCCGTGGGATGTCATATAGTCTAAGCGATATCATATAGTCCAAGGTATATCTTAAAAGCCCATATTTGGTAGTCAGCTATATTAGCTTAAAGTAACTAAAGTATCATCCAAAATCTTCAACATTGAAAACACAAATTATTCGTCAATTTATATCAACTTTGATGTTGTGATCTTACCGGAAAAAGATGGGCTTCCGATATCCAATATTTAAGACAAAATAAACATTTTACCATTGGTACACGAATCGTGTACCATAATGCCTTTCAGCCCCAGTTGTAACAAGACTCGAGGGACGAGGCTACATACATTGCACCAAATGTAGACTTGAATAACCAGACGCTAGAAATTTGCATACGATTGAGACTATTTCGCCGAACATAACTGATTTGAAATTAAGAGTAAAACGGAACCATTAAATGTAAATCAGTTTATTTACATTCATATTACAGTATTATATGCGTCCCCACCCACTTGTTTCAGTTTCTAGTTCCCAAATATTAACGATTTAGCTCCTTTAAACTTATGTTATTGCATGGACAATACATTGTACAATAAAATAGGAATAGACAAAAGTTCTAAGAACTTAGAAACGTCTCCCACCTGATGGTCAAAGCTATGCCACGATGGACAAATCGCCTTTTTTAACAATCACGTGACAGCACAAACATTGATCATAAAATCGCGTCGTATGATTTGTTGACGGTACGGTCAGAAATGGCTTTCAACCCTAACCCTTTCAACCCTAACTCCTGTTTTGACGTTGGTGTCCGATAGACGTTGGTCTCGAATTTAGAATGCCGGGCGAATCAAAGCTAATATAGGACAACGCCTTTAAAAAAACCCAAACATTTCCACGCGTTCAAGACATGTTTCTCCGAGTCCTCCGTTTTTCTCCCACTGTTAAAGACTAGCCGCAAGCGGATATTGAAATAAAATTGAACCATATGTTAGTCCCGAAATGACATATAGTTTGTGTCGAGTGGATGTTAAACCTCATTTCTCTCTCCTTTCCGCGCAATTGACAAAGGTGAATTGAGGCTGAAAAATCTCGAGGAACAATGTGGGTCAACACCTAGATTTCACAATAGCTTCGCCATTAAATGAAGATGTATTCTAGTAAATTGGTGTTAAATGCGTTTTAAGAAATTGCGAAATAGCCTCGGCCTACTGGAGTTAAATTACCTTGTTTACTTCTTGATTAACTACGTGCACCGAATGCAACATGGTTTCCGAGCGTGTTCTCTAACAGAAAGGAATAACATCATGTTCTTTATCTCTGTGCGGACGAACTGGAACGTGCCTAATAAACTTAATTTCTCTCCTGTCTAGATCCCCTGTTAACCTTTACTTCACACTTGCTTATCCGGACAATTATATCAAAGCGGATATTTATTATCTTGTAATGACACAACAATCGCGTCTATTATGAACATAATCTCGAATATCGAGTGCATCAACGCAACATTTATTATAATTAATGGAGAGTAAATTGACTCGATTAATCCAGTGTAATTGAACTATCATGGTATTAACGACTGATACACGGGAGATTATATACAATTTAAGTAGCAATCACTCGGCAAATCTCGACAGATTCCGGAACCTACATCTAGTCTCGGATGTATGACAGTAAGTGATATGTACCTACGTCCATACATTTGCGATGCGGCTACCTGTTTACTTTAACAGGAAAACTTGACGCTATTACAAACGAACAAGACACCATGGGCTCAGCCAGGTTTCACCCGGGACCTTTAAAGTAGTTCCAATATGGCGGAATTCATCATGCAGCCGAGACTAGATGTAGGTTCCGGAATCTGTCAAGGATTGCCGAGTGAACTAGCAATGTAATAATAAAGGACCTTATGATCGCAGCTAGATGGAAACCAATTCTGTCAGTCTGTATTATGGCTTTTGTGTGTCTACGAATTCTCCCACAATTCAATTCCAGACCGCTGGAAAAAACAATGGATAGGAATTGAATTTAGTATATCGTTCATTTTGTGACCAACACGTGGTTATATTTTATGACCATGCGTACAAATGAGCATTTCGCCCGGACAGTGGCGTTTTGCTCAACCCATCATCGAATTCCAACTGCCATGAGTTGTATCCACTGCACCTCAACGTTTGCACAAAGCTCGGTTTGCCATCCCATACTCCCGAACTTCACGGCCCTTCCCCTGACAAGTGTGAACCGGGAATGACGAATTCCGAGATACATCTGGACCCATACCGGGATTTCAACCACTATAGACTACTGATTACGTCTAACAATTAAATGAAAAATACATATATTGAAAATCTTATTTAAATTACTTTATTCGAAAGGGGGACCGTACTACATTCAAAACCAAAATCTACGTGGAAAACCTGCGTACAAGACATAAAGTAGGCATTGAACAAAATAAACAAATATCAATTCAAATGAATGGGTCCAGGCCAGCCATAAGCGTCCACTGCGCTGTAAAGTTGTTGCTGTTAAAAATTTGAAATTTGAACAAATGAAATGAAATGAAATGGGGTTTAACGTCCAACTGTTCTGCACCTAACCTGGGCTAATAAAGACGGGCATGCGTCATAGAGTGTAATATGAGGGAAATATTGTCCGCGCAGCAGCGCTACGGCCTACTCTTATATCGAATTTCAGCTGCCAAGGGATCTTTTACGTGCACGGGACCTCGGTTTTTCGTCCCATCCGAACGACTAGATAGTTGCCTTGTCAGGCCCTCCGTTCAGATTTGAACAAGATGTAGCGTAGATTGTTTTTTTTATCGGAGCGACTTCCCATCCGGTCACTCCAATCTGCCATGCTGAACCTATTTGTTAAGGCCAGCTCAACCTTTTGTCAAGGTTGCTGGGATGTAAATAAGGTTAGATCGCGTGATTGTTTGCGGCATTGTAGGCTAGGGCAGGGTAAGCATTGGGGCTAGGTCCAGGGCTGGGGTTAGGGTTTGGATTGGCGCTATCCCAATTTACACCTCGTGACCTATGACGACAAACTGAGGTAACCTTATCATTTAGCACTAACCATAATTATAGAACACGGGTCGGTTGCTCAAAACTAAGTTATTTTAACGATCCGTTAAACTCTAACAGATCGGTATCTTAGTAAGGTATCGTTTGTTATATTTCTGTTGCTGGAAAGTCATAAGTACACCCTACATTGGCGCTCGTGAGTGGGTTTCGTCGAGGTTCACAAGTCCGTTCGTTTGACACTTTACCTCAACGATCATTGGCTGAAATACTGGCAGGCTGTATTTCCGGCAGCCTGTTTTCCAAAATTTTCTGAAACTCGTGCCTTTGCCCTCTTAACCTTGGACTTTGCCCCAGCTTTGCTCCTCCAACCACCGACGGCTGGCGCCGCCACTGTATACAACCAGTCTCATTTAAATCCGCGTTGAACAGGTATGATATCTCATCTCGACAAATTAATTCTTCTCTCGACAGGTGAAAATGTCAAATCTCTGAGATGTCTCGTTGACAATGTCGAAATAACACGAATTCTATCTTAAAATGCCGAGGTTAAAGCGACAAACTCCCCAGAATAAAGGTTAGATTTAGAAATGAGATAAAATGGGGCTTATCGTCCTAGTCATTATGGTTCAATTTTATTTCAATAATTCGCTTGAATAGTGAAAGGAAACTGGAAAACCCGGGGCCCGCCCACTCCGTGTCACGCACAAGCTACTTGACTCATTGAAGGACCTTCTCACCCAACGTGCACGCGTGAACTATTCGCTCACCCAACCCCTCGCCACACAAAGCACATTAAAAAAAAATATTACATTTAGGTCAATAATTATTCAGACCGATCTATTTTAATTTGCAGATTGACAATTAGTCCGCCCTTACTACCGTGTCCAGGGAACTCAATGTAGGTCGTCCAACTATTCCGCCCCTCCGACGTTCCGTTTATAGACGGACAAACTCTACCTTATAATTTGAGATGTCAGCATTTATACAAAACACACATGCAATGGTTGAAAATTGTGTGTTAGTTTTTCCTGATTGACGGATCAATTTCATCACGGTTGGTGACTGGCAGTCTTTGATAACATTATACCCAGCAGTTAATTCACAGACGCCATACTGTTCATACCAGCTACAGTCAACCACGGACAAACCTGCAAGGTAAGTCATACGTTACCTTCATAGGGGTGCGTGTTTTTACATTAGAGAGAGAGAGAGAGAGAGAGAGAGCGAGAGAGTTAGCTTGCGTAGGGGTCTTTAGTAGTTGGGGTGAAATTAGAGGTCAATTTAATTTGCATATCAATTAATAGATTATTATAATTATAATTGGTGTAAATAAATGAAATGACAATCTCTTGACCAGATGTTTCCTCTGTTGGTTGTATAAATGCAGAATCAGAATTGTTCTACAGACCACAGATAGATGGGGTTTGGCGCCCACTCGACAATTGTATTTCAATAATTCGCTTGCGCGTAAAAGTCTTTACCTATTGGAGGAAGTCCGTAGATAATAAACAAAGTTGGACAAATGACCTTCCGCCTTTTAAGGTACTGGTAGAGAATCGAAACTACTCTTTTTGGTTCAATTACATTTAAAAGGCTTAAATTTTATTTTTGTTTAATGTCGCCAGTGTTTGTCTTGCAAGTAGGGGATGATTGTACAAGACAACAATTCTACCCATTTCAGATGGGAATCCAATAAAAGTATAACATTAGAATTACGTTTTTTCTTTTAATATTTAAAATTATCGCTGCTAAATTTGTTGTACCGATGTTGCACAAGCTGATTTATTTAAAGCGTCATCACTGTAGTCTCGATTGTCATTACTACCGTTGTTGCGATAATAAACAAAGTCTCGATTATCCAATCACTAACGGGCATTGAACCGCAGATAGGATTGACATCAGAGAGTATTGCGAGTTGATTATTGTCTAGATATGTTAATTAGTATTTAATTAATAATTTAGATAACATACCAGGCCTAAACAAAGACCTGTAATAGCCAGATTTAGCTCTTGCATAATGTATGTTTAATAAGAATCAGTTTTTATTGCATCTGTTCAAATACACATCTATATTTCGTTTCGTTTTTTTATTTTCCATGGCCTACACTACGGAGAACGCTAGATCCGAGACGGTCCTACGCAAATTGTGACGTCATATGTGAATTGTGGGTTAGGGTAAGGGTTAGGCTTGATCATGGGTTAGGGTTAGGGCTAGCCCTGTTTACATCTCGGGACTTTGACCAAATCTACGGGTCCTAGCCCTTACCCTAACCCAAACCCACAATCTATATATGACGTCATATGTGCTAAAATGCGTAGGACCATCTCCGATCTAGCGTTCTCCCTACACTACATGACGATCTTGCCAGTTGTAGTCGAAAGTCGTGTCGGGGGTTATACGAACGACTTTTGACCCTATGTCATCAGACATTGATTAATCAATCAGCGTTGACGTTTCTCGGGGTTTACCACACCAAGAACTCGCCGTAATTGACCGATTCGTTGGCTAATTTCTCAACTAGAACGCCTGTTATATAAAAACTCTCCCAGATCCTAGTGTTGTGAACACAAGTAAAACGAAATTTTGAACGCTAAAAAAAACCCGAAACGAAATAGGATCTGTATTTTACTCAGACTGGCATCAATTTGCTTTGACGTGTATTTAAAGTACAGTCCTGAAGGACACCAGTACAGTCCTGTAGGACACACATTGGAAATAAATCACTATACACACTGTTTCCATGGGTTATCTCTTAAAGCCCCAATACCACTCTTGTTGTAACTGAATAATATGTCCCAATCTTCATTCTGGTCAACAAATCGTACTATTTTAGAATATTCCAATTAATTGATGATATAAATTTCATCTTAACACACCTAATTTAAGAAATTGGAAAAATTCAACTAATTGATTTTAAAAGTCTAACGTAAACCTTTTCAAATGTTACTTGGATTTTAAAATATTTTCGAACTCTCCGGACCAGTAAAATAGGTTGTAATGGATAATTTACACAACAGGTAGGACACTTAAACATCTAGTACTTAGAATAAGGCTATTATTTATTTTCTGGGGGTGCCAAGCCAACAAGAGTGTTATTGTCCCTTTAAGAAGCAGATCAATCATGGTGGGGTTTTTTCATTGTCACGACTGTTTCTGTTTCTTGAAGAGATGAA
The DNA here is from genome assembly GCA_948474765.1 of Patella depressa. Classification (NCBI taxonomy): domain Eukaryota; kingdom Metazoa; phylum Mollusca; class Gastropoda; family Patellidae; genus Patella; species Patella depressa. Next base: position 7,075,303 of record OX419719.1, read on the forward strand.
TAAATAAATAACTCAGTGCTTGAATGAGTTGTCACTGGTCATCGCCAATATTATATGCACGCTACTTGTTTACCAATTTAAAACATCTAAATCTAAATTAGAATATTTTTCTGTAATTAAAGACATAAAGACAGTATGCTTAATGTAAGATTTGTTTTGGTTTTTTTAAAGCTGATCCGTCTTGCAATAATAGTTCAAAGATACATATTCGAAATTAATATATTGGAATTTTCATTCAAATCACTTTATTTTAAAGTTTTGAAAAGATGTGGCATGGATTGTTTATTATCGTAGCAACGTTACTTGTTAATCGAGACCCAACCTCTCGTGTTAATCGAGACCCAACCTCTCGTCTCCATTTTGAAATTGCATTATTTTATGGTGATGATATTTCAATCCGTTTCATCTGGAGAAATGATTATAGGCTTGTGATTGATGTCAAAATAAAATAAAATAAACTTGTATTGGCCGATTTAGCTCTAACATGATAATATATCTTCAAATACGGGTTTATATGTAATTTTTCCAAACATAAATACAACCATATATTTATTATATCAACAAATCTTTGAAATATAAAATATTGTAATATCAATATTTTATCTAGATTTGGATGCAGTTATGGCGGGTGTGGAGCCAGGCCAGGTAAGCTTACTCTTCCAGACACCTGTTACCACTGTTTGTCGCTAAGCAAGAAATTGTTTATATTTTCACTCATGCTACGCATTCGTGAAAATATAAGTTTTCTTGCTTCTCGATGAAATAAAATATGTTATTCACTCTAAAACGACAAATGTCCTCTATATATATGTAGTCATAATAGTAAAACATTTATTTTAAAAACATCACGGGCACAAATAAACAAAACGAGTTCGCATGATGATATTAATAAGATCTAAACGTAGTTAATAAGATTTATTACAACATTCTCGTAGGCCGGGAAAACAAACATATAGCATTTATAATGTAAAATATAGTAATATTACACCTGTAGGCATTAAAGTGAGAATTTCATATTTTCTGACGAAGTCAAAACATAATTGTTCCTATGTCTTTTGCTCAATAGGTCGTCAACTCACTATTTTACGATCGTAGGCATTATTCCCCACACTTAAAAATCATTGACACAGGAAATAATAACAACATTACCTCCTTGTTTTTCTATTCCCCCTATGGAATAGCTATCTTCAAACGTTTGATTTTAAAGTTGAAAATGATATTTTTGCAAATTTCTCAACTGACAATAATAGTGAATTATAGGATTATTCTTTATGGTGGGGCTGTTTATAGATACCATCTTTTTTAAGGCTTTATTTTAATATATTTTAGGGGGTTGGGATGGCCTAGTGGTCTAGAGTGCCGCGCTTCGACCTCTAGCTGGCCGGTCACCTCTGGCTTGCGGCTGTGGTTTCGAGCCCTGGTGTGAGCGTATGTGGCATGGAGATAGGGGCTCCTTCTCAACCTCGTGGGTTTCCCCCGGGCACTCCGGTTTCCTCCCACTGCTAAAGACATCTAAGCACAAGAGAATTATTGAAATAAAATTAAACTATATGTTAGTCCCGAAATGACCTAGTTTGTGTTGAGTGAACGTTACACCCCTTCTCTCTCTCTTTCTCTTTAATACATTTTAAAAATATAACTTAAAAATATGAAATTCTCGCTTTAATATAGGATCCATTGTTACATCCTCTCGAAGGTCACGAAGTTATAAAATATAGGAATATTATTCCCAGAGCTTTTAAAATATCTAATTCAGATTCTATTTATGAATAGAAATTATGGATTATTTGTATAAATTATTGTCAAATACACGTCGTGAACTATTGTAAGAATACACTAATGGTAGGTACAAAACTAAAACAAAACACTTAAAAAAAAAGTTCGAAATATCAGTCAACGTAATGGCTTTCATTTTCTCTGTTTCCAAACATGCCCGGTAGGATGAACCAACAAAATACCAATCTGATTCAAATACAGGGGCCTGTTTTACGAAATTTTAACTAAGACAAAATCCAAATTTTAGTAATTTGATTGGATAATATTAGATTGATTTTAGTGCTTAGCCAATCAAAAGTAAAGTATGTACTAAAATTTAGATTTTATCTTTAATAGTTAAAATTTCGTTAAACAGATCCCTGATTTATATTTCGTCTCGTTTTTTTTATACTTTCGACGGCCTACACTACATGCAGATCTGAGCTGTTTTACTGGAAGTTGTACGAGAGACTTTGATCCTATGACGTCAGAGATTTGATTAACCAATCAGCGTTGATGTTTCTAGTAGGATACCCACATGTCCGTGCCTCGTATGCCAAGAACTGATTGCAACAGACCGTTTCATTGGTTAATCCCCCACGTCATTCAGAACACGTCAATGATAACAACTTTTCCAGATCCTAGTGTAGTTAAGACAAGAAAAACGAAATTTTGAACCAATAAATACGAAATGAAATAGGATCTGTGTTTTAATCAGATTGGCAGAATGTCGACCAAACAAGACTTTGTGTCATCTATAAAAATGTGATGGTGCTCTTTTTGGTCCTGTTGAAACCAAACTTGATAATTATCTATGATTAATATTTTAATTTAATGTAAAATAACCAATGGTACATGTGACTCTCAGTGGCCGTAAACGTGATTTATGTAAAATATAGGTAAAGGAGGTTGTGATGTTCTAGACCCGACCGTGATTGCGATCCCTAGTGTTAACGTATGTTGCTTGGAGATAGGGGTAACTTCTCAAGCTCGTGGGTTTACTCCGGGTACTCAGGTTACCTCCTACAGGAAAGACCCCTGCGCGAGCTCTAACATGATGAAATAAGACAACGTGCCTACGATATCACCCTCGATGGAAGCTGACGTTAAACAGTAATAAAAGAACATCGAGGCGTGTTGTACCTTAAACTCTATCAATCCAGAATATATACATTTACATACAGCTCACTGTTCTCGTTATAAAATATAGTTGACATATGAATGTTTCAATTTTAATCAAATTACATCATTCTGGTTGGAGAATAGCACGTTCTCGACCAGGTTCCTGAAGCATTGGCCGCGAGCTTTACAATATCTGGACGTTGCTAGATAACTTTACAATCCCCGAACTAATCGCTACGTCATCTAGACACGTGACCAGTAGCGTCCAATCAGGGTTTGTGACATAGCGACCTCCACGGGCATTGAACGAACCTTGAACTTTGCGACTCGATTATCACAGGTAGACATTTTAGCTGGAAGGCACGAGACTTGGTATTCAGGTCTAGTATCCAATCGAAATTAGTGCTGACATATGCAGAGTATTACGTGAAGGCCTTGATAAGATGCACGAGGTTAAACCGAGATCAAGCCTTGTGTTGAGGATGAGTCTCGACTGGCATTGCTACCGTTGTTACTATAGAAACAAAGTCTCGGTTATCCATTGTTTAAATTAAATTATTAAACGATGAACTTGTTTCAGTCTATTAATAATTATGAGCCTCTGATGGCATCGAGAGTTGATTATGGTCTTGCCATGCTAATAAATGTCTTATTAATAATTTATATAACATTTTAGCTTCAGGCCTAAAAAAGACATGCAATTGGCAGATTTAGCTCTTGCATAATGTATATTTAATAGTTTATATAACATTTGAAGCGAAAAGAAAGACCTGCTATAAATAGATTTAGTTCATAAATAATGCATATGGGTTTAACGTCCTACTCTTCTGTTCCGACTGGGCTAATAACGACAGAACATATTAATGAAATGTGTTTTAACGTCCTACTCCTCTGATCCGACTGGGCTAATAACGATGGAACATATTAATGAAATGTGTTTTAACGTCCTACTGTTCTGCTCCGACTGGACTTATGACGACGAAACATATTAATAAAAGACAGTAGAGGGACAGTTTCCCAATGGCTTAATTAATAGGATTCTATGTCCGCGAACCATGAGTTGACGTTTTACCATGTTGTGTTTGTTTATAAAGAACAACAGTACAAGACATCTGGACAGCATCAATAACGCGTAATCTTCTCATCGCTTGCTGTAAATAATTCTTTCTCTGGCGATAATTCAATCAATGTTGGTTTATAATTTGATATATCGGATCTTTATAAACATCTATTGGTGCAACACAACATGATTTACACGAAATTATTGATTATATACCGTAACATCTTCTTGTATTTAATGGACAAGAAGTTTTCAGTGATAAGTACAGTAAAGGTTGTTAAGAGTACGTTGAGGTTTGGTGATCTGTTCCAATCAAAAAAATGAAATGGTTGCTTAATGCAGGGGCGGATCCAGAGGGGGGGAGGGGGTCCAGCGACATTAAAAAGAAATAATCATTATAAAAATGATTTCTCTGTTTAAAAAGCTCAATTTGTATGTATGTCTATGTAAATTAGAGACGATGATGGCATATTTCCTTAAAGGGCCAATCCCGATAACTTTTTGGGGAATAAAACTGCTTAATTTTGTGTTAAAATCCCTTATAACCCATTATCTAAGGCCGACCAACTAACCCAATATTTGTGATACGCTTGTAAATAACTTAAACCTGACAGTCTTCATCTGGAAATGGAGACCGTTGTATTATACAGTATCTGGATAAAACCAGACTTTTTTTCTATAAAAACGATATGTTGGTGAAATTTATCTTTTTTTATCAGTACAGTACATGGGTCATTCACTGTATAGACCTCAAGAAACGAGAATCGATTATCAGGTCACCCAATCGAAAAATTGACCCGAAATCTTAAAAGGGTTACGTGTCCGGATAAGCAGTGTTGACGTTAACGTCAAAACGACTCAATATTTTGAGCTGAAACTTTGAGCCAAGGTATATACACCATGCCTCTATATTTTGGTCCATAAATTTCATAAATGCTCGGACTTTGATTTTTGAGACTCTGTTCTTATCGGGATTGTCCCTTTAACTGAAACCTGGCAAACCCCCTCCTGCAAAAATTCCTGGATCCGTCCCTGCTTAATGTTTTACTGTTCTTCTCCGACTGGGCGGCGACTGGGCGGCAATATGGACTATTTTATATCGAATTCCAACTGTCAAGTAATCTTTTACGTGTATGCCAATGTGTACATGGAACCATCCAAATGACTAGACTGCTGCTGTCCCTGTCAGGCCCTCTGTCCAGCACCACTGGCACCACGATAAGATAATTCACCAAGGCTCATTCGAAGTTTATCATTGGATAGTCTCTATCATCCAAACAAATATTCTATGAATATTAGTCTGGGTGGGTCCTCAAAATTTGACGGGAAGTAGGTCTTTGTCTGGATTATCCAGTCTTGTAAGTTGCCACGTACTGAATCTATCAAAACATCTCGCTTGTCAACAATGACATTCTCTAAAATTTTGTTTGTAAAGGTTTTAATTGAAATGGAAATTTTCTCTCGTCATAATCAGACGTATGGCTTCTCACAATCTTCTTAATTCTTTATCGCGATTCATGCTTATTCCTCGTCTTTATTTTGTTTTTAATAGTAGATGTGACAAGTGAATTGTGGGATATGTTTCATACTCGCTTTATAGAATCTAGCAAAATCGGCCCGGCTTCATAATATCTAGCACTTACCGAGACTTTAGCCAAAAGGTTCCATTTCCTATGCGTAACCGGGAGTTTGGTTTTTTTATGTGGTAGATTATCCAGTAATTTTCGTCATAAATTGACAACGGACCCAGACCCTCCGTACGTTGAGGACTAGGAGGTTCTGTCTGGGTGACCGAGACTAATAAATGGAAAGCCCTAACCTCCAGGCGACACTATTTTAAAACCACGTATACGAGATATCCATTTCTTTTCAGATGAATAAAGTATTATTTTGTCTGCTTCTGTCTGCCGCTGTCTTAATCACCGAATGTCAAGTTCTCCGTAATAGCGGACGTCAGAGACAGCATCTATTTGGACGTCATGGTGTACAGCCTGGAATGAACGGACTAGTATTTGGGAAGAGAAACAGTGAAGAGTTAAGAGCTGATTGTTTGGGTGTTTTGGCTGAATGTCACAAGATTCTTTCAGCTAGTGATGCGAAACTTGAGGTGAGTTGATTACTTTCTTTAAGTAGCTAAGTCTCTAACTCAATATCATCCAAAATCTTCAACTTTGAAAACACGAATTATTTGTCAATTTAAATCAACTTTGATGTCGTGATTTTACCGGAAAAGATGGGCTTCTGATATCCAATATTTAAGACAAAATAAACATTTTACCATTGGTACACGAATCGTGTACCACAATGCGTTTCAACCCCCGTTCTAACAAGATACACGGGGAACAAGGCTAAACACATTGCACCAAATAACCAGAAGCCTCGGGTTCGACCCCGGCGTTGGCAGACTACAGAGAAAGTTCAACTGGATTATCCAGACTGGTTTGTTCTTTGACATTGGTGTTAGGCAGAGTTTCGGGCTTAGATCTAATTCACAAGGTCACCTGCACATTTCGTCATAGGTCACGAAATGTATACAGGGCTTGTGCTAACCCTAACCCAATACCTATGCTGTAACCCTGAACAATCACGTGCCCGAACTCAATCAAATGACCGTGGCTTACTACTACTACTACTTGGTGTTTAACGTCTGCTTCCACATAAGTGATATCGCAGACAAGCCGTGGCTTGTGCTAACCCTAACCCAAGACCTAGCTGTAACCCCGAACAACCACGTGCCCGAACTCAATCACGTGACCGTGGGCAAATCTGCAGGTAGTCTCGTGAAATAGATCTCAACCGGGTAGGGCTCGATCACATTCAACTGATGTTACGGTTCCGCGACATTTCAACCTCAACAACAATATGTCTCGATGTTTCGGAACCGGGTAGATAGGTGACTTTCGAACTCCACGACATGTTCTCAGTAAAAGGCAGTACCAATCGATAAATAAAGTGCGTAAAAAATTTAAATTTCGGATAATATTAAAAACGGCTGCGATCAACTCGGATTGTTAAATCTGCATAATCCCGCTGTAGCATATTCACAGAATTATTACGGTTATTTGGTGATTGGGGCTAAAAGCTAGTTGTCAATCAATCATTTTTAGTCAGAGCTGTTTGTTACATGCAATTATTTCGTTTCACATAAAAGATATTTAAGCTTCCACAATAAATCTGTTAAGCCATTCAGAAACCCAATCAAGAAAACACCAATGAACTAATCTCTGCCGTGATCCGCCAATCAAACTTGTTTACTATTCTTGATAAAATAAAAATAACGAAGTATTACCAAATGTAGGCCTACACACATTTTCAACAAAGCTTTATTTATTCGTCATTTCTTATTAACCGAAATTGAGTTGTAATCGAGTCCGAACTGTCGTTAAACATGCGTTATGCATGAGCAAAATCTGCCTATTGTAGGTCTTTCTTTAGGCCTGAAATATTATATAAATTATTAATTAGACATGAATTAACTTATCCAGACCATAATCAGATATCAATATCAACGCTAGCCTGGGATATTTGTTGGATTATAGTCCGATTTACTGAAATATGATTAAATGGATAATCGAGACTTTTAGTTTTGCCTTTGCAGGTTTGAATTCGATACAAGAGTAGGCCGTAGTGCAGCTGTATGGATTATGTCCGTCTTCATCAGGTTCGGAAGGGGGGTTGGGGCGGCCTAGTGGACTAGAGTGCCGCGCTTCGACCTCTAGCTGGCCGGTCACCTCTGGCTTGCGGCTGTGGTTTCGAGCCCTGGTGTGAGCGTATGTGGCATGGAGATAGGGGCGCCTTCTCAACCTCGTGGGTTTCCTCCGGGCACTCCGGTTTCCTCCCACTGCTAAAGACCCCTACGCGCAAGCGAATTATTGAAATCAAATGAAACCATATGTTAGTCCCAAAATGACCTGGTTTGTGTCGAGTGGACGTTAAACCCCATTTCTCTCTCTCTCTCTCCGTCTTCATAAGCCCAGTCAGGGCAGAAAAGTAGAACGTTAAACCCTATTTTTATTTCCTTTGATACATTATTTATTGTTTATTTCAGGACTGAAAGATATGGACGGATAAAGAACAAAAATATGATGACACAAAATAGATTGCAAAAAAAAACAATAATTAATCATTCAATTATTTTCATAAAACAAACGATTTATTTTTAACAATAAACTTTTAAATTGGTCACGGAAATAGATGAAGTGCAGCATCAAAATTTTTCGCCTGAATTTTTGACATTTTCTGGTGTGTATTTTGTAATGTTTTTGTTCGCCTAAATAAAATGTTTATTCATGTAATATTGTTGTTTAGACCACCTTTATACAAGTCACGCTTAGACATGGACCTGAGGGGACCAGGGCCAAGGCCTCGCGGTTTAAGGGGCCCCCAGTTTATGGCGAAAAGAGAAAAATTTCAAATTCCAGATGAAAGTTTCTTGGCAATCGATCTAACGACGCGAGGGTGGGGACTGGACTATCGCCATCCGGGGATGAAAGGATATGAAATAACCTTTTCGTCGCGTTAGGGGCCCCGCGATTCTAGTCAGGCCCCGGGCCCCGATCCGGTTGAGCTGGACTTTACTACTGGAAGTGTATATTAAGATTCGAACCAGACACATTCTGGCAGCTGGTATTCGATATAAAGGAAGACCGTAGCACCGCTGCCTAGGAAAATTTATCTCATAGCATGTTGCATGGCGTAAACCTGTCTTCATTAGCCCAGTCAGAACAGAACAGTAGGACGCTAAACCTCATTTGATGCGCAAGAGCTCGATGACTGTTGGGGGGGGGGGGGGGTCCGAAAAGATTTCTTGTTACAGGCGGCGGGGTCGTCGGGAGAAAACTTACAACTTCAACGTAGTTCAGGTGGTTGACCTGAATCACAAACAACCAAGCGGGGTATGGACTTGACCTAACGGGGAAAATTATGAAGATTCAACCCTCACAGATGCACTTTTTGCCAGTGAGTTAAGCAGCTTGAAAGTTAACCAACGGTTTTGTAGGCGAAATCCCACTCTATGTCGACCTGAATTCCGCCATCCAATAAGACTGTTTCGGCTGCATTCACAAATAAAAATCAACGTCAGAAAAATGATCCCGTAAGACATAATGCTTTAATCCCTAGTTATTACACATTCGTGGTATTCAATGAAAAGAAAAGTAAAATTAAAGTTTTATAAGATTGCGAGCACTTTATATTGCCAACTAGATTGGGGGGGGGGGGCGAATGGTTCGCGTGCGCCTGTCCAACCTCGTGGGGTTTTCTCCGGGTACTCCGGTTTCCTCCCACTGCTAAAGACGCGATATCAAAGCATTTGTTGGTCCCGAAATGACCTAGTTTGTGTCGAGAGGACGTTAAACCCCATTGTGTGTCTCTCTCTCTCTAAATGGTGTCATCGAATAGCCAATGAAACGGTCTGTTACGGTAAGCTGTCGGCGTGTTTTGCACGAAATTTTGGGTAATCCATTAGTAACACCAGTGCTGATTAGTTAAAGGGTCAAAAACCGCTTATATGACTTCTGACGTGACTTATCGCAACAACCATTCAGATGTTCATGTAGTGTAGGCCGGAGAACGCTAGATCGGCGACGGTCCTACGCAAATTGTGACGTCATATGTGAATTGTGGGTTAGGGTAAGGGTTAGGCTTGATCATGGGTTAGGGTTAGGGCTAGCCCTGTTCATATCTCGGGACTTTGACCAAATCTACAGGTCCTAGCCCTTACCCTAACCCTAACCCACAATCTATATATGACGTCATATGTGCTAAAATGCGTAGGACCGTCGCCGATCATATAAAATATAAAAAACGAAACGAAATATAGATCTGTATTTTAATCAGATTTCCTTGTTCGCTTCATTATTAATTGCTTTTTTAAAAAAAAAAATAGATATAATTTCGATGGTCTCTACTACTTGAAGATATGGCCAGTTGTACTGTAAGGTCGCGTCAGGGGGTCACACGAGCGGCTTATTGATTATGATTAATTAATCGGAGGTTGAATGGTCGAATAGTTAGCACGTGCGTGCTGTAACATAAAGCCTGTCATTGAGTGAACTCACGCGGTTTCGAATCCCCGGTTGTACTTGTCACGGAGTATAAGGTCGCCTGTCCAGCGTCGTGGGTTTTCTCCGGGTTCTCTAATTTCCTCCCACTGCTAAAGACCCCTACACGCAAGCGAATTATTGAAATAAAATTAAATGATATGTTAGTCATAAAATGACGTAGTTTGTGTCGTGTGGACGTTAAACCCCATTTCACTCTCTCTAAAGTCCCCTACTCGCAAGCGACTTATTGAAAAAAAATTGTACACCTAGTTTGTGTCCAGTGGACGTTAAACCTCCTCTCTCTCTCTCTCTCTCTCTCTCTCTGATTAATCGATCAGTGTTGACGTTTCTAGTGGTTTACCCATTTACCCACAGTCCCGTGCAGAACACGCAAAAACGAAAAAACTCGCAGTGACAGACCGTTGCATTGGATAATTCGCCACATCACAGTTTCGGCTTTTGACCTTATGACGTAGTTTAGCCACAGTTCCACGCGACACGCTATTAACCCACTGTAACAGACCGTTTCATTGGTTAATCCCTCGCTTCATCAAAACACAGATTATATAACAACTCTTCCAGATCCTAGTGTAGTAAAGACAAGTAAAACGAAATTTTGAACTATAAAAAAAAAAACGAAACAGAATCTGTATTTGAATTATCATTAATATTTTTTTTTTTTTAAAAAAAAAGATAATTGCTTACTACATGTCGTCCGATTCTGTATCGTCGGAAACGATAACATTTTCTGTATAATTATCTATGGTTTTAAAATAGAAAACAGACCGCTGGAAATGAGTCTTTGGAACACTCTGTAATTAGTGCAACGTGGTCGCCATTAAAAGATTGGCATCAGTCAAATATGAACTTGATAAAAAAAAAAGTTCGTCGCATGATCACATTAATTTTATCTTTCATAGGAAAATATGTCTAACGGAATTACTTTGATCGGCAGCTTTCAAATAATAAAAGGCTAGTTTAAATGCACTATGGATGTGATCACCGTTTTTATGTAATTACGGGGGGGGGGGGGGGAATGGCCTAGTGGTCTAGAGTGCCGCGCTTCGACCGCTAGCTGGCCGGTCACCTCTGGCGCCTTCTCAACCTCGTGGGTTTCCTCCGGACACTCCGGTTGCCTCTCACTGCTAAAGTCCCCTACTTGCAAGCGAGTTATACTTAAAAATAAAATAATA